>JAWNNM010003599.1:0-419694 GCA_035044965.1 Lordiphosa andalusiaca | reverse complement strand
GTAAAAAAATTTTTTAATAACTTTTTTACACAAAAAATATTATAATAATAATTAATTTAATTATAATTTAATATTTTTTTGATCAAAAATTGGAATATGAAAATTTTGATTTTTTAAAACCACTTTTAAGCCCCTATCTCTTCATTTAAGGGAGTTATGGGCGTTTAAAGATTTGGGAGGTTTAAATTACTGTAAACAATTTTTTTAATAACTTTTTTACACAAAGAATATTATAATAATAATTAATTTAATTATAATTTAATATTTTTTTGATCAAAAATTGGAATATGAAAATTTTGATTTTTTAAAACCACTTTTAAGCCCCTATCTCTTCATTTAAGGGAGTTATGGGCGTTTAAAGATTTGGGAGGTTTAAATTACTGTAAAAAATTTTTTTAATAACTTTTTTACACAATTTTGAACAGCAGAAAAATATTTAAACCGGTTTGGAACCAAATTCCGAAATATTCTTTGAGAATTTTACAAAAATTGGCTATTGGCTTTCCGTTAAAAGACTGGTTTCCAGATGGGCTTAAAAACTGCGAACAGAACTTAAAATCATTCCAAAAGTGTGTATATTATTCTTTGTTGCGATCTGGAATCCAGAATACAATTGAGACTCTACTTTTCTATGGGAGCTAGACCATATAGTTGTCCGATTTCGACCAAACTTTGTGGAATTATGGGAAAGCATAGCAAACTAAGAAATACATAGTTTGGAGGCGTTTCCATTGAAAACAAAAAAGTTTTTCTAACTAAAACTACTTTTTAGACTCTACTTTTCTATGACAGCTATACTACATAGATGACCGATTTCGACCAAACTGGGTGGAATCATGTAAAAGCATAGAAAACTAAGAAATACAAAGTTAAGAGGCGTTACCATTGAAAACAAAAAAGTTTTTCTCACTAAGACTACTTTGCAGACCACTTTTCAATGGAACGAAAAGTGTAAATAGTGGAGGCTTAAGATACCGACAAAAAAATATTATAATAATAATTAATTTAAGCACACACATACTAAATATATACCTACATAGATATATATATATATATATTGAACATTGTGTTGCGGATTCAATAAATTAATAAACACTGAGAAAAAAACGTTTAATTTCAAGTCTTTTGGGAAGCTGAATATGGAAGCTTATGATGTTATACATTGAGGAAAAGTCCAGACCCCGCCGAGTCCCCAATCTGTTGTTCTTTCTAGCTCAAAGTTGTCCCATGAAATTATGACTTCAAATTTTTGAGCCTCATTTTAGATATGGACTTTTTGAATTCAAATTGGTTAAGACTTACGTCTTCTATCATCACGTCACTCTCTCTCTTAACCCTAAACAAGGCACATTTGTAATACGTAACAGCTAACTGGCAGCACTCACTATTGCTCATCTCTAAACGGAACAACTAAATGGTAACACCAAATATTACACATCTTCCATTCAAATAGACAAGAAGCGACAGGCATACGAACTGCTTGATAAATGTTTTTATTAGAGATGGACTTTTCGAATTCAAAAGACTTACGTCTTGTATGGTCACGTAATCTCCCACAACCCTAAACACGGCACATACGTAACAACCAAATGGCAACACTCACTATTGCCCATCTCTAATACAAATGGATAAGGAGCGGCAGGCCTACGAAGTGCTATTACTCACCATCAAAGGACGCTCGACAGGATTGCACTTGAATGTGGGTGTCCATGAGCACCATTTGGCACTGCTAGGCCACATTCAAAAGGCGGCAAATGAGTCGCAAGGCTGTCAGGTGGAGAAGCTTAAACAGCTGCTGCTGGAGCGATGTGACACAGAGCTTTTAAAGGCCTGGCTCCAGTGGCTGAATGAACTAATGCAGGCCAAAAAGCTGCAGCTGCTGGGGGAACCCAAAGTTCTGGCTGAATGCCTAATACACCAAAAGCTGTTGGAGCAGGAACCTGAGCTAAGTCTGATGCTGAGTCTATTGAAATTAATGCCAGTGGAGGAACTGAAAACTTTGTGGCCTCAAATGGCGCAAATGAGTCAACCTTCAGGACTGGAGGCTTCTAGGCTAATGATGTTATGTCAGGATATGATTTTTAGCCAGCTACAGCCAGAGGAGGAAGTGAGCTTAAATGAACAATTGTCAGTGACGCTGATGGAGCCACATTTTGAGGGTCGTTGGCTGCAAGGCCAGACGGAGGAGCAACAGGCCCTGCAATTGGCACAGACACTACAGCTGTTAACCAAGCTGGTGTCACAGCACACGCAGACGGACTATGTGGAACGTCAAGCGCCCCAGCTGATGGGACTGTGTGTGTCCCAATTGATGGGTGAGTGTAAACCGCCTAGAATTCTACCACCTGCACAACAGTCGGCGGGTCAGGCAATGGAGGAGGAGGAAGTGGTAACTGGAAACAACAATCGCAATGGGGGACGTCGCAACAAGGCTAGAAAAATGCGTTCACTTACCAAACAGAAGCAGGTACAGGCGGATACTGCAGCCACCGCAGGCGATCGACTGCTACAGTTGGATCAACAGGATTATGGCTGTCGTACGGGTGACTCCGATACGGATCCACAGCAACAACAGCAGCCTCCGGCACAGCGTCAATTGCAGCAGCTAAAGGCGAAAGTGAGAATCTCGGCCTTACAGTTGATGAGTGTCCTGAGCAAACACCTTAGCCGTCGCTCCCTCTATGGCTATTGGCATGTGCTCTTCCCCAGCAACGAGACGCCACATTCGTTGCTCTCCATAGGCCTATGGGATGCCAATCCACGTTGTCGTGCCCTGGCCTTGCAGCTGGCGGCCCAATTGTTGTATGGCTCCAAGGGTTATCTCAGCCAGGCCAGCTCCAAGGGTCCTGTCAATTATACACCCTTTGCCGTCAGCCTGGCCAGCTCTGTGTTAGCTTCGTATCGTGCTTTAACCTCCATACTGGAAAGGGAATACGTTCCGCCGGTGTTGATGCAGTGCCTCAAATGTTTGGCCGTCTTGGTGCAGGCCACGCCCTTTGAACAACTGGAAATGGGCTTTGTGTACGAATTTGTGCCACATGTGAAGAAGCTGACGCGACATGAGGATACCCCGGTGGCTGTCTGTGCTTTGTTGGTAATGGAAATGTTGTTGGCGAAGCCCAGACTAACACAGGAAATAGCCTGCGCAGTGGGTTTAAGCCAGCCGGTAAGGGTGCAAGTGGAGACAACAAAGCAGGAGCTATATGATTCCGAGGAGGAAGAGCCAACGGAGGAGGCGACACCACAGATTCCGCAGTCAGCGCCGGCCATACCTCGCAACTCCTGGCTGCTACGTCAGGTTTTGCGTCATCTGGACTGTCCCTCGACGATGCCCGCCCTGCGAGTCGAGTGCCTGCAGGTTCTGCTAACCATGGCCACACATTTTGCCCTGCTGGAACAGCATCTGTCACGTCTCAGCCAGGTACTCAGTGCCAGCTTGAAGGAGCCCTCCCAGGATGTGCGTTTGTATGCGGCCCGCTGTTTGGACTCTTTGGCTTATCAAATGGGACGTCAGTCGCTGCCACAGGATGACTTTTGGTTAAGCCTTTTACCCTGCATTTATGCTGCCTACACGGAGGCCGCCAGCTCCTCCCTCAAATGTGCTTTGTGTGATGCCTTGGCCAATATGGACAGCTCCAGTTTTGAGCTATTGCCGCTGCCGCAGCGTCATGGTCTCTTGGCCTTTCTGGGCGGCTGCAGCAGCGACGATGCCGAGGAACATTTGGTGCGCGGAGCAGCTTTACGTGCCTTGGCCGTTTATGTGCTGCATCCCAGTTTGCGTGCGGATTTGGTATTCATTGAAAATGCAGCCGAGTTGACTCTACGCCTCAGCGGCAACTCCCAGCTGGCGGTGAGGATTAAGGCTGCCTGGGCCTTGGGCAACATCAGTGATGCCTTAATAGCTGCCGTCTCCCATGAACGCATTTCGCTGGCGCTGCTGAGTCGCTTGATAGAAGCTGCCATTCACTTTTGCGGCGATCACGACAAGGTCAGAGCCAATGCGGTCCGGGCTTTGGGCAATCTGTTGCAGCTGTTACCCGCTGAGGGCGGTCCAGAGTTGCTGGAGCGGGGTCTGAGCAAACTGTTGGATTGCTTACGCGCCGCTGGCAGTGCCAAGGTCAAATGGAATGCCTGCTATGCCTTGGGCAATTTGGTCAAGCATCGTGCCATCTTCTCCTACAGCAGCCTGCTCTTCCCCTGCCTGGCCCAGTTGATTGTGCAGCATGGCAACTTCAAGGTACGCATTAATGCCACCGCCGTTCTGCTGCAAGTGGAGCAGCGTACCGATTTTGGCACACATTTTGCATTGGTCTGGCGTTCCTTGTTGGCGGCGATTGAGCGTTCCAATGCGTTGGACAACTTTGAGGAGTACAATCATAGGGATGGTTTGCAGCAGCACTTGTGCCTGGCTCTGGCACATTTAATGACATATGCGCGTGCCGATGATTTGCCCCACTGTAGGCTGGCCTTGGAGGAGCATTTGGAAGTGGTGACAGCCACTTGGAGGCGGGTGGCCTATCGCATAGTGGCCGAGCAGGCCGCTCCATTGTTTACGTGCAGTTCATTGTTGGCTCAACGTTTGCATTCCATTGGTGGTGAACAGCGTGCCGCTTTGGGTTTCATAGTGGAGGCACTGCGTCTGGAAAGTTAACACATTGTATTAGTAACAGTACAGGAAACTGCTTAAAAGTAAATAAACCTTAATCTTTTTCATGGAAATTGAAACGATTGAAGATATTTAAGGGAAAACACAGCGAAGAAATGGGTTCATTTGGATCAGCCAGAGAAAGAGACAGTGGAACAGGCTAGGCTAAGAACTGGTTATGTCACCGACTAGGGGTTGTGTTTAATCTCCTAAACCTGGTCGAGAACAGCACTACCTTTGCCTAAAACCAAACAAGGTTGGCTTCCTTCAGTCTGTTTTTGTGGAACTTGCTAGTCTTTCACAGTTTATGAATCACAGAAGCTATTTCGAAGGTGTGCAAGACATATCTTCCAACCAACTTCCCACCCAAAACCAATTCTTTTCGGTCCTAGAAATCTTTTTATACCCTTGCAGAGGGTATATTGAAATTGTGCAAATGTTTGTAACGCATAGAAGAAAGCATTTCCAACCACATAAAGTATAATATATATATTCTTGGTCCGTCGATTTCTATGCCATCTCCTCCGTCAGTTTGAAAGCTATCTTCCCCAAACTTTGCACCAAGTCTTTTAGTACAACTACGCTGCACATTTGTCGGAAACGGCCGGATCGGATGACTATAACATATAGCTGCCATAGGAACGATCTGTCGAAAAACAAGTTCTAGTGAGAAAAACTTTTTTGTTTATTAAGCAAACGTCTCCAAACTTAGTATTTACTAGTTTTTAATGCTTCTTCATGATTCTACCATATTTGGTCGAAATCGGAAATGTACATAGTATAGCTGTCATAGAAAAGTAAGGTTAGAATAATAGTCTTAGTAGGAAAATCTTTTTTGTTTTCAATAAAATCCACTTTAAAATTGGCTCATATTTATTTTATAAGCTTTTACACAATTCTTCAAAGCTTTGTCAAAATCGGATGACTACAGGTTATAGCTGTCATAGGAACGATCGGTCGAGAAACTAGTTTTGGTGAGAAAAACTTTTTTGTTTTCAATGGAAACGTCTCCAAACTTTGTATTTCTTAGTTTGCAATGCTTTTTCATGATTCCACTAAGTTTGGTCGAAATCGGACATCTATATATTATAGCTGTCATACAAAAGTAGAGTCAAAAAAGTAGTCTTATTGAGAAAAACTTGTTTTTTTTTCAGTGGATATGTCCTTCAAATAAGTTAAAAAAACGTGCTGCAAGGGTATACAAACTTCGGCCGAGCCGAAGTTACCTTTCCTCTATTTTTATTCATCAACAAAGTAAGCCACGACTTTGCCATCGAATACAAATATATATAAAATAATTACAAACAATTTTCCTGGGCAACTGAACGGTAGCTGCTTTAATTTTCCACATTTTGTTTGAAAATCTTAACCAAACTCAAACCTTGGAGTATTATTCAAGAAGGTAAGCCAGCCTGGCGTCAAATTTGAATGGTAAAACCTAAATTTGTAACCCTAGATTGGGCAGCATTCTTGATTTTGTATCTCAAACATGTCCGACCCTCCTGAAGTTCTGGGCTATTTCGAAGCATTCGTCACGGAAGAAGTCATCACTGATAAGTTGCTTAAGCAGATCCAGTTATATGCTCGTTTCAAAAAGGCCAAGCAACGTCTAAAGGACGAAATGAAGTCCCTAACCAATGATATTGCGATTCTACGTGAAAAACAAAGTGAAGTGAGCAAACATCCGGACGATATGCCTCTGCTGGTTGGCAAAAATCCAGTGCCGTTGCGTAAGCTAACCACCAAAAAGGAGGCCACACATGAGCTGAACTTGGAAATAGCAATGCATTGGGAAGAGATGAACAGAATAAGTAGCAAACTCTCTGAATTGGAACTAAAAATGAAGGGAATCAATGAGAATTTGACCTATGAATTCAAAAGACACGAAATGGAAGACTTTACTGATGTAGAAGAAGAGGATGAGGATGAGAGTGAAGATGGTGAGACAGTTGAAGGGAAAGTCAAAAAACCCGAGACGAAGCAGTGCAGTGTGGTTAATGAGACAGCTGGAGTCGGACTCAAAGGTTTCAAATTGGAAGATTTTAAGGAGGAGGAGAATGAAGATGAGGCCACAGCTGAAGCTGAACTCAAAGAAGCCGTAATAAAAGAGTACACTGAGAATGTGGCTTCAGTTGGAGCTGGACTCAAAGGTGGCAAATTGGCAAAGATCGTGGAGGAGGATGAAGCTTAAATAAGCGCCCTCTCATCAATTTACAGTTACAACCAGTGCTACCAAGTCAGCTTTTTTATGTCCATGCTGGCTTTTTTTGGCTCGACAGTCCTCAGAGAGGTCAGCACTGTCTACACAACCTCTAAACTATTTAACAATAATTGTAGCTTATTTAATTTACACTTATAACATGAATTAATGAAATAGCAGCAACTTGGACAAGCTTTTTCATAATCTAATTAGTTTTGTTGGGAAAGGACCTGGTCTCTACTCTACTATGGGCCACATATTTTTAATAGAGCTGCCTTTGATGACCAGCAGACAATCAATTTTATTTGTTAAAAATTTCGAGTAAGCTCACGATGAACCTTAAAACCATTCCGAGATGCCTAGATTCCGTACCAAGTTTTACCGTGCTCGCCGAGCACTCTCTGCTAAGTCGCCACTTGATCCAAAAGAGTGCAGAGAGAGTGGCTGTCGGTGCAGCTCTTGCAGTAAAGAGAGGATCGCCGGGAAAAAAGTCTGCTACGCTCTTTCGCCGCACATCACTTGTTTTGTTTTGTGTTTCCATCAGTTTGAGACTTGAATATCCTTTTAAAAGGCTTATTTATACTTTCTGTTGCACTTAAATAAAACTCGAAGCCGATTTGCAGCAATTTTTGAGGTTCTTAGAATTCAGCTAACAGTTAATGTTGTGTTCATTTATTTCAGTATGCCCGTACCAGTTTGCCAGAAAAATACCATAAAGCGTGTATACACGATCATCACGCACGAAACTTTGTGTCACGTCACATTCAAATTCACACTCAACTAAGGACGTTTGCCCAAAGGGCCAAGCCGAGCTTGTCCCAATCTCTTGGCTTGTGTACCATCAAGCATGCCACCTAGTCCTCTGTTGAACCTCTAATCTCTGCATTTTACATATTAAAATTAATTTGTTTTATTTGGAATTCTCTTAAAAACAACGAAAAAAATTTGCTTAAGACAAGTAGGCTTCCTTGCTGCTGGCACTCTACTGAATCCTCGATTGAGATGTCACCGTGGCCGTCGGTGCATTGCGTGGCTTCCAGTCCAAATGGTCCAGATCGATTGTCAATTTGGGTTGCCTGAACTGCGGCAGCTGCAGTAGATCATTAATCGTTTTGGCCGTCACACAGATGACATTCTGTCCCTTCCAGTACTTGATCATCTTCATCGATTGCAGCGTATAAATAATATCATCGTGTGTCATGCCACTCATCTCGCTCAGCTCCTTGACGCTGGTCTGCTCCGGCGAGCAGCGACCCTTCATTAGCTCCAGCAGCGTGTAGGCCCAATAGCTGCGATAGCTGAGACGTCCCAGATCGGAGAGCGGCTGCTCTGGACTGCCGATGACACCCTCCTTGCGCGACAGCTCATAGCTGAAGGCGATGAGCAGCTTGCCAAAGCCCTTGCGCTGGTGCGGAGGCAACACCAGAATGCAGGCCACATTGTTGTTGTCCAGCGACTTCTTCTCCTTGGAGAAATAGCCCACTATGTGGCTGCCCTCCTTGTCCGTCTCGCAGAGCACATAGAAAAAGAAGGGATCCATGTCAAAGTACAGCACCTTGTGATCCAGGAAGAGTTTGGCCATCAGGCACAGTAGCTGGCAATAGAGCGGCTCGTTCTGGCCATTCACCTCGTAGATGCAGATGTTGCCCTTGCGATAGATTTCTCTGCCGGGTGGTCGCCGGCGCTGGCACTCGTGCTGGTGGTAGCTGTAGCTCTTCTTCAGTCTCATGTACTTCAGGCAATACTCGCAGACGTACAGCGTCCGCGCCTTGCCATACTCGCCCGGAAAGGGGCTGAAGTACCAGGTCTCGATCTCGTAATTGCCAAACTGCAGCTTGTCGATGTACTTGATTTTGGTGATGGACTCGTGCTCCTTCTCCAGGGCCGCCTGCGAGGCGGTCAACTCAGCGTGGCTCTTCTGCACATGATTGATCTCGTCGTAGCGGCGCTTCTGGAAGCGCGTCATCTTGCGGTCGCTGTAGTCATAGCGGTTATTCTCGCAGGCGGAGAGGTAGTAGTCCTTGGGGCCCTGCCGCTTGGGCCGATCCACTGCAGACGCGGCGGGTGCTGGCGCCTGTTGTGATTGTTGGCTGGTGCTAGGCTGGTCGCTGGGCGGCATTACGGTGATGCCACCCAAATCATCGGCATTGTCCGAGATGCGATGACGCTCCACCCACCCGTCCAGCCGTCGATTGAGGCCCACAAAGTGCACGTAGTACTCGTTGGGTATGGTGGAGTTCTCGGTGCAGCGCGACTGTAGCACCTGGCCGGCGTGCACGGTGCCATCATTCCGACGTATGTAGTAGATCTTGTCCGAATTCTCCGTTATCTCAATCTTCTGCAGCAACGGATCAGCAGCGGTGGAGGTGGTGGCCGTTTCCTGGGAGGTGCTGTCCTGTTCCATCAGAATGACATCATCGTCATCCTCGTCATCGTCATCATCGTCGCTGCCGCTGGAGCTGTCTTTGCTGCTGTCATCCGAAATGCTTTCAATGTCCTCGTTAAGCTGGTTCCGAGTGGTGGTGACGGCAGGCAGAGGCATTTGTGGAGGTGGTGGAGGCATATTCCTCTGGCGCGGATCCCTGGGTGCCATGCGAGGCTGTGGCTGCTGCAGCAGCCGGTGGGCTTCGCGCTCCTGCTGCTCATAGTGAGCCCGCATAAATGAGGGCACTATGACACCCACCTCCTCCAGGCCATCATCGGTGGGCGAGGCTGGCGTCTCGGGCACTTCGGCTTCCGTTTCCACTGCTTCCGTTTCTTGCAGCTGCTGTTCTTGTTCCTGATGCACAGCCACCTCTGTGGTGGGCGGACTCGATTCGCTAAACTCATCACTGTTCCCCACATCGCCCATGGCCACCACCGTATTGGGTGAGGGCTCGTCCGTGGTGCCGCCCTCATCGGAGCCATCTTCCTCATCGGAACGTGAGCTGGAGTCCGAACTAGATGAACTGGAGCTGCCACTGGGGCTGCTATCCTCCTCCGACACTGGACTGCTGTCCTCGCAGCGTCGTCCCCGCTTACGTGGTGGCTCGCCCACATCGGTATCGGCCTCCGCACTTTGCATTTCCATTGACTGATCGACCTCGGTGCCATCCGACCGGTCTGTGGAACCGCTTATATCCAAGCTGGCATTCAATTCGGCCGCGGCATCCTCCACCGGCGTACGCCGTGGCCCGCTCATTTCCAATTCGGCCGCCGCATCCTCAACCGGCGTGCGCCGTGACCCGCTTCTACTGCCCTCATCCTGATCGTCACGCGTGTGCTCCAAGTCCTCCTCGGACATGCTGTACGGTTCTGGGGGCGCTGATTGTGTGGCTGTTTTTAATTTTTGTTCTACGCTTCGCGATGCTTCTGTCAGTGAAACGTGTGGCAGCGCTGTCGATGGGTAAATGAAACGTGTGGCAGCGCTGTCGATAGGTCATTGAAAAGTGTGGCAGCGCTGTTGATAGGCTAATGACAACTCTACACCAGCTCTCAGGTGGCAGCGCTGGCGTCTGGCAACTCTGCAGCTGATTCTTAACGTAATTTATTTATTTTCCTTTCAACTAACAAAAATGAACAAGTGTTTGACCTACCCCCACTACCGGGGCTTGCTGTGGACACATTTAAAGGTAAATCTGGGGTCGTTTATTCAATTTGAGTGGTACTAATAACATGTTCGTCTATAATTGCAGTGCGGCTATGTAACAGCAGCATCTACAAGTCAGCAGCAGCAGCCAAAAGGTATGTACATGGATTGGCTGGTGCCGGGGCCGCCATCCTCGAGTACTGCGTCGGTTCCGCTAAGGGCAGCCCACCCAAAGCGGGGTAACCAGCACAGGAAGCGAACAATCCCCTGGACCGCCACTGTGCGGTCTCCAACCACCGACTTGGAACAATCGCAACAACTCCTAATCTCACCTTAAATCTTTCTCATTATTTTCATATCTACAGCAAAACCACAGCAGCAGCAGCAGAAGCCCGCTAAGCTGGTGGTTGGCCTGGCCCAACCGCCAGATGCCGCATCGGTCAAGTGTGACTATATAGGCCCGCCCGACACCCTCTCCAATCTACGTCCATATGTGCGACACTTCAGTGACACCGAAACGGAATGGGCCAAAAAGTTGCGTCTCAAGCGCATGGAGGTGGAGGCCTGGAATATGGATTTCTGGACCAGGCACAATAAACGCTTCTATGAGGTGCGAGCTATTGATTATCTCTCTCTCTCTCTCTCCCAACCCCTAATTAATGCCATCTCTTTCTGTTTCATAGGAAAAAAACGATTTCATCCGACTTCACAAGATCCATGGAACGGATGATATATCCGCTGATCGGATGAGTGTTTTCTATAAAACATTTTTAGATAAAAATCGACGCATGCACTTGATGTACAATTTGTCGTGGTATTTGAAGAACTTTGATATACTTACATTGGCATTTCTGGTGAATTTCCAGAAGCTGGTCCATAGGCGCAAAAACAACGGTAAAATCGATAGCTCGTAACGTAATTTGTTTGTTTACAGTTACAAATACATACACTCAACAAGTACTGTACCGTTCGTACATACATACAAACATACGTGATTTCATATTTCTACATTGTACTACAACATATACACACACATACACACTTACACACATATTTAGATCAATTAATTTGAATTGTTAAATTTTTAGTTTCAACGTGACAAATAAAAAACGGAAAAAAACGAAAAGGCCAAGCCAACTTCGTCAAAGCCGAAGTTTACAAAAATACACTTGCAACAAATTGCTATTCAACTACTTTTTATAACCGATCTATGGTATAAGGAGATGTTCTTATATGTCCCAGAGTTTTGGGGTTGTCAATGTTTCCAATCATCATTATTTATCATAGCTCGCAAGATGAGTGTGAACACATTTTCCAATACGATTTGCCTCTGAACAAAAGAGAAACAAACGCAGCACAAACGGTCTCTCACTGAGCGAAACACTTTTTCTCTCGCCGCACCTGTTTTCTGTTACGTGTTTTCGGTTGAGCAAAACAAAGGAGTCGGTTTGCGGAAGTTCGAAAGTTTGCTCTCGTCAAAACGGTCAGTGAGAGAAAAAGAAACGGGAAAAAAGTGTCTTTGTTCTGAGCGAAACAGAATTGAGCAAAAACAGAACTCAAAGTGTCATTCGCACCCTCTTTTCGTTGTGATCATAAGCAAACTGTTATTTTCTCACATTCGGGAAGTGTTGACAGTCACTTGGCAAGGATCGGCTGAGCTTAAGACAAGTTATAAGCAAAAGAAAGTTCACTGCTGCTGCTTAATACATATATGTATACCGTTTTCAGGTACTAAATACATATGTAACAGTTGGGCTTAGTTTTACTTGATACCCGAATCTACACAAATGGTTCCTCGAGTCAAATCTCTTTAGTTGATTCAGTTGCTTACTTACTTGTGCATTTTTTTGGTTCGATGCGCCCTCTTAAGGATCGCCAAAGATTCTGATTTGATTTAGTGTCGGTTTGTAAACGTATTTACTGTATCTTAACAATCCCTATCGTCCATTTTCTGCCACATGGTTGGACATTTGTTGGAATTATAGCTCAATTACTAGTAACTTGAGCTTCGCAGTGGCTTTTTGTATAAGAAAATGTTGCCTTAAGTCCGGATATATGAAAATTGCGTCTTATATAAGTACTTAACTTAAGGAACAAAAGGAAATTGCACTGCTGCTCTTCATCTGTTATTTGGTGACTGACTGACTCTTATGATTTAAAAGCCTGATCTGTAAGAAGCTTGATCTATTTTTAGCTTCGTCTGAAGAATTTAGTTGGAAAACTTAATTTAACGCTGCAATTTCATCAAATTTGCAGACTTAAATGTAACATATCCTCATTCCTCCTCACTACAAATTTATCCTTAGCACAAACTTTGATTTCAACTCAGCCACACAGACAGACGGACGGACGAGCTCGGCTCAGAGAATTAACTCCAATTTCTTGTGCAAAGTGTATCGCAAAAACAAAACCGAAAAAAAGAAGGGGCCAACTAATTTGTGGTATGTGAATTATTATAAAGTTTTGTTGTTGCTGCATAAAACTGACTTAGTGGCTAATGGGATGAAAAATACATTTGCTTGGTTAATACATAGTTAATAATAATGGTACAATAATAGAATTGTATACAATAATAATGCGCTTAAAGACTATCAAAAAATTGGGGTAGAATTATTTAAAAAATGTGTGTGTGTCTGGAGAGGGAGGGGGCAGGGGCGGGGGCGGGGGCGGGGTAAAGAGAACAAAGGCACACGCACACCGAGTGCCCACGAATGAGAATCGTCAGGGGAGTTGATAAGGATGGGAGTGGGGACTGGGGTGGTTATGTACATACATACATATTGTCTCCATTTCTCTTTCCATATGTAAAAAATTTAAACTACAAAAACACTTTTGGCTTATAAGCAATAGGATAAAAAAATTAGCTACAGTTGGGGATGGGGATGGGGGGATTAGGGTAGTGACTGGGATTGGGGCACTTGTGGGGCTGTGGATTGGGTTGGCTGGCGCATTCGTGGGCACCACAACACCTTTAACATAGCTTACCACACTAGACATACATATGTACACATGTTGGGGGCGCTTACAGTATAAATATTTGTGTTATGTTTGTGTTTGTCTCTGCTTTGATCGAAATATTAACAATTTTTTGCGGTTCACTGGGAGGGGGGTGGGAGGGGACACAGGTGTGCACGCTGCAACTCAATCTAGTTCATCCATTTGCGGCAATTGGGTGCACCACAGGCACAGGGTATCTTGTGTGATTCATCTTCTATATCAAATTTGTAGTCATACGAAAGCTGCAAAAGGGAAGGGGGAATGAGAATGGTTACAACTGCAGAAGGCTTTAACTCACCTCTTCCCCTCGATAGATTTTACGCTTGGCAAAGATTATGATGCGCACATCGCGATCCACCTCAACAATTTCGGTAACACAATTGGGATTGCACGAGTGATTAATGTAACGGGCCAGGCCACCGCTCAAAGTGGCATCCACCACGCGATCCTCATCCAGGCGGAACATGTAAATGCCACGATTCTGTAAAACAAAGGACAACGTTTAGTTTCTATCCACAGAGGGGAGCTGCCGCCACTTACCTTCGACTCGTACTGCTTCTCGCGTATCTCCGATACCTCGGTACGTATGACCTCGCCTATATACTCAATGATCATGGTATGCTTCTCTATATCCCTCGCCGCATACAAGCCCAAGCCTTGAATCTTTGACCTGTGGACAAAGTATACAAGTGATTAAAGCGCTTCTTGCAGCCTTTTCCAAAAACTCACCTCGCCAGATACACATTATTGCGCCACTCCTGTTTCATTTTCTTGTACTGCGAACTCTTGGAGTGCACAAACTGTTTGCTATAGGGACATGCCACCTCACCGGCTATGGCCGCCGAATTGGCCATACGTTGGGTACTGCAACTGCCGGCCGTACGTTGGGTATGTGGCTTGCGCCACACCATTAGCTGACGCTGTTTGGGTTCAGTGCGTGCCGCACCCGAGGGATTGATGGCCAGGGGGAATTCGAGCAAGGGATTGCGTCCGTACTTAAAGCGATAGTCGGTGAGCGTCTCAATGCCTGGCAGACTCTCCAATATCCTCACAATGGCCGGTTCAGTCAGCCCGAACAAATCCTCGCCGCTGATGTGTTGCGGAAAGAGCTGAAGCCACTTGTGCACCTTGCGCATGCGTGTGATGGGCTGCAGTATCTGTTGCCAAACGGCAGAGGGTGAGCTGTCACGGAATTCACGATCCGGTTCCTTGTCGCTGGCATCCTGCACCAGAATGCGGAACTCGGGCCGGCAGCCGGCCTCGGCTATGCTGCAGATGTAGCGACAGCGTCGATTGGGACGTCGCACGCACCAGTAATAGCGACTCTGAGGATTGGGGGATGAGATGAGATTTGCGCCTTCTTCTAATGTAGCTCTAAGTGAAATACTTACCACCTTGTAGCCAATGGGATAAATATAGTGCGGCGTATGGAACGCCTCCAGCTGATGCGGCAGCAATTGTCCCACATTCAGGAACGTCATGTTGCCCACCCTCAGCAGATTGCTCAGCTCTGAGTAATGCATAACCGTGGCCACCTGACGATTCTCATCACGATCCACAAACACCCGCCGATGCACCACAAACGAACTAAGCTCATTCTCTGTCAAAGCGGTGGCACCACCGCCCGCAGCACCACCTGCTCCCCCCGTACTGGCCGCATGGGCACTGCAGTGCACCGACTTGTTCTTGTAGAAAACACACTCCTCCTTGATGGCGCAGGGCAGATGATATAGGCTATTGCAGCGCGACTTGAAACACTTGATGGTGGCGCCCAGTTGATGGCAAGCGCTGCAGGCCTGATTCAGACCCGCCTGTAGGGCTGTTTGAAAGTTCATCAGGGCTCCGGCCACCGTCTCGTAGACACCGTTCGACCACAAGGCACAGTTGAGATGCACCTGAGAGAGGAGAAAGTGGATTAGATTTTACGAAATCGAGAAAACAAAGGGGTTTGAATCGGTAGAGAGTTGGATTAGAATGAGTTCAGAATATAAAAGGTAGCTTCTTTTCTTCTGGAATTCCACTTCTAAACTGCAGCTGACAGCTGTCTGTTCCCACTTATAAGCAACATTTGTGGACCCAATGCCAGATTCTTTGCTTTTGAATGGACCCAACTCTCTCTTTGAGCAAATGATGATGAAGCATTTCAAGTAGCAACCAAATCCTTTGGGTATGGAAAACGTCTTCCATAAGCCATTTTCAAACCATTTGTTCTTTAGAAATTGGGCTCGGCATCGCCTGTGTCTTAGAACTCGAAAACCTACCCCATTTAATACTATATCTTTATAGCCTGAAGGCCAAAAACACCATTAAAGGTCTTGGAACGCATAAAACTTTATAAAATCTCAGCCCCTAAGGCGACACCTTCTATATTCTTTGATAAATCTTGCCCAAAGCTCAGTTCTGTTCTAGTATTGTGCTAAGTTCCGTCGAATCTCAGCACTTTTTTATGCTGCACTTAAGTATAACAAGCCGAATTTTCATAAAACCTGTTGGAAAGGCCATTTTTAAAGACTTTTTCAAGGTAATCCAGTTGGAATAGTGGCTGATATTGCATTTCTGTTCACAGAATGTGCTTAATTTCACCGATTCTCAAGCCTTAAATACTCCTTCTTGAGTTTAAAGTTCCAATTTTCCCTTAAATCTGCATCAAAAGGTATTTTTTTTCAAAGTTTTAGAGGAAAGGCCGTCGAAAAACATTTCATCTATTCATTTCGGTTCTTGGATCGCACTTTATTTCACCCTATCTCAACTCTCAGCCCTTTTTTAAACTGCACTTAAGTATAACGTGCCAAATTTTGATTAGATCTGTTGGAAAGGCCATTTTTAAAGACTTTTCAAGGTAATCCAGTTCGAAAAGTGGCTGAAATTGCATTTCTGTTCAATGATTGTGCTTAATTTCACCGATTCTCAAGCCTTAAATACACCTTCTTGAGTCTAAAGTTACGATTTTCGTAAAAATCTGTGAGAAACGGTATTTTTTCCAAACTTTTAGAGGAAAGACTGTCGAAAAACATTTCATCTACTCATTTATGTTCTTGGATCGCCCTTTATGTCACCTCTATTCAACTCTTAAAGCCCTTTTTGGAGTATATTGTCGCTTCTTACACATAGATCTGTTCGGAAAGTCATATATTAGGCAGAAAACCTCTTTCGTTAAGGGATTAATACGTCCAGTTTCGTCGATTTCCTTTCAATGGTACGCACAGTTTTGATACCCTCTAAAATTTTACTTTTTCGCACCTTTGTTGAAGTCAAAAAATTCTTTCTCTTCTAGGATCACCCGTATTTTTGCCTAAACTTAACCGTAAATTTACTCAAATCTGTTTGGAAAGATATTTTTTGACCAGTTTTGAAGGTACGGAAGCTTAATAAACCCACAAAACTAGGTATAGGACATACTAGATGATAGAACAGGTGCATCATTAAGCAAAGGTTTATGGTTTGAGAAATGATAAAAAAAAAGAACCACACAATTTCTGATGACAGGCATACTTAGAGGTCCTTAAAGAACTGGAGGAGTTACAAAGGTCAATTTTAACGATCCCATTGATACGTTTGAGCCTAGCATTGAAGCAAAAACGGTTAGAATACGAGCAAAGGCACTACACGGTTATTTTGTTAACAAAGCAACTCTCCTACCGAACCAACCGCTGTATAGCCCACACATTGCCCCCTTCCAATCCCCAATTTCAATGGATACAGGGTATACGAAGGCTCTCCCCCAACTTACCCACTTATCCACATCAAAATTGAGTAGACGTGAGGGACCATCGGCTTGACCATCGCCACGCTGATTGCAGAACACACACTGGCGCGTATCCTCCAGCTGGCCACACTCTGTTTCCCAAATGGTATTATTGGCCGCATTCAGCTCATTCTCCTGCTTCAGCTGCTCGGTGTGGGCGGCCTCCGTTTTGAAGCTATCGGCACTGAAACACTTGATGATGCACTTGCGTGAGGGAGGCGCAGCAGGAGTAGGGGGAGCAGTAAGATGCTGCTGCTGCTGTTGCTGCTCCATTAGCAGTTCCGGTTCTGTTTTGACCACCACCTCTGAGGTTGGCGTGGCAGCAGGCACAGCGGCGGCGGCGGGTATCAGTTGACTTACTTCCAGCGGCTCGTTGCCGCTCCATTTGTACTTGGCCAGGCAGGCACGATCGCAGAAATAGGCACAGGCGGGTGTGGGCTGCTTCCGCGGCAGCAGCGACATCAAATGCTTGAGGCGGGGCGACAGCTCCTCGTTGAGGCTGGGCCGGGGCACACGCAGGCCAAAGGCGGCAATGGCACTGCCACAGCTTTGGCACAGCTTGCGCCGTCCATTGAGCAGCTTTCGCAGATGACCCTGACTGATGATGGAGAGGGGACGCTTGAAGGCAGGCGACGAAGCGGCTGGCGCACCCTCCACGCCGCTATCCACACCCGGTTCGGTTTTCTCCTCAATAATTTTACAGGTGAGGGCGGGAGTCAAATGCAACAGATTGGCCAGATCCCTCAATACGCCGGCTATGTTATCATTCGCTGAGGTATGCAGGGAGAGTATCACATTCTGGTTCTTCTGCTGGTAGTTGTTGTTGTTGTTGTTGTTATTGTTGCCTGCCACCCCCGCCACACCCAGCTCCAAAAGCTGAGCCTGGCGCAACTCCTCTGCACAGGAACGCATCATGGGTGAGATGGGCACACGCAACGAGTGTGAATCCTCTGCCAGGGCCACTGGCGACATGCGTCCACCCTGACAACGGCTGGTCTGATTGAGCAGTATCAGACCCGGATAGCGGGTGAGACGCGGCAAAGCCTGCCAAGAATTAGACTGCGCACTGGGCATACTCTCCACCAGGTCAACGGTCTCCACCTGGCCCTCTCGCACCAAGTTCAGGTGTCGCATCAGACGCTCGCGCGGATTACGCTCCAGGTGGGTGGAGAATTCCTGATCGTAGAAATCATTTTGTATGCTGGACAACGATTTGGTGGCCTCCTGGCCCAGGCAATTGGTGTGGGAGCTGCCACCGAATCGTTCACTGTCATAGAGAGAGGTTAGACTGGCGGGCCGCAGCTGACCAAAGCGTCCGCACAGCTGCTCTGAGGAGGAGGAGGAGGAGGATGAGGATTTACCCACAGATTTACTGCCCGCCAGCTCGGTGCTGCCTATGCCCAGCAAGAAGTTACGATTGAGCAACGGTTCCAGCACCTGCAGAGGCTGCATCTGTTTTATGTGCGTCATCAGCTTCTCGGTAAATGCATCATGATCCTCTTCCACCTTGGAGAACTTGCGTACACGTTTCTTTTGGAGCAGGGGGGAACCACCACTGGCACTGCCGCTGCCACTGTGGGTGGGCACCTGATGATGCCCCGCCGTTTGATTGCCGCCCGCATTTAGAGAGTTGGGCAGGCCGGGCACAAAGTGTACCAGCGTCTTGACGGGCACAGCACCACTCATGCCAGTGGGAACGCCGCCGCCCAAACTATGATTGTTGGGTGCACCCACATTGAGATTGGTGCGTCTGGGTTTTTGTACTTCACGTTTGCGTCGCTTGCGTTGATCGGCGACGGGTTTGGTGTGGGTCAGGGGCTCCGGCAGTGGCTGTGGTGGCTGCGGATGTGGCTGGGGATGTGGCTGGGGATGTTGCTGCAGCTGTTGTGGCTGTATGGATGGCGCTGGTGGCTTTAAACTCTCCACTGCCTCATTATTGGTTTTCTCCTCCATGATCTTACGCTTTTGTGCCTCCACCTGAAGCTGTTCCGTGGGCAATTTCCAATTCTGCTGCTCCAGATGTTCACTGGTCAAGGATTCCTCCTCGTTTGCTGGCTTAGGTTTGGTGGAAATGGAAATGCTGACATTTGAAACGCTGGCAGAGCCACTGGCACTGGAGGTGGCCAGCTCATAGCTGGGTGGAGGCGGTAACTGTTGTGGCTCTGGCTCATTCAAGGGCAGGGAAACGACAGGCAAAGGCAGGGCCAGGGGCACAGGTACCGCCTGTGGTGGTGTGGATATAAATGAGGTTTCCTTGGAGACTATTTGCACCGCCTGTTTGACTGCTGGCGGCGGCGGTGGCGGCGGCTGATTAGGTGGCTGTGGCTGCGTTCCAGCTGGAGCTGGGGCTGGCGCTACTGGCAGCTGCTGCTGCTGTTGCTGCTGCTGTTCCGGTTTAAGCTCCAGTTTGGTATGCTCCATTATGGCCGTAACCGGCGGTGCACTGGCCGTAGTGGCCATGGTGGGCTTGGCCAGTGTGCTGGTCGTTATGGTGGACGTAGAGCTGGCCACCCCACTACTGCTCACTGCCGTGGGCACTGGCGGTATAACTGGTCGGGCCAATTGTGCCTCCAAGGAGCTGACTAAACCCATACTGGGTGCACGCACATTGATCACCTTCCGTGCGGACAGGGGAGCTGTCTGTGAGTTGGTGGTGGTGGTGGAGGGGGCTCCCGTGGCGGCTGTGATGCTGATCTGATTGAGATTGTGGCTGCTGGAGGAGTTCTGTAGCAGTTGCTTGAGCAAGGCATTATTGGAGTCATCCACGCGCGGTGGAGTGGCTGCAGGCAGCGGCTCGGGCAGCTCCAATTCCTTGGACTCCTGCTTGACCATTATCAATTTGGGTTTGATCTCCTGGCTGGGCTCGGCCTCGGCGGGTGTTTGGATGACATTCAGTTTGGCGGGCGTCGAGCTGGTCGTTTGTATGCTGGAACTGACCACAGCCTTGGGTTTCTGTTGGCCCACGGAGCTCTTGGACAGTACCAGGGAAATGTTCTTCTGTATAGAAATCAGGGGACGATGTGTGGCACCCCCACTGACCAGAGGATTGTTAATGCAAATGGTGCCACCCGCCTGGGAGATGGCCGAGACCGTGGAGGCGAAACCGGAGCTGGAGTTGGGTGTGCAGCTCAGTTGGCTCTTGTCCAGTGGCTTGATGACCACACTGTTGATATTGGCAAACTCCTGCTGCTGCTCCGAGCCAGAGCCTGACTCCTGGGATTTGCTTTTGTACAGAATCTTTTGTATATTCTCGCTATAAGTTAGTTTGGGGCGTGCATCCTCGGTGCCATCATCCTGCTGCTGCTGTTGATTCTGCGGCTGCTGCTGCACCATGGTGTAGGTCTGCTGCGGATTGCTGGTGGTGATGGTCACCAGGCTGCCAGTGGTGGGTGTGGATGACTGCTGCTGCTGCTGCTGGAACTGCAGTGACATTTTTTTACTAACCACCTTGGCGGTAACTATTTTGGTATTGGCCGGTTTGATTTGCAGACCCGAGAAGGACAGCAATGTGGTGGGATTCTTGGGCACACGCTTCAGCAGTTTGGTGTAGTTGAGCTGCTGCGGTTGCTGCTGCTGCTGCTGTGGCTGTTGCAACTGCTTGCTCTCCACAATGGTGGCTCCTCCGGCTGCCACCCCCGCACTGGCACTGGCACTCATCAGTGGCTTAAGCAATGGCACCGAGATGGTCTTGTTTCCAATCGAAACCTTGGCCGTGGTTTGGGTCACCTCGGCCAGTTTCTTGGCATTGACCATCAGCTGCTGGCCCTTCAGTTTGGTGTGCAAATTGACGCGATTGAGTAGGGTGGGTGTCTGGCTGGTGGCATTGAAGAGATTATAGTTGCCGGGGCCAGATTTTTGGGTCATGATGGTGGTGGCTCCATTGTTGGTATTTAATATAATCGACGAGGACTCCTCGGCGCTGGCCTTGCTCACCTGTTCGGAGAGATCTGCCGCTGCTTTGGCCACCCCCACCCCCACTCCCACTCCACTTGGTTCTATGGAGATAATGGAAGTGGTGGCGGTGGGGGCGGAGGGTGAGGCGGTAACCTCTTTTTTGGTAAAGCTG
Source organism: Lordiphosa andalusiaca (assembly GCA_035044965.1). NCBI lineage: Eukaryota > Metazoa > Arthropoda > Insecta > Diptera > Drosophilidae > Lordiphosa > Lordiphosa andalusiaca. The sequence continues at coordinate 398,473 of JAWNNM010003599.1, read as the reverse complement.
GCAAAACCTGCTTGAATTTGAGTGGGTTTAGTAGAGCCTTCCGCTGACCATATCCATTTGGACTTACTTGGCTTTTGGCTGCCCTCTCCAGCCAACTCTTCGGGCTTGATGGCGCTCATTTCACTGGCGTTACCAAAATTACACACTATGATCTGCTGCTGCTGCTGTTGCTGTTGCTGCTCCTCCCGCTGCTGCTGCGCCTGCTGCTGTTGCTCCCAGGCATCCTCGCCAGCTGGCTGTGGCTTGCTGGGGCAGAGTATTAATTCTGTTTTCAGTTTCTTGCGATTCGACTCGTCCGCCTGTGGATGTTGCTGATGCTCACTATCCACGCTCGAGCGCTTCTGCAGGTTGATGGTTTGATAGCTGAGGGTTGTTGTTGCTGCTGGAGCTGGCGCTCCTGCTGGTGTGGCCGTGGCTGTTGCAGTTGTTACACGTTCGGGTTTTGCTTTTTCGGCGGCAGCAGCCGCAGCAGCAAGTGATGTGCTCACCTTCGATATATTCATTAGAAGACCCACTGGACACGGGCGAATGTGGTGGTTCGCTGGATGCGCTTCAAATTCGCGTTGAATACATAGAAAAAAAATGTTTTCTCATAACAAAACCCTATGGACACGGGCGAATGCGGTGAGTCGGTGGCAACGCCAATTCCGGCGGAGTGGCAACGCTAAATGCAAAAGCAAGGCAAGTGGCAGGGCTGCTCTCTACACTCTAGAGTTAGCAGCAGTGCTGACAATCTAGCTATTTTGCCGCTACGGCTTAACTTACACAAATCATCGTAGAATTTTACAAATAATCTATGATTAATATGGTGGAAGGAATTGATGTGCCTTCCACATACTTATCCATGACTTGCCAAGGATTTTCCAATTTGATTAGTCGACTTAGGGCCGTTTTCTAATCTTCTACATAGAGCAATCTGTCATATAAAACTACAAATAACAGAGCAAAATCGGAGCTTACATAACACATAGCAGCTATGTAGACGATAAGCAATCGGCCTCTAATGTTTTTCCAAATAAGAATTAGTTATAGAGTTGTTCTGATATCTTACTTTTATCAGCTTTTTTTAATAAATGCGCTAGCGAAAGATTTTCTAACTTGCGTAAATGACCAAGGTATGCACAAAGAATTAAAAATTCCAAAATATACAAATTAAAGCTAAAAATCTGTCACACATTGTGGAAATATTATTAAAAGCTTCAGATATACATATTCCCTTAGCTATTTTTTGGAGTGGATCTAACAAGCTAAGAGCTGAAGACCTGGCAACACTGGTTAGGATAGCATTAGAAAAGTGATCGATATACATACCGATATCACTTCGAAAGGTCGGTATCGAAGTCGAACTGTGATCGATAGCTATGTATGTACTCGCTACCGTAGCCCTGGTACATATTTTTACAACCGCAAGTGTTTGGTAATTACCAATGCAATGTGGAGCCTTAAATTAGCCACTCAACTGTTTAAAACCAACCTAAACTGTAAGTGCTTTAGCCAACAGTCAATTGCTATTAAAATGTTTTCACTTCACAGCTGGTAAACTCGCCCTGCTAAACACCGCCGGCCTTAAATACTTTGCTCCGCCCATCAAATACGAAAGTAAGTCCACCAGCGCCGCTGTCCCAACGCTCACACTCACCTCTGTTTCTCTTTCAGATGTGGAGAAGGTTGAGCGGCCGAAGCTGCGCATCATGGAGCGCATGCCACAGCATCCACCCAATCTGCGTCCACCCAAAATGCAGAAGCGGCTGCGTTACATGCGCGGTCCCGAGCTGGTCCACAACTCGCTGCTCCACAAGCAGTACGCCATTATGGCCACCGGCGGCGGACGTCTGCGCTGGGGTCACTACGAGATGATGCGTCTCACTATTGGCCGGAAAATGAACACCAACACCATGTTCGCCACCTGGCGTGTCCCGGCGCCCTGGCAGCCCATCACCAAGAAGGGCCAGGGTCAACGCATGGGCGGCGGCAAGGGTGCCATCGATCATTATGTAACACCCATTAGGGCGGGACGCATCATTGTGGAGATTGCCGGCAAATGTGAGTTTGTGGAGTGCAAGGGATTCCTGCAGCAGGTGGCCAATCAACTGCCCTTCAAGGCCACTGTTGTGTCTCAAGAGATGCTGGAGGAGATGCAGGCCGCGGAGGAGGCGAGAGCGCGTGAGAACGAGAATCCCTACACCATGAAATATGTCATCCAGAACAATTTGAATGGCTGCCATCGATGGCTATCGCCTGTTGATCACAAATGGTTCGGCAAGCATTTATAGGTTAAGTCGGGAGGTTGCTAGATTTCTAATGTCAATAAATTGTTGATAATGTTAAGGCTGGATCTTTGAGTGAAAGGAAGCGGGCCATACACAACCCATGGGCGAAGTCAGTATTCACCAAGGGGGGAGGGCCATAAACTTCTCCCACTTTGATAGGGGCCGACACTTTTGAATTCGATAGCATATCGATAGACTATCTAGCCTTTTAGCGGGAAGAGGCAAAGAGCCGAGACAAGCTTCAACTGTAATTTGAAAAAAAAACATTTAAACTTAACTATTTTTCGAATATTTAACGTCCATTTTCCCATGACAGCAGTGAAGCAACGTAATAGTTGTTTGTTTTATGAGTTCTATTGCAAACATGTTGTTTAATTTTCCATTTTGTTTATATGGGTAAATATGTAATGCATTATGTAATAATATGTTTTTGTTGTTGTTTGTTGCAATTGCAAATTGCATTTTGCATTTATAATTAATTAATATAAATATTAGCAGCTGTGCTCCGGATTTCTTACGGATTTTGTCGATCAAAATTGAAGGTTAAAAAAAAATTCGGATTGCACAACTGGCTCCATTCGTGAGAGCTAATCCTTGTCAGCGTCAGCTTCAGCCATCTAACAGTCGGTATCGTACCAGGCAGCCAAGTTATTGTTGTCATTGGGTGGCGTTGGCATGGCATCCAAATCAAAGTTCAATGCGCCCGCATCAATTTCACCCACATCCATGTCCATGGAATAGGGCGATGTGGGTGCCACGCTGGATGGAGCAGCTGGGCCACCACCACCGCCGTTGCCACTAGAGCCAGCGTTGCCAGCAGCTCCGCCAGCACCACCACCAACTGGGCTGCTGATCTCGAGACCTTGCATCGAATCTATTGGTAGAGTATCATATCCTGTGGAAAGGGAGTGAAGGGAAACATTAGATGGGCGAATCCACATTCCTGGTTAGATTTACTTAAAAGAAAAATCATTCATGCTTATTCTTGCTAGCTACGAAACATGCAAAACTCCAACAGGATGTACATACGATGGTCTGTTCCTTCAATTAAAAAAATATTTGGAAAAACTCAAGAAATATTCAAGACAAAACTAAAACTTTGCTTTGCTAAAACTCAAATAAATCAAAGTGGAATTCAGTCACAACTTAAAAGTGGCAAAATAAAACTTCTTCACCTAGTTTTATACATATAAATATATACGATTATGTTATATAGATCGCCGACTTGGTGGAAAACTCTTCTGCTGCTGCTCTCTTCCTGCGTTCCTTTAGCGGTTCGGGGGGAAGTGGGTGTGTGTCTAAGCTGTGTGAGTGTTTGAGTGAATGGGGTGCAAAGATCTGCTAACTACGGGTGTGTGTCTATGCTAAAGTCCAGCTGACAGCTAAATGGAAGATGTTTGTATGTATGTTTGTATTATGCTGCTGCTGCTGTTGTTGTTGCTCTTAGGCTGGCTTGGCTATGAGATACACTCGCAATAAAGAATGAGAGAAGAAAGAGCACGAAATGGAAAACAAAGATAAGACCACAAAAATCATTTAATTGACACAAGAGATTTCGGGGATTATGAGATGCATCAACAAAAGGGCAGGTGTGGGGCATTTTGGAAGATAAATATTTGAACTATTTTTAAAGGGGACACAATCAAAGGAAAACTGTGCTGATATTAAAGTTTGTTTTGGCTTGCAAATGAAACGGTTTCAACAATCACAGCGTTGCCACCAAGTGCATTCCTTTGGCACGCGATAGTTTATCGATGCGTTTTCTGAACACTTCACATCGAATATAGAAACGGTTGGCAGCGCCAATGTTCAGGGCATAGTGATGGTCCTTGTATGGGCTCACGAGACAGAAATAGAAAGCTCAACGCTTTGTTGTTGAGGGTTTTGTATGTTACACGCTACTTTTCGTACCCCCTTTTTGCAAAGGTCAATATCTAGACTTTTCAATGCATCTTCAAACTGATAATTCAATGTCTTTAATTTTTGATGAATAAAATCGAAAATTTTGGTTTGGAGCAGGTTTGGTTTGTCCTTTTTTACAAAAGTACAATAAAGTACAAATAAAGTACTAAAAACGGGGACTTTAGCGCATAAAGAACTGGCATTTCAAGGAGTTTAAGGTACTTTGAGCAAACTAAGCGTTTTCTGTTCATAATAAATAGCTTTAATTTTAAGAAACATCATTGACCAAGGTTTTTGCACATTGGGAACACTTCATCCTAATAATTGAAAATTTATAAATATTTTGACATCATTTTCGAATCATTTTCTTTTTAATAAAGTGTTTAAATGGGTTTTTGGTGGAGGGTGTGAGATCAGGGACACTGGTGGTATGTGTGTGGGTTTTGGTGGGGAGGATAATTGCATGCAACCACGAGGATTTGGTGCAGCCAAACTTTGGTTGGAAAGGGTACGACGAGTTAGCACAATAACGAACGTTAGCATGAAACATAGTCTTAAAACGAATACGCGCGCTTTCACAGGGTAAAACACACACAATATTTCACATTATTTTTTAACTACAATAAGGTTTGGTCGCATTTACAGTGAGGCAATAAAGTTTTAAATCTTAAAAGTTGGTCTCTAAATCTCAGAACAAGTTTTCAAACGGATTTCCAAAGTGTTTGACGAAATCTGATGACTGTATATAATAGCTGCCATGGGAAAGATCGGTCAGAATATTGGTCTCTTAATGAGAACGAGTTATTTGCAAGGTATAAGACAATAATAGCTTATCTTTTTTGTTTCTGGAAATTTGAATGCCTTAATTTTTAACTCTACTTGCGACTGCGATATATTTCGCTCTACTGAAATAAGACTCATCGCTAGGCGCGTGTCACGTTATGTCAACGGGTGGCAACGCTGCAACGTTGATATGCAAAGGACAAACTTGATGAAAACGGCTGCTTCGAAAATTAATCCTTTTATTTATTAATTAAATATCGATTTGGTAAAAATTTATAACTTTACGACCATGCCTAGACTTTATGGACTCACTGTAAGTGCATATAAATTTATAATATGGTTTACCTGTGTCAACATTATTAAATGTAGATTAGATACAAAAGTTAAGGGGGTGGGTGGGGGGGTAGAACATGATCGTTGGATAGACACGAATAACGAGTAAATGTTAATGACAATGTGGAGGAGGGCAAGGGGGCGGGCCGGGCGGGGGCGTCTAGCATATTTCCTTTTTTGTTTTTTCGTTCAACATACAACTTGGGTAAGAGTGGTAAGGGGTTAGGGCGGACGGAGGGGGGGTTGCGGATGGCTTAACCTGACATACATACCTTGCTGATGGAATGCGCGACCTCCGTGCGAACTGTGCACACTGGGTGGACCTTGTCCATAAAGGCCCTCATATGCTTCTTCGGGTCCAAGCATATCCTGTGATGTATGGGTCAAGTTAAGGTGTGTGTGTGTGTGTGTGTGTTTGTGAGAGTGAGTGAGTGTGTGTGTGTGTTGTTTGTCATACGATTTATACGGTTGGGATGGATTAGAAGTGAAAAAGTGGTTAGGAGTAGAAATTACACCCCACACACGCGCGTGTGTGTGTGAGAGAGAGTGAGAGAGTTGGGGGAATAGAGTCAAGACGATAGTTGTTGTTGTTTGGTTGGTGGTTTCAGTTGTTGTTGTTGTTGTTGTGGTGCAGCAAGTGATTCGTCGGTGATTTTGGGATTTTTTGATTCAAACATTAAAGGAGGAACAACATAAGGAAAAAGAAAAGATAAAAAAGGTATAAATAAAAATCAAAATTGTGAATTAATTACACAAACAAATAAACATAAACATTTAAAAAAAAAAAAAACAAACTAAACACAGATCTAACATCATTTTGCTCAATTTTTACACAGAAAACTAATTGAAAAATCTTAACTATATATACAAGAGATGCTACAAATTTTGTATGTACAAGGGATATATGCCTAGCTCTATGGTTTCTTTTTTTTTATAGAGGGGAAGTGAGAGAGAGAGAGGAGAAAAGAGCACGCACCTGCAGATCCGGACCCATGCCCAAATCAGCATTGGCCCAAATGTTATTATCCTCGCGCAGCAGCGAGTTGGTAAGCTCAATGGAAAGACGCTTCTTGTAGTCCTGCGGCTTGTCCTCGCTCATGCGGAAGAGCACAGCAGCCGCATAGGTGGCCACACCCTCGTTCCGTGAATGCAATAGATCGGTAAGAGGCCCGGTGGCTCCCTCCTGTTCAATAATCTCGGCGCCCTCCTTGTCGGCAGCCAGTTCGCAAAGCACGCCGGCAGCAACGCGCTGGAATGGGGAAATATTGAGGTGATAAATAACATGTGAGACCCACACTGTGCAATTTAACTGTAGGCGCGAGTAACTGTAACGATGCGCTCTCTTGCTCTCATTGCTCATTACTCTCTGCGCTCTCTGCACAGCTCTCACTCATTTGCGTTGTCCTCACCTGAATGTTCTCGATTTCGTTGAAAAGTAAACGCACAAAGATCGGTATAACCGACTGCTGGCGTATGAGTGCACGATTATGGGATTCACGTGCCAAAATGTGCAAGGCACCCACAGTGCCCTCAACAATCTCCTCCATGCGCACCCCATCGGCATAGGCGGATGGCTGCTGCGAGCCAGTGGTGGCTATGGATGAACGTTGCTAGCGAAAGAAAAGACACTTGAAAATCAAACTTTGCTCTCTTTTTTCTCTCATCAGGTGGCACACTTACACGTTCGGTGTCCTGGAAGGCGCGCATCAATAGCCTTACCAAATGATGTATGGCCCCATGCTCACGCAGTGGAGCATGATTGGCCGGGCACAGGGCCAGATTGCGTATTAGCCCAATGACGGCCTTGATCAGTGGCCAACGGGATGGCGGATGCAACAGTTTTACAATCACCGACAGACCATAATTCAAGCGCACCGCATTCTGTGCCATCTCCGAGTCCACATGACGCGAGGTGAGATGACGCAGAGCGCATACAGCCGGCTCGGTAATCTCTTCGCGATCGCCGGCATTGATAATGGTGCGCACCAGGGCATCCACTCCTCCCACCTGGCAGACGGTGGCCTTGTTGCGCTGATTGTTGCAAGTCAGATTCGAGAGTATGCCGGCGGCACAGGTCACCACATTGACATCGGTGGAGCCCAACACTTGTACCAGCGACTGTAGAAGAGCCTCCAAGCCCTCCACCTTGGTGGCCGCATCGGATAGATTACGCAGTGTCCAGAGACAGTTCTGGACCAGACGCGGCGACATGTTGCCCAAATGCATGGCCAGAGCCTGCATGCCACCGGCATCCACAATGGCCGGCTTGTTGCTGGAGCAAACCGAGAGCACTTTCAGGACACGCGAGGTGGTCCACAGTAGCTTCTCATAGTCGTAGGAGCGCATGATGCGCACCAGCTCATTGGGGCCGCCAGAGGCGAGTATAATCAGCTTGCTCTCCTGGTTGCCATAGGCCAGAATCTGCAGACAGTCGGTGACAATGGCCAAGAACTTGACATTGTTCCGCTGCAGCAGCGTGACCATCTTCTGCAGGCCACCGGCCAAACGGACGGCCATTTTGGAGCCATCCTGATGCAGCAACAGATTGTGCAGCGTGGTGATGGCATAGAAGAGTACGCTCTCCACCGGCGAGGACAGCAACTTGACCAGGGCCGGTATGCCGCCGCTCTTGAAGATGGCCAACAGACCCTGGCGATGGTGCGACAAGTTGTGCAGTGTGCCCACTGCCGCCTTGGTGCTCTCTAGATCGTTGCTATTGGAAATGGCACGCACCAGGGCGGCCACCATCTGTGGGCTGTTCATGATGGCGTGACGCGAAGCCTCCTTCTTGGACAGCTGGTGGACCATCATGGCTGCCTGCGACACCACCACTTGATCCTCATCGTTCAGCAGCTTAATCAGCTCCGGTATGGCCCGTGTGGCCAGCTCGGCATCATCCTGGTAGTTGATCAGATTGACCACAGCATGCTTCAACATTTGCGATGGCTCCGACAGACGCTGCACGGCAGTGGGCTGCTGCGGATCGAACTGTGTCGATGGTATCTCAATGCCCTCCTCCAGAGTCTCGGGGAACATGGCGGCACGCACGCGCTGCGAACGGGTCTGGCTCAGCTGCTGATTCATGTCATCCACCTGATCCTGTGTAAAGTTTTGCGGAAATCCCGCATCCAAATCAAACATCAGGGGATCCCCCTCCATTTCCTCATCCTCCTTGCCGGACAGCGATGGCACCTGGGTGACGGCACCCGAATGAATGCCCGAGTCACCCAGATAGGAGTTTTGCTGCCACATTAGTGTCTGCTCCTTGGCGGACACCATGGGTGGCAGATCCGGTGGATTGTATTGATTATTATGGGACACTGGAAGGAGACGGACAGAGAGAGAGAGAGAGAGGGAGAATAATATGATGAAAGGGCAAAGGGGTGACTTAATCCGAGACGACAGCAAAGTGAGCCACAGCCACACAGGGAAATGGAAATGGCAAAATGTAAACCTAAGCAACAACAACAACAAAATGGAAACGTGACAAATTAAACGCTCCAGGACATTTTTTCTTTCTTTCTGCATGTCTGCGCCAGCAACTCCTCGAATTACTTGCAGTCGACATGGCAGGAACAGCAGGCAGCAGCAACAGCAGCAGGACTATACTGTCACAGAAAGAGACACATGACAGACAGACGTTGGAGTGTGACCAGTGATAGCTCTCTCATCTACGGGAATATGCATTCGATTGATAAATAGGTAGGAACAAGGAACCATCACATAACCCGGATGGTGACCTCTCAGAACTCTCGGAAGGACTGCGGACACTTGTTTTGATGACACATCTATCGTTCTGTTTGTCGAACGATTTACCTATGGTGAAAATTTGCTAGAAACTAAACAGAATTCGCCTGTGGGCATTGTTCGCGCACTGGCGACGCAATGCTTTTGATTTTGCCAGCTTGCGTATTTCTTTCAATGCTGTTGTGAGCAAGTGGGCGGTGTCTCTCTTGTATACACATGCTGTCCTTGCTGATAATCATCTGAAGAGACATCATTATACTCTGTACCGTAAGTACACACAGATCTCAGAAATAGTAAGAGATATATGTTTGACATGTATGGGACATATGCTTCTTATGTCTGCAGGCAGATTAAGTTTATTTTCAATTTTGGCTACGCCCCCTCCCGCCCCTGAAATTTAGAAAAAACTTCATATCTCCCACGGTTTTAAAGATAGGTGGTTCTTTCCTTCTGGACATATTTAGTAATCAGGATAACTTATCGATCCGCCAAAGGAATGGTGACGATCGGATGAACGATTTTCGTGTTATAATCAAAAGACTGTTCGCTGATGCAGCGCTGCTTTCAGCTGCTACTGCAGCATCAAAATTTAAGCTGAGCGTATAATTTCGTTGGTACAGAGTATGTTATAGTCGGGCTTGATCGACTTTCTTTCTTGTTTTTTTTTACTTGCGCAGTGGATTTCGACCAAGTCAAACATTTACGGCTATTGGCGTTCGCACAGTGCTCGCAGGGCCGGCGAAATTGGTACCAAAACTGCTTTAAAAATGAAGTTCACAGTCGTTTACCTCAAATTATGGAGTAGAGAGTAAGTTTTGTTTCGGTTTTAAAATCAGCATTTCCTAAACGTAACAGCAGCTCTTGCTCTGCATTTCCCCTGCCCACCCCCTTCCCCCTCATTGCATTTTGCCATAATCCTTGCTGCATCCTCTTTTATTTGTTGGGCGTTTTGTTTGTCACTTTGTCTTAATTATGCCGTCTCAGGGTTTTATTTTCCGTTTGGCTTTGTTTGTGCCCAACCAAGTTAGAACTCGGCAATGGCACTGTTTATGCATAGTCAGGGAGCTACGCCCAGCCCAACCCGGCCGGCCACGCCCCAGCATTTGCAGCATTCGCCCAGATCGATTAAACGCCTTTTATATACAATATGCATGATGCATGGGCCTTATCCTCAAGTGGGCCAAACACTCAAGTGTCAGCAGCACAAGAAGATGAAGGAGGAGGAGGAGCAGCAGCAGCTGGATAATTTTATGTGAAACCCTTGAAAATGGAAGTTGCGTTGCTGCGGCACACACTAATTAAATTCTTTGCAAAAGAAAAAAAAAAAAAACAACAAGAATGTAAAAAGCGAGCAAAAGTGCAGCCGAGTCGAAAATGAGATTGAGAGAGCGTGTGCGCTCAAAGGGTATGTACATATGTACGTACTCCTCCCTCCTCTTCCCCTCCCGCTTCGCTGGTGAGTGCAAATGAAGTGGCAAAAAGACTTCCCAAGCAGCACAAAATGTTAAATTGCAAAAAGCGAAATGACAAAGCTCTAACAACAAGAACCACCACCATGGAGCAGCGGCAGCAACAGCCAGTGGGAGTGGGTGAGATGAGGTTGGTGGGGGTGGGAGGGGGAGGGGGTTGGATGCCAGACAAAAGGCCTAAAAACAATGCACAAAAGATCATCCCACTAGTTGTTGATTAAGAGATGAGTTTTGCTGTGTTATTTCATTCATTTGACAGCAGCGCAATGGGCATGTAGTGGCCCATTAGGCCCATTTTGGTAAATTTTGTGGTTCCCCTGATGGATTTCTATATTCTCTACAACTCCCTTCTATGCGTCTCAACTATGGAGGTGCCAATATGAAGACAACCTCCAACTCCTAGTCCTAGTCAAGCCCCTTATCATCGCAACTCATAAACTTTCTCCAAACCCGGCACGCGGCTATGACTGAAATGGGCCAAAGAAGAAGATGATGTCTTAGGTAATTCCAGACACTTGGAACTCTGTAAACTACCGCTCAAGACCGCTTCGGACTCAAAACTATCCACAAAGAAACCGCGCTCAATCTATAAGGTACAATCTGAACTAAAGGACGTCTGTTAACCTAAGTGTCTGCCCCATCTTGAAGGTACTACCAAGTTTGTTCCTCTCTGTCGGATTTCGAGACTTTACGCTAGCCAATAATCAAAATGCTTATTCCGTTTCTTTTTTGTTTGGAATACTTTCAAGAACCAAGCAAAGTTTCTCCAATCCTATCCGTTCAAAGGGCTGACAACGGATATGGTCTTTAAAAAAGAGAGCTGGCTGACTCTGATTTCGGTCAGACTAAATGAAGCGGTTAACAGGGATCACTATTGATATAGCCAAGTGAGATATATCATACTAGAATATATCTCAAATTTCCTCAAAAGGCCCATAAGATATGGACTTTTTCCGCTTACACTAAGGGCCTGCTTAAACGGTTAAGTTTAGACAGAATTAAGGATGCTCCTTGAACAAAAAAAAGTTTTTAACTTCTTCAAAGGTTCGAAAAAGTAAAATTTTAAAGGAAAAACAAACTGGCCGTACCATTTATAAATTATTGACGAAGTTAGACCTATAAATCCTTAAACGGAAAGACTTTTTAGCCGAAAATATGACTTTCTGGGCAGATTTATGGGTAAGACTCGACGGTATACTCAAGAAAGGACTTTTAGAGATTAAATAGGGTAAAATTAAAGACGTTCCAAGAACACAAAAGAGTTGATGCAATGTTTTCCAACGGGCTTTCCCTTGAACGTTTGGTAAAAATACCTTTTGGCGCAGATTTAAGAGAAAATCTGAACTTTTAACTCAAGAAGGGTTATTTAAGGCTTGAGGCTCGGTGAAATTAGTAGCAATCGTTAAACAGAAATGCGTTTTCAGCATCTTTTCAGACTGGGTTACCTTCAAAAGTCCGGCAAAATGCCTTTTCGAACAGATTTAATCCAAACTCGGCACGTTAACCTTAAGTACAGGTTAAGTAAGGGCTGAGACTCGGCGGAGTTAAGGATTATTCTATAACAGAAGTGCCAAAAGCAAGGTTCATAAAAGAATACAGACGAGGGGTCTTTGGGGGTTGAATTTTGATAGAATTTCGTCGGATCCAAGACTATAAATGGTGTTTTTGGTATTTTTCAGACTGCCTTCTTGAACTAAACCATTGAACCAAACCAGTTTTGTTCATACTTTTCACAAGGAACTGCAAGGGCATACACTATTCGGCCTTGTTCATTTGTATTCAATGTTATTAACTTACTTGTACGATTCTGGGCTGGCATGTAACTCATCTTGGTGATTGAGGCGTTTTACACCACACCTGAAAATATAGAGAAACGGAAATAATGTTTAAATAACAACAAAAAAGTCAGCATACTAGTGTTGAGTTGTTCATGAGTAATTTGAGTCAATTTTGTTCGGTTGCACTTTAAAAAAAAAAAAAGAACAAGTGAACATTTTAATATGAACAACCTTTACTTAACACTACTTCATACGGTAAGCCTTTAAGAGAGGACCAACAAAACCCAAAGAGAGTCGAGTCTCTGGTTATTCATTTGCTGTACATTTCCGCTACAAACAACAAATATGCTACAGCGTCTGCATTAATGTGTGTGCGTGGTACAGGTAGAAAACCCATGCCTTGGCCTACCTGCCGTCTATAAGTAGTTGAAAGTTGTGCACAAACCTTGAGAGTTATTTGTATGTTTAATATTTGTATCTATTCACTTATTTATTCACTTTACACAAACAAACAACAACAAAAAAACACCACAATTAAACAGCATTCTTTTCACTTCTTCTTCTTCTTGTATTTTTCTTGTACTGGTTTTCTTCTTTGAGCTCACTGCGACTTAACCGTTGGAAATGCGCCAGACAAGTGACGAAAGCGGCCACAAAATCAGAGCCACTCTCCTACTCTCTCGCTCTAACTTCAGTTCGGGGGAAAATGTATATTTTGCTCGGCAGCAAACGCATCCAAACCCGAGTAACAAGGTGCATTCTTTTGTGTTCGTGTCGGCGTTGCCACCTTGCAGACGGAACACAAGTAAAGGAAATTGTGCCTTTCCACATTTGTGTTTGTTTAATTATGCTTTTGTTTACACATGTACATACAAAACGGTTGCCTCGCTCTTGCCCTCTCTCTCTCGCCACACCCCCGCCAGCAAACATATTGTCCAAGTGTGACACAAGTTGAGTTTAATAGAGAAAACTGCACACCATTTGGTAACTCACCGCGTCAGTAGTTAATGTAGCTGCTTTAAAGCAGGTTTTCTTTATTTGGAACACACAATTTCTAAAAACACAATTAAACTTCCTGCAACCAATTTTCCAACTGAGAAAACTTATGTGTATATGGCGAACAGTGCGACCGTAGGTGGCTCAGAGGAAAATCTCAAGATATCGATACATCGTACAGAGCAATATATCGATATGTGTATAGTTTACAATTATTTAAAAATACACTTTAATGATTATTTCTAGACTTGGTTATAAACACAATTAAATGCAGCTTAAATTTGGCTTTACTTGATGTACTCATTGATTGTAAGACACTTGTTCATTCCCAATAATTATTACAGACAAACACACACACACATGCAGCCAGTGAACATGTATGTGTGTGTTCCTAATTTGTTGAATTCCGCCTAAAAACCAACATGCCGCACTAAAATGATGCTCTGGGATCTACTCACCACTTTAATACTTTAGTATCTACTGCTTTAAAGCAGACTTTTTGTTATTAAACACACTTATAATCCCCGCTAAGAAATCAACAACTCGCCACAGTCAGTGTATACAAATTAGTGATGACACTGGCTATCGTTATCACAGGTGGACCTACTGCACTCAACGATTATTAGTGCAGGTTTCAAATTTCGTTTTATTCTTTTCAAAAAATAATATTAATAAATCTATTCTTTAACAATTGGCTATATCTTGATCAATTTGGACAGGGAATTTTTGGGACGTTCCCTGCCGTTGCCATACAAGTTATATACCTGAATTAAACCGAAATAGCCCGCCACCAATACAATTCCAATGATTGGCACCATTATAGCCAAACCTCCCAGACAGGCAAAGAACATCATGGAAACAATGGTTAACAAAGTTCCTGAGGAAGAAAAAACGAATTAACCTACTGAGCAAATTGATTTTGGAGTCTACATACCTTCGAGCACCAGTAAGCCGGTAAACGTCATGAGCATGGTAGCAATGCCAAAGCCAAAAATGATGAGAAATGGTAAGAGGAACACCAAACCGCCGGCCAACAAACAGATGGCCAAATGAGGATTGCGCACACACCAAATAGCAATGGCATCCACAAACTCTTTGCCACCCAGTTCATACATAACAAATCCTGCCAGTCGGCGCACATGCAGCCCTGCCGAAAGAGAAGGGAAGCGGGTTATTTCGCCTCACAGCTTTTATGAAAACTTACACAATCTGTCCAGAAACTGGAGTAAAGCATCTATAAACTGTTCGGGATTCGAGAAGGGGAACAATGTTTGTTTGCTCTCTGCATGCTGGGGTGTAGGAGGAGGTGGCGATGGGGTTGGCGGTGTACTGGGGCTATTATGATTGTTTTCCGTTTGTTCCTCTGTTGGATTTGTTCCAGTATGCTGGTCCTGATCTTTGGTAGCTTTCTTTTTCTTATTCGAATGTCCCTAAAAGATTCCAAGAATGAAATAAAATTAATAAAAGTCACCACTCAAGCATGGCTCACGATCTCTCACACGCACATCTCTAATCGAAAGTGATTAAAACGGTAACTGGAGCCGCCATCAAAATTTTGATCTTTGACTTGGCCACTATCTCTGCCCCAATTTGACCTACCATGTTGTGTCCCTCCGGTGGTATTGTTGTAGCTGTAGTATTTGTACTTTACTCTTTGGTAATGGTTGAAATTGTTTTGAAATTTATTGGAAAACAAATTGCACACAGAACATAAACATTAGGTGCAGAGCGCGTGGGGCTGTCAACTTGCTAACTAGCTAAGTATGTGTGCAGCGTTGCCACCCCGCTTAAAAGGCCAAATTCAAATAAATATTCAATGCAACAAGAAGCGCAATCCATTGAATGGCGGCCGCTCCGTTATCCTTCCGGCTATCAAGTGCTCCCCATGTATGGTCATCCGACAACGTAGCTTGGGTGCAAAAATGTGGTTCAAATGTATGGCGCTATCCTCAGCCAGCAGTGGCAACCAGCCATAAGTCTGTGACTCCAGTAGAGGAATACCCAAGGCAAGCCGCCTCTGTCGTTCCAGCTGTCCTTCCGCCTTGGTGTAGCTGAGATAACGCAAGGGCTCTGGCGGCTGGCGCTGCTCGTAGTGGGCGTAGAACTTGCGGGTCAGGGGAAACACCTTACTGACCGGCACAAACTGCTGATGGAGACGTATGTGCTGGTTGGACCGGTCTATAAGTTCCTTCTCGAAGGCATAGGGCCGGGGACGCGGATCACCGTCCTCATGCTGCGGATCCTGGCCATCGCCTTCGCCATCCTCGTCGCCGTCAGCCGCTGCCAAAGGCTTCATGACCCGTTGCCGTCTGTGACTCGACTTGGCGTGGCTGAGGCCTGGCAAGGACGCCGCCTGCCGCCTGCTGTCTTTTCACTTATAAAAAAACTTGTACTCATTAAAGTTTTCTTCCATTGTTGCTTCATGGCAGGCAAACGTCAATGTAGTGCCATTCTCTGCACGCATCCCCCCATACCTGAAATACAAATACAACGCATTCAAGTCAAAGGCGGACGAGGGCGTGACCCACAATAGAGGCCGCACCAGGGATGGATAAATGGCCGGGGAAGGAGACCTAGACTTGCCGTTATATTTAGATAGCCACACTTAGCGCCGCCAAATTTGGCTTGAAAAACTCCCAGTGAGCAGCACTGTTTATTTGTTGTGCGGCGGTGGGCCAGGGAGGGAGTGGGTGGGGGGCAGTGGTGTTGGCTGATTGATCATTCCCTTAAAAACTTTTCTCTCTGCTTTGTGTTCATTTCCATGTCCTACAAGCGAATCCTTGAAGTAAACAGTAATTTCCGAAAATAAACCCATTGAAATGATTGCCATTGCGTGCAGCCGCAATAACCCAATAACTACGCTCCCTACCCCCTCCCTGGCCAACTCGTTGTGCAACTCCTTGTACGCCAATATTAGATATAATCGAATGATATTAAATATCTCAACGTCAATTTAATTACAAATACAGTTCATAAAAAGAGCCCTTAAACACGAACCTCAGCGAAAAACAGTTTGGCCAGGTTTGGCGAGTGAAACCACAATTATAATTACGGTAAACTGTTAAAACCGTTAACTGTTACAGCTGAATGCGGATAATAAAGATGGACTATCGTTTAAATATGTTTTTTTTTTTAATATTGTATATTCATTTATATTCGCATATTTCCCTTTAAACCTCATTAAATGGTTTTTGCAGTGGAGAATATACTTAAAAGATTAGATGGAATTTTCTTTGGGATGTCGAAAAGGAATAGCCTGGCATGTAAAGCATCGGATGATCACTTTACAAGTGGCTCAAGCAAGTAAATTTTATATATATATATTTTAGTTTTAGTTCTTTAACTAAACATTTCTACACATTTTTTATTTACACCAAATTGAGAGCTATTTTAAGTTAGTTTACAGAGACGAAGGAAGAGGCGACATGAGCAAACACACATATGGACTGCAGTTAAACTGCTGTAAAACGAAAATAACAGTAATACTTACTAGGGTGAGTCAAGCTTGAAAAATATGTAACTAAAGCACCTGTCTCACCCTAATATTACACCAAATAGAGCAAAAGAGTGAGAGTGAGTGAGAGAGAGAGTGATCGTGAGATGCGTATAACATTAGTATAACAGTTGAAGAAAGCCGAAGAAAAAAACCAACAACAACAGCAGCGGCAAATGCAAAGCCTACAATAATAAATAAATTACAACTAAGTTACACAAATTTAATACAACTATCGCGGCGCCTGTGATGATGATGATGTTGTATGCAGACTGTGGCTGCTGCCGCCGCCGCCCTCATGGCCATTGCCCATAATGGATTCCTGTACCTCGCTATCAATGAAGAGCCGCATGAATTGAGCGCAACGTTGACTATTGCTGCCACGCAGCAGCAGGCGTCCAAAGATGGTGGCTGGAATAGATCGAATGATTAAAGACAATGCTGTAAGCCTTAATTGCCCACAACTTACCCACAGGCTGCACCTCATAGTACTGACACTCGATGCCCTCGCGCAGAAACATGCACAAATGCATAAACACATTACGCTTGGGTGGACTCAATAGAGCAATGTAGTCCATGGCCTTGGATTTGCTATAACTGGCCAACAGATCGTCCACAAACGGTTCGAGCAGAGCCTGTTCGGGTAATTCCAGCAATAATATCAGAGCCTGGGCAGCGCTTTGGGCATGTCCAGCTGAAGTACAAAAGTGGAACAGTTAGACCAAGTGTCCAAGAACAAGAGACAGAGAAAGAGAAACTTACGAAATTCCTCATTCGACCAGGTGTCCAGCCAGTCGCGCACCGCATTGAAATGTACGCCTAGGTTATGCCGAGACTCGTAGCTGTTGAAAATGCCCTCCAGCTTGGAACCCTGCTTATGCAAGTAGTCAATCAGCAGAAAGAACTCCCTTGGCATGGTCACTCGATACTCGGGCGATTCGTCATTCATCTGGAATTTGAAACGAATTTTAAAATAAAGATAAGTTGAACTAATTTGGAGGTAACGGAATGGGATTGGGTCAGCTTAAGACGAAACGAGATGGAATTCAAGATTTGAATTTGATATGCGAACGGGATTATATATCGATATTTATATGGAACCGGTTTGAATTGAGAATGGGAGGGGGGCTAAACAGGATTGAGCTCATTCAAAATGGGAAAAGATAGAATTTAAGATTAGAATCCGTTGCTAAACGCAAAAGGGAAAGGGATTGCATTAAAATTTAGAGTTCTGGAAGAGATTAAGTTGCCAAATTGAGTTCGGAATCAGCAAGGAACTAGTTTAAGCTGCCAGGTTGAAGCGAGTTTGGAACGGAAAATAATTGAATTGGAATTTTGAGCTCAAAAGGGGTACAAAACGGTATTGAAAGGGATCAAAACAGGACCAGACAGTATATAATACAAGATTTAGAGATTTGTAAGGGATAAATAGGCAAATTTCCAAAAGAATCAAGTCGGAACGACATTGAATTCAAAGTTTAGGGCCGGAGTGAGCACGGAACAAGTTTCGAAAGCCAGGTAGCAGCGGGATTAAGAAGATGAGGGCTTGAATTATCCATTTGTGGTGGGTAAAAGCACCAAAAGGAAAGCGAAACGGGCATAAATGGGGAACCAAAAGGGATTTAAATGTAAATTTGAGGCCGGAAAAGGGTTGACTTAACTAATTTGAGTTCAAAATGGAAACAGATTAAGTTAAAGTGTCCAAGAGACGCAACCGATAGGAACGGAACAAGCTAGACCCGCCAAGCGGAAGCCTTATAGACCCAACAACTTGACCCACTCCCGCCCACTTACCAAATGTTTAATCTGCTCCTGTGTATACTCATTCAGCGGACGATCCGTACGACACATGGTCTCCATGGACAGGCCAAAGCAACTAGGCTGATAGTCACCCGTTACGGTTATAAATATATCCCTTCCATTCACCACATGCAGTATGAGTATATCAAAATTATCGCTACACCTGATCTTTTGCAACAGACCCCTCACGGTGTTCACATCCACCATCATCTTCACTCGTATACTGCGTGCCGAATCGATCATTAAACTATCCTGACGGGGATCCACCTGTAGCCATTTCTCACAAATATCATTGATGTCCTTCTCCTTGAAACGAAAGTCCACCGGCAAGGGACAATTGTTGTACACATTAAAGTCCCTTGTGCAGGCCTCGTTGAAACGCACCCGGCCAAAGTCCACGCACACCGTCTCCACACTTATCTGCGGTTGATTATCATTCTCACGCTTGTCCACCGCCTTCAGTACCTCCTCCTGCACCCGTTTGTATTTGATCTCGTCACGGGTCTTGATCTTGACACGAAAGATGGCATAGACGGGCTTGTGATCGCTCTGGCGTATCTCCATGACGCTGTTATAGGCCAGCTGTTCGATGCGTGTACCCTTCCACAATACCCGGTCACAGTAGGCGGGCGCCCGTTGCTTCTCGCTGCTGTCATAGTTATCCGTGCCGGGATCATATTTGTAGGTGGGACGAAATTTAATCTCGCCCTCGGTATAGCCATCAAAGCACTTGCCCTTGCGCATCTCCTGGCGAAGCTGATCGTATTGCTGCAGCAGCTCATAGGTCTGGGCATCGTTGAGGGGACCGGGTCGCTGTTGTCCCGGTGGCTCCTGTATGCGATAGTTGAGATCGCCCAGCCAAAAGATGTGACTGCCATGGGAGAGTGGTAACAACATGAGACTGGAGTTCAAATTGAAGAGAAAGCACTTACTCATGATCACTAATGGAGCGTCGATCGGCAAACCGCATGCCCTCTACAATGGCATTGTAGTCCCTATTGCGTTCCTCCACATAGCCCATGTGGGCGGCCAAATGCGAGTTGATGAAACAAATGTTGCCCTCATGCAGCTGCAGACTGATGGCCACACCTCCCTTGTTGCCCAAGGCATTCAACACACCACGGGCCACCGAATTGAGTTGACAGCGTAGTATATGTTGACGCAGTTGTTTGCGCACAATCACCGTTAGAGTAATCCCCACCAGACGCACCGAGCGCAACACTTCATACTCCACACCAGCATGCACACTCTCCACCATCTTAAGGCTAGGGGAAGGCAAAGAGTTAGGGGAAGAAGTGAGATGAGTAAATCCAACCACTACTCACATCCATTGCCCAGCGCTGGCCTCCAGTTGGGTGGAATTCAACATGGCCTTGGTGGGTGTATCCAGTTCCTGCAGTCCAATGGCATATATATCGGGCGCCTGTTCACTGCAGTCCAACCAGGAGCGTAAGGGACTATTGCTGTCGCAGCAGGGTTTGTTATTCACATTCCAGGTGGCACAGTACACTCTAAGCAACAGCATAATCAGTTATATTCCCTTGTACTGTACAAGGATTACTCACATGATATCCTTGTAGACAATATACTCCGCCTCGCGTTTCTTAAGCTCCTGCTTGACCTCACCAATCTGACGATAATCATTGAGCCAACTAAAATTTAACACCGCTTCGGGATCGCATTGAGACATGGAACTTTTGCAGGAAATAACCTTGGCCACAAACTCATCATACTCCTCCGACTTTAAGGGATAATAATAGTACTTGATGGGACGATCCTCGGCGGTGGATAAATCAAATTGTAGGCGGGTAATAGAACCTTTGCCATCACCTGGAAGAAGTCAACTGGGAGGTCAAATGTCAGGTTACTTAGGGAAACCCACTCACCCTGCCTCAGCTGGAAACTGTCGCTAATGGCAAACACCTTGTGGATGATCAGCTCATTGACGGAGGTCAACGGTTGTCGCAGGTAGGAGAACGATATGAGGGCAAATGTACCACCCGATTCGGATGACACCAGTGCCAGCAGACGATCCACATACTCCTGGCCCTGAATTTGATAAGCTTCGAATGTCTGAAAATATGAGAGAGAGAGAGAGGAGAGATGGAAATTCCACAGAAAATTAACATTTGTGCAGCAGAAATCCATCAAATTGGGGAATTTTTTCATTAACTGCAACAGCTTTTCCAGTCTAATCTGTCCCAAACTTGCATATTTCACTTGATATGAAAAGTTGCCTAGTTTTTAGCCTCTCTAGTAACTCAAAACATCTTCATTTGTGATTTAAGCCAACAAATCACAGCCTAAAAAAGGTATTAAACTTGTAAACATTTGATTTATTATGAGTTTTGATAAGGATTATCTACTCAAGAGTGGATAGATAAGCTTGCTACGACATACTTTTCCACTGTAAATCATTTCTGTAATTGATTTTTGATTCAGTTGCTTAATCAACGGCTTTCCCTTCAATTCTTCCAAGCTGAATCTAGGCTTTAATGAGCAGTCTACTGCTTTAGGGTAGATTTTGGGGTTCCCCTTTGTCGTATAAATGACCCTACGTCTAAAACTCTGTCAAAAACTTAAGAATTCATATTCTTGCACTTGGAATATGCCTCAAAATATCTTTAAATCAAATGTTATACCTTTTTTTTTGGGAAAAGGAATGATAAACGAGAAAGCTAAGCTAACTTCGTCTGTGCCGAAGTTTATATGAACTGATCCATGTTTATTTTCACACAGGAGAGAGCAAAGTGGAAGTGGACTTGAATTAAGTATGAAGAAATGGAAGAAAAGGCATAGGATCTGGCGGGACTTGAGCCTGGCAGTGGCAAGGTTAATCAGCCGAAAGCTTAATCGGAATATATCAAAGAATTCTTAACTATTTACAAGGTGGAGCAAAACTTAATGAAGTTCTTGAAAAAGCTTTCGTTTGTAGGAAAGAGGTGTAGAGGTGCAAGCGACTCCACTACACCTCTTTCCCACAAGCATCAGCTTTATGAAAAACTTCAAAAAGCAAACTTCATGGTGTAAGACGGGGCGTCTTAGTTAGGTTCAAAGATTTTGAAGATGGGTTTTGCAGTGACATTCTTAAAATCTAGCTGGCAGCAGTGGCCATTTCCGCCTTATCCAATTTATCAAAGTTTTTCAGGAAGTACCCCCAACTTGATCTTGAATTCTGACTGCCTATTTACTCTACATAATGGTACACTCTGTTATCTCGGTAAGTTGAGGCAATTCTTAGCCTTTAGGGTTGATAGCAGTTGTTGTTGTTGTTGTTGTTGCTGCTGCTGCTATCTTTTTACCCACGTAAGTGGCTACATACATATGTATGTGCATACGTATATATGTATGCACATCGATTGATTAATCATCACCAGACGCTTACATAGTGTACAATTTCGTCCTCCTTGAAGCGTTCCTTGACAATATCCGATAGGGATTTCTCTGGCACTGTGGAGCCGCCATTTGTGGTGATATTGCTGTCGCCTTCCATGCTGCTTGTGGGCGGCCTTCCAGGGTTATTATCTCGGTATGCAGAAACTGTGTTAATTGACCCTGGCTCTGGTCTGGTCTGCGCTTGCTATTCTATTTTTAGTTAACGCGCGCCCCGTCCCAGCGACAGGTGACGACAGCAGCAGCGACTGAATGGTTATGGGTGGTGGCACCGGCTTCGGATTATCGAGTCTGGGTTCTTGGATCCGGGGAGTCTGACCCTGGCCGCTGGCTTGTAATTCGAACTGTTTGTTTTTTGTTGTTGTTGTTGCTGTTGTGTGACTATCTCTGTCGCCATGAATTTGAGGTGGGTGTACACAGCACCATCTCCAACGATAGTCTGAACATCGATAGTGGACACCATCGATAGTTGTCCAACTCCGCGTCGTTATCGATGTCCCAGTCCCGCGAAAAGTTCCAGTGAAAACACACCCGCACCCGAAATTTACCAACACTGGCACTCACACCAGCTGTCGACTTGCAGCTATCGATAGTTTGGCCATTTTCTAGCTGATTTCTGTTAGGGTTACCTTGCTATTTTTTGGGATTTTGGGCATTGCAGCTGACCGGCAGCTGTCAAATTTCGCCAGCGTCGTCTCTTATTTAGTTATTAACAAAATATGGCACAATTCGAAAAGGAAATTGTACAGGCCGTTGTCATAGCCGACAATAATATATGGAACTTCAAACCGCTATCCGATGAGGGCTCCACGGTCGGTATTTGGTTTTCCTACATTTGGGTACAACACGTTTGACCAACCATTTCCATTCCCTTTCTTCTCCTCCAGGCCTTGCTGCCGCTGGTGAATGTCAGCATGCTGGACTATGCTTTGATAGCTTTAAATCGTAGCGGTGTGGAGGAGGTCTATGTCTATGCCAGTCTTTATTTGCAGGACATACGGGATCACATCAAGTGAGTGGGCAATCTCTTAGAGAACCTTTTACTAAGCCCAAGTTCTCTTACCAGGCAGGGCATAGCCACATATGCTTCGTGGTCCTTCAAGATGACCGTACATGTTATTGGCGGCGAGGGCTGTCGTTGCTTTGGCGATGCCATGCGAGATCTGGATGCCAAGGCCTTGATCCGTGGCAATTTCATACTTCTGGGCGCCGACACCGTCACCAATGCCGATCTGCGACCCGTACTGGAGCAGCACAAGCGTACGGCCAAATTTGACAAGGGCACCGCCGCCACTCTGATCTTTAAGGAGTGCTCCAGTAATCTGCGAACGGGCAACGAGCTGCTGATTGCCGTGGACAAGCAGAATACACGTCTGCACTACCATCAGCGCCTCAGACCCAACCACAAGGAGACTCGCTATAATTTACCTCTGGATGTGTTCCTTAACAATTCGTGTGTGTCGCTGCACCACAATCTGCTGGATCCCCAAATAGCCATAGGATCGCCTTCGATGCTGTCGCTGTTTAGTGACAATTTCGATTTTCAGACACGTGACGACTTTGTGCGTGGCCTCTTGATCAATGAGGAGCTGCTGGACAGCCGCATCTATGTGGCCGTGCTGCCGCCCGCCCAGTATGCGCACAAGGTGAACAGTTGGCCCTCCTACCAGCTGGTCAGTCGTGATATCATCAATCGTTGGGCTTATCCCTTGGTGCCTGATATGGGCGTCTACAAGCTGCAACAGCAGTATGTCTTCCACAAGGATAACATCTACAAGAGCCCGGAGGCTAATGTCTCCAAGGTGGCGTTGCATGAGAATGCGGTAATACAGGCGGGCAGCCATGTGGACACGGGCACGGTGATCAGGGACAGTGTGATTGGAGCCAATTGTCACATAGGCAAGAATTGTCAGCTCAACAATGTGTTCCTAATGGCCAATGTGACGGTGAAGGACAACTGCCGGCTGGAGCATTGTGTTTTAGGAGCTGGAGTGGTTATCCAAGAGCTGTGCCATATAAGTGCGGGCTGTGTGTTGGGCGCCAACTGTGTGCTGCCGGCCAAAACACAATTGGCACACACTTTGGTCACCAGTTCGCCTAATACCCAACGCACCGAGGAACAGGAGGCAGGTGGGTGTTTAAACCGAGTCCCTTGAAGGTGTGGTTACTAATAACTTTAACTTTGAATAACTCTCAGTGGAACTGGAGGCCCTGGGACCGCAGGCTTTCATCATAAGTGACCTGACCACGGGTGATCCGGAAGCCGACTCCGATGCGGAAGAGTTTCTGCCGCAGCAAAATTTGTGCATACCCAAAATGGGTGAGCTTAGCACACAGCTGGAGGAGATTAGTAATTGCAGCTATGGCAGCGACGAGGATGAGGATGAATCGCGTAATGCCTCACCCCTGCCGGATGATACCAACAGTAAGTGTGGCCCCCCCCCCACCACACTGAGTTAGACTCAACCTGATTACCTTTTGTTTTCTTTTTGGCAACAGTTTTCCTTTCCGAGGTCATCGACTCGCTATCGCGGGGCTTCCAGGAGAAATCCAATCCAGATTTTCTTATACTCGAAATCAATTCCTCACGCTATGCCTATAATATGTCCCTCAAGGAGGTTAATTTCAATGTGGTCAAGGCAATCTTTGGCATGCAACATATTGTGGAGCCGCCCAACAATAATGTACTGGTGGCCATTAATGCGGTGTTCAAACAACTGGGTCCGGTGATGTCCAACTATATAAAGAGTGAGGAGGCTATGCTGGACTGTCTCAAGGCACTGGAGGTAAGGAATTTGTTTAATTGAACTGGCAATCTGCAGAGAAGGGAACTAGGAAAGCACTCAGTTTGAAGGCCTAAGATAGCGGGAACATTCAGCTCTTTTCCGCTAAAAAGCTAGATTTAGCTATGATTGCAAGCAACTGCGTGACACGGTCTGGCCAGCAGACAGGGTGGCAACGCTGCCAAGCTAACGGCTGCCAACAAAATGGCGAGCACAGCAGGACAAGTAAAGGCGCCTTATCCATCCCATTCGCCCCTTAAAACCCAATACCTCTACTTCAGATTATCATTTCCCCCATTCACATATCACATCTTTCTCCATTTCTCTTTCAGGACGTTTGCGAGGAGAATGCCTGGGTCAGGGAGAAGATCTCACAGGTGGTGCACTATCTCTATGACAAGGATTTTGTAAGCGAAGATGCCATACAGGAGTGGTATGATCAATTGGATACGGAAGAGCATGCTTATCTAAGGCAAAGCCTGGCCAAATTGGTTGACTGGCTGAATCAGTCCAGCGAGGAAGAGGAGGAGGACGAGGAGGATGATTAAGGTTACACTCTTTATTGCAATGTAAAGGTAAACTACAAGAAAAAAAAAATATAAGAAAACACATCAAATAAAACACACACGGGGATGCGTGGGGGTACCAGAAACTAGTTATCTAAAATGAATTCCTCCTCCACTGGAACATCATCATTGGATTCGATTTCATCCTCGTTTGTTTTTGTTAAAATGGGCCCCATTAGGGTTTCATCTTCCTCCGTTTCTACATCGTCCTCGGACTCCTTGGCGGACTCTATGGTTATTTGGGTATCCTCGGTAGCAGCCGGTTGGGGGCGCTCCTGTTCCGGCTGCTCTTTTTCCTCGGCCTCCTGCTCCTCACTATCCACTTCCATCTGTTCGACTTCGTCATTAGTTTTCTTAGGATTCGGTTTCGGATTCTCTTCCTCCTGCTCTTCACTTTCCTCCGCCTCCTTGATACTACGCTCCTCCAGGCTTTTTGTTATGTCCATGGCTATGTACTCCAAGCGCAGCTGTACACTCTTCTGGAACACCTGGCTATTTTCCGAGCTCACCAAATTGCTGCGCACCTCCTCAATGCAACCCTCCAGCACTTTGTTCACCTCATTCGCCTCACACTCACCGCCCAGGTTCTGGGTGACTATGAGCAAGGTGGTCAGATTCTTTAGCAGCTTCACCATGCGCACGCTCTTCACCAATCCCTTGTTCATGTCATCCACCGTCTGGCTGGCCTTGGCACGGCACTCTTCGCGCAGATAAGTGGGCGAGATCATGGCCTGTACATTGGGATTACGTGTCAGGCTGTAGCTGAGCTCCTGCACCTGGGTCAGCTCGAACATTAGATCAGTGTTAATGCCCTCAATGGAGATGATGTTGGAGGCATAGCGACGTTGGAAATTCTCTCGGATTTGGGAACGATTGCGATCGAGTAGCTCGTCCTGGCCCATCATGTTGCCCATGGCCAGCTCTGCGGAGGCGTTCATTTTGCTCATGCGCTGGATTTTATCATGCTTGCGTGCAATGAAGTTCTCCAGCTGCACCAGATGCTCCAGCAGTTTCATGGAATAGCCATGATGGCGCGTCAACTGATGACGCACAGGACTCTCGTTGTTGACCGCATCCTGACCCAGCAGGGGATCGCTCTTGTTCAACTTCAGGCTCAGTGCATTCCGTGCAGCCGCATTATTCTGGGCCAAATGCTTTTGCGGACTGGCGGGAGTCAATTGGAGGCGCTTCTGTAAATAGTTGTTGGCCAGATTGGCCGTAAATCCCAGGTTGGTGGTGAAGCCCAGATTGTTGGTCTGATAGATGCTCATCAGGTTGGGGCGGAAGTCCTTGGTGAAACTGTGCAGCGGCAACATCTCATGGAAATTCTCGGAAACAATTTCGTAGTCGGGTATGGAGTGGGTGCCCAGGCCGGGACGTTCGAAGGTTACACGATACATGGCATTCAGGGAATCATAGGCAGCCACGGTGCCCGCAAAGATGCCATCCTGTGGTTGTCTCAGCCTGGCGGTTACCTTGGTGCCCAGTGGTAGCGGCATGGGTATCTTTTCGGGCATGTCCGTGAGTAGAATGGTGTCCTTGAGCTCACCCGGCTTGCGGGATTGTAGGGTACGCATTAGCTGACGCTTTCTGTCCAGTTCCTTGCGCTCCTCATTAAAGAAACTGGCCGAACAGCGTCTGGGACGGCCCATGCGACGCCTGATGTTGACCCACTCGTGGCGATTGAGTTTACGTGTGCCCAGGCGCGGAGCCAGCTCATTGACATGATTCATAAACTCATCCTTGCAGTCGAAAAGAGGCTTATCTATGTAGGAATAGAACCACTCGGCTATGGCCCACTTGTGTGCCTTGGGTAGCTTGAGAAGATTGCGCAAACGCAATCCTATAGACTGGCCCAGACGTTTGTTGGCCGCTGCCAAAGCTTCGGCACGGCTGGCCTCTTCCTCGGCCACAGCAGGTGAGCTGGTTTCCTTGGCCACTGCTCCTGATGATCCTGCTTTCGCGGCTGCTTTGCTGGCCAAAGCCAACTTGGCTGGGCCCTTGACTGGAGTCTTTTTGACTTTAACATTGGCCTGACTACTGGCCGAATTGGAGCTGGAGCCATTGTCACTGGGGCGCATATAACGCGACACCACACCCTTGCGCTTCTTCAGTACCTTCGAGGGCGTGGGGGGTGCTTTACTACCTCCGGTGGCGCCTCCTCCGCCGGGTGGCCTGCCAGGTCCTATCTTCTTGGGTGCCAAACTCATGCGCAACGGCTTGTCATCATTTATAATATTCTCATCATAGAACAGACGATTCCGCTTACGGATGCGAGCTGGCATGCCGCGTGCATTTAGGGTCAATATTGGAGCCTTCTGTGCCTTGGGCTTGGGTGGCGGAGCACTGCCCACACGCTGTAAACCCAAAGTGGCCAGACTAAAGGCCGGCGGTTCTATGGGCTCTTCATGTTCACTGGTCTCATTGCTATCGGCTTCTTCCGCATCTTCATCCTCCTCTTCTTCTTCGTTCTCATCTGCTTCCACATCGGCTTGCTCTTTGTCAGTTTCGTCTTCGTTGTCATCCGGCTCATTGTTCTCCTGCTCCATGGGCTGTGTAGAGTTGTCTTCCTCATCCTCCTCGCTGGAGTGTTTACGGCGGCTGGCAGTCGCTGCGGGGGCAGCAGCGGCGGCGGCGGTGGCAGCTACCTTTCTGGGCCTGCCTCTGGTAACGGTGGTTACGCCTGCAACGGGCATTCTCAAGCTGAAAGATGAGAAGAGAAAAGGAAACAAACTACGTCTTGAGTGGGTGTTGGGGTAAGAGTTCTTTTTCGGGATGTGGGCTACCTTCGCTTTAATTTCTGCTTTGGTACTTTTTCGTTGCCGTTTTGCGGTGCAAATTTTATTTTAAACAAGTGGCAACCTTGCGCTGTGCGAAAACCGTTGGAAATTCGCTGCAGCTTAGAGTTGGGCGCGTGAGTGTCGTGAGGTTTGCAGCGAGCTCTTGTGTGGCCACAACTAACAGGTGTTTTTGAAAATCGAATCATTTGATCATTTCTACCCTTGGAAAAGGCAAATTTAAAATTTCTGAGGCCCGGCTTCTCAATGTACGTTTAGTTAAAGTAACCTCAGTTAAGGCGAATTTTAAAGACTCCGCAGTTATCAATATTGGGTGAAACTGTTTTGCTGAGACAACCAAATGGTGTAAATGCCCTCCCAGCTGTAAAAAAAAACATTGCTACATTGTTTGTGGTTTTTTGGTTGACTTTATTTGTTTGTTTTGTGTATACTCGTACATATTTTCGTTTTGTTTAACTTTTTGTTTTCTCATTGTGTATAATACTTTGATTGAAGGATCTTCGAATACATCATAATAATCATAAAAGTTCGTAACGGGAAAATCAAGCATAAATACAATTTTCGATTCGGTGTGTGGCACAATTAGTACATAGTTAGTTGTGGGTGCCTAAAGTATGCATGTATGTATGTATGCGGATAGCAGTTAAGTCCAAACACGAAACTCTTACGCTCCCTCTCTCTCTCTCTCTCTGTCTTTCTCTGGGAGAGGCGAGGCTAAAGCTTTCAAGTGTGTTTACTTTGGACATTACTGTTATACACATAGGTAGGTAAGTAGCTTGTGTTTCATTTTGTTTTTTAAGTTTTAAATAGTTTATTATGTTATGGCTTAATCTATAAACAGATTTATATGGTACAAAATTGCATATTTTACACACACACACGCGCAAAAGTAGCAAAAAAAAAAAAACAAAAAATAAACCATTTTAAAATTGGATAAACAATGGGGAAAAGTAACAGTTTTCCCCCAAAAATGTGATAAATTGCTGAAGAAAGTTGACACACAGATACAAGATATATATATATAACAATACACATTTAGGCATAGGGCATAACAAATATCAATAATAATCGTAGCATACAAATACAAATAGCAGTAATAATATGTAATAATAATAATTATAGTATGTAATAATAATAACAGCTTTCGTTCTTTGTTTTTCTTTCTTTCTTTTTTGTTGTTGTTGATTTTTCTGCTTACATCTTCCTGGGGAACTGGTTAATTAATTTCGTTTACTTGGTTAATATTTGGATTTTGTATTTGTGTTTCAGAACAGAACCGAACAGGTAAATACGGGGTAGTAAGTAGTAGTTGCAATAGTAGTTGCGGGTTGGGTGGAGGGGAGGGGAGGGGAAGAGGGGATGATAAAGCAGTTGGAGCAGGCGGTTGGTTAAAAAAAAAATATACATTTATATATATATAATAATTAAAACAGCTAAAGAGGGAGAGGAACATTAAAATCAGCTAATTTATCTCAAGTGTAATTTTTCTCAATTTCGATTTAAAATTGTTTCTAAAAACCACTTTTGAGGGTCACTTTCTCAATGTAGGATTAAAAAAAAGTTCAAGTTACATTTCAAAGACACCTACATTCAATAGTTTTTCATCTAACGTTCTGTTTTGAAAGGATTAAAGGGACGAACTTTAAGGGTAACATGCTAATCATGACTTATGACTCATTTGTGGTAAATTAAGTAGTTTTTCGGCGCAAAAAGCAATAAGAGGTAATAACCGAAACAGGTTTTATTTGGCATTTATAAGAAAAAGAGTCAGAAAAAAATGGAAAACTGAGAGAACTTATCAAAGTCTATTGAACCAAGCAAAGTAAGCCAACTACAAACTGAGTCAAGCGAATAACTGAACACACTTTTAGACAAGATTTACACGTTGAAGCAAGCTTCATAAAGTTCTTGAAAAAGCTTTCGTTTGAAAAAACGTTATGTAGCTTGCTTCAAGGTATAAAACCACTCTTAGTCGATATTTACATGATGAAGCAAGCTATATAAAGATCTTGAAAAAGCTTTCGTTTGAAAAAAGGGGTGTGGTGGGATGTCTTGCCTCTCTACACCACTTTCCTACAAACGAAAGCTTTTTGAAAAAATGTATAAAGTTTGCTTCACCGAGTAAAATCCGTCTACAGTCAAGATTTACACGATGAAGTAATGTAATCATAATGTTTTTGCGAAAAGGAAACAGATTTACTGGAGGAACTTGCCTCTCTGCACCTCCCACATACAAATAAGAGCCTTTTTCTTTGTTTCTTTGACGAAATTAATTGGAAATCTATTGAACTATGAAGCACTAACACCATATTCAAGAATTCTTTACAAATTTTACGACTAATATAAGTTAAATGACACAACTGTACATTACGACCCTTGAAATAGCTTTAAGCTACAAAAAAGAAGACTTACAAAGGGATTCTTTAAGGAAATTAATTCACATTTCATAGATTTGTGTTTGTTTAACAAGTTTAATTCCACTTTTTGGGAAGGTATACTGAAAATTATGATATTAAGTTTATACACAAGACCTTTATAGGGTTTCTTTTAAGGAATTGTTATGGAACACATTAAGTTGTGTTGAAATAACACTCAAATATTTACAATTCATGGACACTTTTTGAAATAGAAGACGCAAATTCAATTTTAACAAAACACAACTGTACTTTTAGAACCTTGCAATAGCGCTAAGTGGTAAATAAGCTCTATAAAGAAGACTTATAAATGAAATTTTTCAAGGAATTTGTTTAGGATTCATGGATTGTCACCATTTGAATACCAATTTTTAAGGGAATACCTTAAATTTGTATATAACATACATTTACGAAACATTTTAAGGTGTTTTCTAAAGAAGTAACACTCTTCTTGTAGCAATTTCGCGATACTTTTTCAAATAGATGATGAAATTTACTTGAACTATGTGAAAATAACACTAGACTTTTAACAATTTCTCGAAGAATTTGTTGAATTAGAGGATAATGACATAACTGTACTGTGATATACTAAAAATAGCGCTAAGAAGACTTATATAAAGATACTTTGAATGAATTAGTTCAGAATTCATTACTTTAGTGATTATTTTTAAGGGAACACTAAAAATTTCGATATAATTTACATTCCGAAAACATTTAGAGGAGTTCTTTGAAGAAGTCATTCTCTTCTGATACCAAAATCAAGGAGCATTGTTAAGCTTAATGGCTTATCTGCACTTTTACTATCTCTACACAACTGTACCTAGGGATTATTAGGATTTTAGATCTCTCCGAAAGACCTTTATGGGGCATCTTGTGACGGTTTAAGTAGATAAATGACACAACTATACGTTAACATTCTTTGCTACCTTTTTATAATGGCTTAACTTCACTTTTCGACAAGCTTTTCCAACTAAAAAGCGCCCATACTAGTTTTAGGTAAATGACACAATTGTACCTTAGCATTTTGAGGTTATAAGTTACATTTGAAGGACCCTTATGGGACATACTTTCATGGTATTAGTGGGTAAATGACATAACCGTACCTGAGTACTCTTCGCTAGCTACTTTACTTGGTTTATGTTGACTTTTCAAGAAGCCTTTTCAACTAAAAACGACACAAGGACCTAAGTTCCATTCATTGGATTCATTGAGGGTGTATTAGACTACTTTCTTCTCTTTTTTTCTAACTGTACACTGAGAAAATGACCCTATTTAACCGCCAGCTCTAATTTCTTAATCTTAATTGAATCGTTTTACTTAGTTATTGTGTGATTTCCGTTATTCCTTTTTTTTTTTTTTTGTTGTTTGCCATTTCGCTCCCGCTTGCTTTAAAAGTGTCGCGTTGATTGCCTAGGTTAATTATAGATTGCAGCCCAGCTGCTGCTCCCATCCATCCATCTTTTTAAACATTGAAACGCGTCTCGGAGCCATCGGCCAGCATCAGCGTCACCGTCCGATTGTTGATCCACACCAATTTGGCCAAACGCATGGGATTCAGCCGCGACACATCCGGTATGGGTGCCGTCGAATAGCCCTTGGTGCAGCGCGTCTGCGACTGTCCCAGTCCAAACATCCCGGTGCTGGTCTGCCAGAAGGATAGACGATTCTCGGCACATGAATAGGATACCAGATACTTGCCATCGGGGGAGAAAGCCAACGAGGTAATGGGATGCGTATGGGCGGGTATCATCTGGCATTTGTTCTGCCTTAGCTCATAGATTGCCAAATTTCCGCTGTTGGCGCCCACCGCAATGCGACGGGTCTGGGCGCAGTGCGAGATCTGATTGAATTTGCAAATGGCGGGACACAGTTCGGCCAAGCCGCGACTCTTCAGCTCATTGCTGTCCACGCAGTGCAGGGCAATGTCCATGACCTCCACCAGGAGGCTAGCAATCTCCGATTGCATTTTATCGATGAGCATCTCCACGCACTGTAGAATCTCACCCTTGGCCTTGTACAGCACCGACTGGGTGATGGGAGTGTTGATGGATTGGGCATTCTGTTGCATGGTATTATAGCGGGCCACCTCGCGTGCCATGGTGGTTATAAAGGCAGCCGGACGAGCGGTGGCTATGAGACGCAAGGCGTGACGAGCCGTGCGACAGGCATCCGCTTGCGGGGTAAGCGGTAGCTTGTAGTTAAGATTTGGTACCGCCTTACCCTCGCAGGAGATCTCCAAGAGACCCAGCAACACCTTGGATACATCTAGATAGGGCTCCCACACGGTGAAACCACGTCCGAGCAGATCGATGGCCGCACGTCTTAGGGGCGTGTACTGGGGCAACTTGGGTGAGGGTGGAGCGTAGAGCAGATGAGCCAAGGCCATGGAGGTGAGACGAGCTAGATTATTGGCTATGCCAAAGCCTTCCACCACAGAGGAAGACTTGCGTCGCTCTAGACTTATGCTGCCACGATGATTGGGCGACTCCTGTGAAATATCCTGACCAAATTCGGCTCCTATGACACCCAGTAGAATGACAGCCGTGGTCTGTTTACGTTTCAGCTCGGATAAACTGGACGGCTTGCGTATGATCTCCTCTTCCTCTTCCTCGTAGTCCTCCTCCTGATTGGCGGCATCTGTGGGTAACGTGGGCAGAGGCCCGGAGCCATTGTTGGCCGAGTTAATGCTCGATGGGGTAGCGCTAGTCTGAGCAGCGCCTCCTGCTCCTCCTCCTCCTCCTGCTGCTGCCGCTGCAGTGTTTACTATGGGCTCCGTGTGCGTGTACAGGGGTAAATACTGTGCCCAACTCTCCACCAGCTGTTTACGACCCTTCTTACCCATACGCGTCAGTTCACCCAGTAAAATCTGCTGAGCCGCCTCCCTGATTTCGATGCAATGATGCTGCCAACGTTTAACCATCATTTCCACCTGCGGACGTTTAAATTTCTTAGGCTCCAGGGACTCTATCTTGTCGGGTAAGAGGAAACAGTGATGGGTTGAGAGCAGACTCCAACCCTGCTTGATTTGCGAGGTGTGATGTGCCAGCAACTCCTCCCGTTCCTCCTCATTGCTCAATGTGGACTCAGTGCGTTGAGCCAGTCGCTGTAGTTTCTTGTGCTTCTCGCTGTCCGGCAGAAAGGAGGCGGCACTCATGGACATCAAGGTGTTGGACATGGCCACCAGAGCCAGTATGTGATTGGATGTAAGCGTGGTGCTGAGCTCCCAGTGTAGACGGGAGGTGAATACGGCTGTCAAATGCTCCAAACGTTGCAATTCCTCCGGCAGAGCACGTTTCTTGGAGCTGCTGGGCAATTGGAGACCCGGCGGTAGGTCATAATTATTCTGCCAGGTGGGTAACAGCAGAGACATGTAGCCGGCCTTGGATAGAACACCATAGCTAATGGGTACAATGGGACGCAGGAGACCCAGCTGTGATTCGCACACTTTGTCCAAATGGGGATCCAAGCCCCAAGAGTGTAGAAGGGAAAGCAATAGCTGTGCCACCTCCATGACATGTGTTACCTCCATTTTGGAGGCAATTTTAGACTTCAAGTCCTGCTGCTCCTCATGCGTTTCCACCGCCTTTTGTAGACTCTCCACCTTGGCTTGCACCTTCTTCTCCACCAGGTCCGTCTTCTCCTTGAATTTCTGCACCAGGCCATGCTTATCCTTATCCTTCAAGATCTTCTCCACATCTCCCGCCTTGTTCTTCACCTTGCCAAAGAAGTCGCTGATCTTTTTACTCGCATCCAGGTGCAGGGATTTGCCATCCTTGGGATTCTGCAGGTGCACACCCAAGGCTTCCAGCGTGGCGGGCGTCATTTGTGCATACTCCTCGCTGTGCAGCTCAAAGATGAGTCCCTCGATGTCAAAGAAGAGTATGTGACTCTCGGCATCCTTGGGATTGGTGCGTAGACCTTGTATAACCAAAGGATTGCTGCGATGCTTCATGAGGAAATCGAAATTGCCCTGATTATGGCCCTGGAGCTGCTGGAGCTGGTGTATGCCACGTTGGGTGGCGTGTCGTATGGCGTTCATGTTGCGTGATTTGAGACCACGGAAGAAGTGCACCGCCGGATTGGCCAAACCCATTTCACTGGCCAGGCCCACAACATTGACATTGGCAGCATTGCCTCCACTCTCCTCTGCCAGTTGCTCATCACAGGCGGATAACACCTCCTCGGCCAGCATGCCATGCAGGACACGATCCAAGTGTCCCGTTTCCATTTGCCACACATAAACCGAACCATCGGAACAGCCCACGATTAGAAAGTCATCCAAGGGACGCCATTTGATGGTCACCACGGGGAACAGGTGACGACTGGCCAGGGTCACACACTTACGCTCCTGCAGCGACACCAGGGTAACCGAGTGATCCGAGGCCACCGAGCAGATACACTTCAAAATCCGGGGACTACAGCTCTCCGGTGGCACCAACAACTGGGTAATCTCTCCCGCATGCACACAGAAACGATGCAACAAGCTGCCGCTATACAAATCCCACAGGCACACCGCAAAGTCAATGCCTCCCGACAGCAGGTGAGACTTCTCATAGCGGGCATGGATCATGGAAGGACACAGCAAGCAGTTGACCCTGCCACGATGTCCATACAGTATCTGATGCGAGGGCCAATCACTGAAATTCTGCTTAATCCCCACCAGCAGTTGCATCATCACCGTCTGAGTGGCGGGTACTATAACTATGCTGCCATCCTCACGTCCGATGACCAAACGACTCTGCTGGGGCAGGTAAATGCTGGAGGTCAGCTTTACCGGTGACTCGGTGATGCGAGACAGTTGATCCAATATGCCCACCGGGGGAGGATCCATCATTGACCAGGCCTCCACCAAGGAGGTGCACACATGTGGCTTGAGTATGCGCGGTGGCATTTGCTTGGCCTGCAGTATGCTTATGTTATCCAGCGGCACCTCCGGCACATTCCACACCGAAATATAACCCTCTGAATCGCCACGCAACAGATTATGCTGTCCCGTGAGTATTAACTTCATGGCTGGTGGACAGGACAACACCTTGTCTCCGGCATGCTGCAGCACATAGTACAAATAGGGGGCATCGCGTACCACACTCTTGGAGTGGAACTCCTTGTTGTCGGGTATGCAATTCGCGGGCAATTTGTACAGGTAACCCTTGCCCTCGTCCGTCCAGAGCATCACCCTGTCCGAGGTAATGAAATCACCGCCCTGCCAGCGTTCTCGGGCCGGTGCTATGACCGAGCACAGCACCGTGAAGTCACCCGCATCATAGATCTGCCAGTATTTGGTGCAAACCAGGAGCACCGTACGCTGATTCTGTGCACAACAGTTCATGGTGATGGCATTCAAGCAGCGTATCTCCTTGGATTCATTCTCATAAATGGGCTCCGCATGTTTGTTCTCATTCCCCGTCAGCGTCCACACCTTGACCGTGCCCGTGGTGGTGATGGCCAGCACCACATCATCCTTACGGCGCATGGGACGCAACACATGTATGGCCGATATCCAGTCCGGTTTCACTTTGGAGCTGAGCACATAGATGACCTCCAGACTAAATGGATCCATGACCATTATTTCAGCATAGTAGCCTATGCAAAAGAGACGAACATCCTCACTGTTGGCCGTCTGATAGCTTTGGATTTGTGTATGCACCTGGGGCAGTTTAACCGCTTCGGTGCATTTGCCATCAATGAGATCCCAGGTGCACATCTCACCGTTCTCCGACGAACTGACCAGAAAATTGTTTTCGGGTAAAAGCGAGGCACGCACCAGGCAGAGGACCGGTGCCGAATGTCCCACGAGCAGGCAGCGCGGTGACATTTTAAGTGTGTTGGGCTCCACTTGCCATAAACAGATCTGTCCATCGTAGCAGCCAGTGACCAGTGTGCATTGATCATCCGATAGGAAAACGCTCGAAATGCAATGGGTGGGCGCTGTGGGTCCCCATAGTACCACAGGCACCACCAGATTGGTACTCACCATGGTGATGTTGTCTTCGAGTTAAATGCTGAATGAAGGACCAGTCTTCTATCTGTAAGGTAGGAGAGTGTCTCCTGTAAGCGAAATTGGAATCCAGAGAGGGAAGCGGACAAGAGTACAGTGAAAGCAGAACTGAACTGAACTGGAGAGGGAGAGGCACATGTAAGTTTTCTTATATAGAATCGCACCTGATGCTCTCAGCTACTAAGAAAACTTTATGAAGTTTGCCTCATTGCGTTATTCCTGACTAAGTCTGTTTTAAAAGTGATGGGAACCCGAATCGGAACTGAATTTCAAAAAGAAAAAGAGACAGTACCTGTACAAGAACTGAAAAAATTTAGTTTTGAAAGTTGACTAACAATATTTCTTCTACCGAAAGTAGTCAATGTATAACCAAAACCAATTTTAGAGTTGGAATTCAAGAATTTTGGGACTGAATAGAAGATTTAAGATATTTTGTTTTCGATTTTCTTCTTTTTCTACAGTTTTATCAAGATATTTTTCGACCTAAAGCCTTTCCGAAATCAAAAAGAAGAACCAAAGCACGGAAAATAAACACAACCAATTTGTTTAATGCTGTCTGCTCACTGAAAAGATAGCTAAAAATGAAGCAACGTGAGCGACACTCTCGCAAAAGAACTCCGATTACTGTTTCTCAAGTGTTTTCGGGTTCATGGCTCTGTATGAGAGAACCAAGCTAGGCTTTTACGAAGAGAAGTGTCTTATGAATACAAAAAGAGAAAAGAGACGGAGTTAAAATATCCACGGGTAACTCTCTTGACAAAAACTATGAACGGAATTGGGAGCAATACAATGACAAAATGTGGTATAATGCTTTCAGAACGCACGTGATCTTAACACAAACGCAAACGTAACGACTAGAAACGTAATAGTACCGTACCAGCACTGTACCAGTACCGTTCTGGTACCGTAATTGTACCGTAACGATACTGAACCAGTGTTGTTTTTTTTGTTTCAAATTTTGTTCTGTATCTGAAACAGCGAAAGAAAGCGACTGCGAAACTGAATGAGCGTCCAACTTAGCCCGTCTCTACTGTACAGGTGCAGTTCAGTGTATTCAAGTTAAGCCTCCAAGACCCAGTTAAAGGAAAACATTTCTATGGCTCCAATATCCTTTCAGTGCAACTCCTATTTCAGTTCAAATCTTAAGAGCTTTCACTGTACATAATTCTATCTAGCTGCGTGTGTGTAACTGTGAGTGTGTGCGTGTGTGTGTTTTGTCAACGTATTGAATATCAAAAGATAAACAACAGACGAGCCATGTTATACAATTTTTGAGGTGGCTGGGAGGTAGCAGCGAGACAACCTTGGATAGCCAGCCAATAGGGAGTCCAGACTCGGACTTGGCTTAGTGGTGGTGGCGGTGGTGCTGGGAGACACCAACAAAATATGGCAAGCGAATCATCAATTTGAAATATGCTTAAATTAATTGGGCAGACGCGACACTCGCACACACACACACACACACACACAGTGGCAAACGCGCCAATAATAATAATTGTAGATAACTTAAAATTTAGCTAACTTTTTTTTGTGCTGTTCGTCTTTTCCGTATTGGGGACAGGCGGCGCGTGATTCTTTCCCCTGATTCCGATTTCGATTCCAGTTGGTTTTTTTATGGCGATTTTTTATTGTCGTCGATTGTAATTGATTATTGATCCTGATCCGCATTCGCCCGCTGCTGCTGCTGCTGCACACACAAAGACAGAGAGTGGGGGAGAGAGCAAGAGAGGGGAAACTTCAATGTCGTCTCACGATTCCGATTCTAATTTGTGTACACACCACCCCCCGATCCCGTTGGTTCACTGCTGCTGCTGCAATTACAACACACACGTTCGCGTTGCTGTTGTTTTTGTTATTGGCAATTTTTTTATATACTGCATATTGCCATATTGCTTTCCCCGAACTCTCTGATTGTGGCTGCTGCTGCTGTTACAAGTTGAAACTGCACTAATACTTTAAAATTGATTTTTGCTTCTTTTTTTTTGCTGTAAGCAAATTAACAGTGTGACCCTTCTGCAGCGGAGAAGTAATCGATGTATGGCAGAAGTATCGATTAATGGCCATGGTTGCCGTTTACAAGTACGCCAGCGAGTCGACAACCCTGGCCCCATTTTTTAATATTTCACTTAAATTGTTTATAATTTCACTTATATCACACAATTCTCTTATACATATGCAGCATGCAATGCTTTTCATACTCTTAATGACCCTTGAGCACAGACTTATAGCCTTTTCAACGGCCCAGGGCCAAGCCCACATGGGCGAGAGCACAAAGTTGTTACTTTCCGTTCAACGGACAAAGTCAGGCACAGATTTGCAAGTTTTGTTATTTGGCAGTACTTTGCAGGGCCCACATACACGAATGGCCAGTGCCAAGCACTCGGTTGTCCATTTGCAGTATTAGGGGCCAACCATTTGTTTAGCAAAAATAAGCATAAACAACAAGACCAAAGTTGGGCCCCCGACGCCCAACTGTACGTGCACACGGCTTAGTTAATAAACTTTAGGCGGCCACAGTTTACTCACCACTTTGAATAAGTTAACACAAATTTTTGATCAACTGCAACTTTGATTTCTGCTTTTTAATTTTCACAAGAAACGGAGCAAGACACACTTTTGAATGTACAAGCTGAAAACACAAGAATGGAACTGCCAACTCGCGGCAATTAAAAGGCGCGCTTGCCGCGCTCGCTGGCTGAAAACGCGTTAGTGCTGCCAGCGACTTTGTTTTAAGCAATTGAAATGTGACTTAAAATAAACTTAAAATATTAATTTTGTATTGTTTTTGCACCCCGAAATGTGGACAAATTTGAAAATATTTTGCACCATCTCGCTGTGTTGTGGGGGGAGCAGCGCTAAATTAACAGCTGATTTTTACTCTCACTCTTGAGAGGGGAGTATATCGAATGCGTCGTTTAGTTTGCCGGGATTGCAAAAACCATGAGAATGAAATATAGTTAAAGCAGAAGGGAAGGCTAAGGAGACCCAAACCTAAGAATTTGTATAAAAATTCCCAAAGAAATGAAAATAGAGAGTGTATGCAAGTAAAAGTTATTGATTGTGCCATGTGGATAGAGCATACACAATTCGCCGTGTCAGCGAATTGTTCTCTTGTTTTGGTTTTTGCGGTATTCGCAACAACAACAACAATAAAGTAGACACGCTGGCTTTGGAACGGGAACGAAACTGGAACCCTGCTGACTCGGACTTGGTTGGAGGTGGGCGCAAAATCTAATTAACCACACAAATCGAATCCCAGAACACTTGAATCATGCCAAAACAAAGCCTTATCTTAAAGTGGATTTTGGGGATGTGGCTGCTAAGTGAGGGAGTTGCCGCACAGAAACATTACTCCAAGGCGCGCCGGCTAGAACTAAGGTTAGTGCTGGGGAAGCCCTTTGGAATCTCATTACTTATATCTGGCTTTTAGGGAGGATGTGCGTCGCATGTTCCAGCATGCCTACGATGGCTATTTGAGGCATGCCGCCAATTATGATGAACTGCGTCCGCTTACGTGCGACGGGCATGACACCTGGGGCAGCTATTCGCTGACCTTAATCGATGCACTGGACACTTTGGCCACTATGGGCAATCACTCTGAGTTCCGACGTGTCTATGCTCTGCTCACGGAGAAGATGAACTTCAATCGGGATATCAACGTGTCCGTGTTTGAGACCAACATACGTATAGTGGGTGGCCTGCTGTCCGCCCATCTGATGGCCCGACGTGCGGGCGTGGAAGTGGAGCCAGGCTGGCCCTGTCAGGGCCCTTTGCTGCGCATGGCTGAGGATGTGGCACGGCGTCTACTGCCTGCGTTTGATACCAACACAGGCATGCCGTATGGCACCGTCAATTTACGCTATGGCGTGCCCAAGGGCGAGACTTCAGTCACCTGTACCGCCGGAGTGGGCACTTTTCTGATAGAATTCGGTACCCTGAGCCGTCTCACCGGCAACAGTATCTACGAGGAGGTGGCCCTGCAGGCTGTATATGCTTTGTGGGAGCATCGCTCCTCCATTGGACTTTTTGGCAATCATATTGATGTGCAGAGCGGCCGCTGGACTGCCCTGGACTCGGGTATAGGCGCTGGCGTTGATTCGCTGTTCGAGTATCTGGTAAAGGCCGCCGTCCTGCTTAATCGTCCCGAGCTAATGGAACTGTTTCATGAGGCACGTGCGGCCATTGATAAGTATATGCGGAAGGAGGATTGGTATGTGTGGGTGGGCATGAATAAGGGACATGTCACCCTGCCCGTATTTCAGTCCCTGGAGGCCTTTTGGCCTGGCATACTCAGCCTGATTGGTGATACGGAGCCGGCCATGCGCACCATGACGCGGTATATAAGTGTGTGGAAGAAATATGGTTTCCTGCCGGAGTTTTATAATATAGCCGCCGGTGAGGCTTCACCTAACCGAGAGGTTTACCCCTTAAGGCCGGAACTGATAGAGTCGGCCATGTATCTGTACCGAGCCACACGGAACGAGTATCTATTGGAGCTGGGCGAGCATATGCTGGAGACCATTGAGTTTAGTGCCAAGACCAAGTGCGGCTATGCCACGGTAAGAGTACTTCCCAATTTACTCCAAGTGAATCCTTATCAGCTTTCTGTCTCTTTAGATACGCAATGTGGTCACACATGAGAAGGAGAATCGGATGGAATCCTTCTTTCTGGCCGAGACCAGTAAATATTTGTATTTGCTATTCGATGAGGACAACTTTCTGCATCAGGATGGCCTCAAAGGTGAGCCAATGGAGCAGGAAGTGTGCGTGGTACAGGCGGGAGCCTATATCTTCAATACCGAGGCCCATCCCATGGATATGTCGGCGCTGCACTGTTGCCATGACCATCAGGAGGACATCTTTGGCTCGATGGACCTGCAGCGATTTACGGCCAAGTCCATTTTTGAGCGAAAACGCCAGCAACAGCTTAAACAGCAGCAATTGTGGATGCCCCAGTGCCAGGAGGGAGCAACACATGAGATGCCAGATGCTAGCTCCAGTTCCAGCACCACCACCATGGCCGTGGACATTGAGGTATTTGATGAGTTCCAGCAGCCGGCGGCCGAGTTGCTGGTCAGCAACTTTGAGCGCATACGGGAGGAGCGCGAGCTGAACCAAAGCTTGCCCCGGAATCAGCTTACGGTTAGCGATCTGGATGAGTTTTTTGGCCAACAGCGACAGAGTTTTGACAGTGCCGAGGACACGCTGCAATATGTTTTAGATTTTATGGGCAATTTTACACTGGATGTGGCCTTTATACGAGGATTACAGCTGTACGATGGCAACTTTAGCACTGTTTTGGGCACGGGCGCCCAAAAGGAGTATGAGGGACGAATGCGCTCGTTGTGGCAGCTGTATGAGCTGGAACAACAGTATGCGGCCAATATACGGCTCATCCATCGTTTGGATTTGCTCAATTTTCAGGGCGAAGGCGAGCCGATGCGTAACCATTTGGCTCAAGTGTTGGATTTACTGGACTTACAGCCTCAAAATCGGAGTACAGACATGGTTCTCATCATGGTAGAGGCTATACTAGGCTACGAAATGGC
Organism: Lordiphosa andalusiaca; assembly: GCA_035044965.1. Taxonomy (NCBI): domain Eukaryota; kingdom Metazoa; phylum Arthropoda; class Insecta; order Diptera; family Drosophilidae; genus Lordiphosa; species Lordiphosa andalusiaca. The sequence goes on along the minus strand of JAWNNM010003599.1, from coordinate 356,401 downwards.
CCTCACAAATACCACAGCCATGCAGGAGTTCTTATATCGCGTGTATGTGTTGGGCACAGGCTCCGCGGCGGCCTCGAATCGTTATACACCTCTCTTAGAGGCTGAGGAACTGATCCAGCTGGAGCTACATGAACTAAAGCCAGCGGAACAGCGGGAACTATTCAAGTACACACGTCGCATTGTGGACTTTCGCAAGCGCATGTCCGAAACTGTGGATCGTTTACAAACCTTAATGCAGGATCTAACACCGGCCAGCAGCAGCAGCACCACCACCACACCCAGTCCTGAACCGCCGCCGCCCGAACTAAGTCCAGCAATTGCAATTGCAACAACACCACCACCCAAGCACCAGCATTTGCAGGAGGAAGCTGCCGAGCCGGAGGAAGAGGGGTCTGTCTGGTCACAGTTTGTACAGACCATATTGCGCAAGACCACCGTACAGCGGGTGAAGTTCGATGAGGCTGTGCTGCTCGAGAAGACACGCAAATCCCTGGAGAAACATGCCCACAAAAAGCCACCCCATCAGCTTTTTACCTGCCGGCGACCCGAGTATATAGAGACATTTGCCTATCGCGATTACTATCCGGATGCGGTTTAACCACATTCTACGTAAACTAAAGAATATTGAACATACGACTGATCTGTAGATATATACATATATTTATTTAGATATTTTAAAATAACGGATTCCAATTTAGGGTACATTCACACCGCCACTCACTCAGAGAGAATTTTCGTAAAAGGGCCCGTTCACACTGGCCTGGCTAAGGTGTACAGATAAAAATCTAAAAAAAAAAAAAAACAAACACTTAAACTTAAAATAATAATAATTATATTGATATATATATATATATCAAAATATATGATATAGACATTAGACCGCATCTTTGTAGTATATTAGGTCATATTCCCTACCTTTTAAAATGTTGTTTCTTTTGTGTAAATGCGCAAAGCTTATTAGAAACCTGAAGTAAAACACTTGTGGAAGATATTTCCAACTTTCATCAGTACACAATTTCTCGGAAAATAAGTAAGAAGTTTTAGTTTTGACAAACTGTATATTCTTTTATTATTAAGAAAAGAATTTGAGAAAATTCTCATAATGTTAAGGGAAGATGTTAATGTTGAAAAATATATAAATTTAAAAATATTTTTGAAAATTTCTATGCTATACTGACTTAAATCAGTATATCCAAACATATTAACCAATTGTAGCCTATTTTTTTGTACATAAAAATGTCAAATTTGGCGTTTTTCAATATAAATCACCCCAAAAAATGTTCAACATACGATTTATCGAACTATCGATATATGTGTGTATTGATGCCAGTTTAATTCCTTTATTTCCTTTTTGAGCTTCGGTCTAATGTCTATATACATTCTCATAGAAGGCAATATTTTGTATACAACTATTCCGTTAACCACAGTGGAATTCTATATGTATGTAAGAGCAGTGGTATGGTTCCTTAGAAAAGTTTAAAATTAACTCATTTAGCGGTTTACACTTAAATTGTTTTGTTTCTTTTTTTTTTATATATATATATTGTTAAGAACTAATTTTGGGTGCACTAAATTATAGATATGCCAAACTGTAAAGTATGAACTAAAATATAGAACTTTTTCCAAATGGTTCCTTTTTTTCAAGCCAAAATGAAACCCGTTACGTGTTCAAAAATCCACAAAAACTTATATGTTGCTGGAAATATCAAATATGCTGTAAGAATTTAACTTTAATATTAGTTAACTATTCCAACTAAGAGATCGGCAGTTCATCAGCGACCAATGATCAAGTCAAATGCTATATTATTTAGCCTTTTTTTGCTAAACGGTAAATTTTAAATCGAGCTTATAAGTGGCACAGCTGCTTTGGCAGTTCACTGACTAGGCTCAAGCGACAGATTGTCTTAGTTTCATTTGTGTTAACTGAATAATCCGCCCACTTTTGGGGGGTTAAATTTTGTCATTTAGTCTATGCCCACTGTGCAAGAGAAGAATAACTGTAATCCACAGCAAATGAGCAGAGAGTGTAACTTGATCTCCCCCCGACCGCCGACCCCTCCACCCCAGCGAAAACACACAGCTTAGAACTTTGATTTTACATCTAAAATCCCCATGTATTTGATAAGTTCGTTATCCAGAGTTCCAGAGTGCACAAAAAAATGAAACACATTGTCATCAATACTAGAGCATGACGTAGCACAAACATACACGCACACACACACATCCATACAGATACACATACACATACATATATGTACAAACCCATGGCTAGTACATACTAGAATACATTGTTGTTGTTGTTGTATAATAGTTAGTTAGTAATAGTATAATAGTAATATAGTTGATATCTAAAATAGCATTTACGTTTAGATTTTAAACAGAATTCAAGGGGGAGGGAAGTAGGTGGTGGTGGTGGAGGAGGAGTTGGGGGGGGGTATGAAACTTGGGTTTTTTTTTATTCCGGGAATGCTGAGCAGCTGTGTTTGGTTTTTGGTTTTTTTTTTTTGTTTTTGGTCATTGCTGTGGTTTGTGGTGTGCTTGACTAGTTGCTGCGAATGCGGAACGGAGCGGGGGTAACCGGGGACGAGGCTTTATTCCTATTCTAGACCCAACATCCAATTGATGCCTTGTACTATAAAGAAAATCAGCGGCTGCCAGGCCACCAGCCAACGAATCCAATCCAACAGGCGACCATACAATACATGCGGCTTCTCCCAGCTGCAAAGTAAGATTGTTAGAGAAGAATTGCTCGACTGAGAAGTTTCAACGATGGTTGCTTACGGATTGCGGAACATTTTCTGCAAATCCACCTTCTCCTTGCAATAGGGACAGGTCTGCTTCTTGCCCACAATACACCAGCCGCGTATGCAAAACTCATGGAACACATGATTGCAGGACAACTTGTAGGTATTCTCAATGACGCCCTCCTCCTTCTCGGACACCAGCAGCTGGTTGCCGCATACAGCGCACACATTCTGATCCAAATGGCGTGTGGGTATGCCCTGGGGTGCATAGTACTAAAAGGAGAGACAGGTTAATGATTGCACAAGAAGATGTGGCTGGACTATACTCACGCCTATGGCAGCAGCCATTTTATCCGAACAGATTTCGGAGATATCCCTACCCAGTACACCTATATACAGGCCATAGAAACAGAACATCAAACCCACATCCATCCAGGTGTTGGGCGGTTGCGAGAATATATAGTTCATGCCCAAAAAGGCGGCCATAATGACCAAATAACCCACCAGACCCAGGCCGTAGCTTAGCTTGTAAATAAAGTAGAACCATTTGTACACCAACCTGTGGAGAAGATAGAGAGAGAAGCTAATAACAAATCTCAAGCTTTCCCCGCCCGGAGTCACTCACCTGGGCGTAGTGCCTTGTATGGGTTTGCTTATAGCTCGTCGCATCACCAGCGAGGTGATCCCCGTGAATATGAGCCATATAACTATAAAACGTATCCAGCGGAATGATATGGAGATGACCAATGGTATAATCCACATGGCCAGCAGCGTCACAAAGGAGTAGGATCTGTAGTGCCGCTTCTTCCACTCCACTAAAATTATTTGGGCAATCACCAGGGTGACAAACAGTATGATGACCATTTCCGAGTGCATGGCATCATGACCGCGATGCTTCTCCACCATCAGCTGATGTTCGGCCCTAAAGATAACAACAAATGGGGGAGAACTTGAAGAATTGACCATTGCACTGGCGGGCTGTTTGCTTACCGCATGCGCTCCTCTGGCGTCATCTCATCCAGGGACTGGGGACAGAGTGCGAAACAGGCATTATTTGATACACACTCGAGGATGGGTCCTTAACTCACCTTATTCAAGTCCACTGGGGCATGCAGATCCATGTGCTGTTGATGCATGCTATTTGTTGTTGTTTTGCAACTAAATGCATTAGTGGTACCGTTCGTACCGTTTGATTATTTGCCACTAACGCATTAAGTATTAGTAGTTGGGAGTTTGGGATTTTCAATTTTACACTCAACTCTCTCTAATCTTCTTCTTCTTCTTCAGCTATACTTTACTCATTTTTAATATAACTCTGTTTTAATTATATTTTGGACCTGGAATTTTGTTATTGTTGGTGTTGAAAATGGTTTGTAAATTTGTATATTGCTATTGACAGCCTACTTTTTTCAAATCAACTCAAGTTTGCTACACCGCAATGTTGTAGTAAGCTAGCGTCGAACTGGAACGGTGGCAATTGGAAAAATTATATTTACGTTTTGGCTGGCTGATTGAGCAAATTTAAATTGTAAAATGTTAAGAAAAGATTTTAGAAAAATAATGAAAATTCTTCCCGCTGTTTGTAAGATCACCTTGGTTAATTGTTCAAACCTTAAAATATTCGAATGACTTTATGAAAATGAACTAGTCAAATGAACCACTAAGCGTTCTAGCTGAGCCAGTTCTAAGCGCACCCACAGTCGTTTGGGGGGTCTTTAGAGTCGTGACGAGAGCGAATTGATATTGATACAAACAAAAATAGCACCATCCCATGGATTCCAGTCCAGTGGCAGTGGCCAAGGGTAAGTCAGACCAGCCAAAAACCCAGTGGACAACGGCGCGCTCACATCTGCGTTGGTCTTTAGAATTCCAGGTGTCTGGCGTCTCGCGCAGCGGACGCGTACGCAAGAAGTCGTCCAAACTGCTGGACTTCGAGTCACCGGAGGAGATTGAAAAGAAGTCAAAACGTGGCCCGGGGCGACAGCCGGCACGTTATCCGGGCCGCGGACGCCCGCCGAATGCTTTGAGAGAACTGGAGTTGGATCAGGAGCTGGCTTATGATGATAACGAGCTGAATGCCTCCGAGTCAGAGGACTCACCACTTATAACAGCACCGCTGCTCCAGCAGCAGCAGCCGCTTATGAACTCGGACGATGAGCTGGACACCCTGGTGCAAGATCTGGTCGAGGGTGTGGAGGCGGAGGCCACCAACAATGAATCGCGGGTGCGTCAGAGTCTTTATATGCGCGAGAAGTCCAACAAGCGTAAAATGCTCAAGGATGGCAAGGTGGTCACTGGCAAAATGCAGCGCAAGGACAAAGGCAGATCCCGCTATACAGCCTACAGCCTGTGGGCAAGGGAGGTGCGCAAGCGAGACTTTCAGGATCTGGGTAAGAGCTGGGTGAGAGATTGGATTGAATTGAATTGAATTGAACAAGCGAATTGAACATTTTCCAGACTTTGCCAATGCCGCCCGCCGTCTCAGCGAGCTGTGGGCCAATGTGTCCAACAAGGAGAAGAATGCCTGGCGGCGCAAGGCCAAAATGCAGGCCACCAAGGCGAGGACACGCGAACGGAATGGCCCCAGTCCGGCGGTCTTGGCCAGCAATGGCAATGCTTTGGTCACGCCATCAACGAACGATGTCAACTTTGTGAATCGAGCCACCACAAGTCGAACCAAGAAATTGGCCGCCGAACGCTCTCAATCCAAAATGGACCTGAGCTTAGTCGAAGGAGTGGCCAATAGGCAAAGACGCCAGACATTGGCCAAAACGAACACACCCAGCACCCAGTCCAGCCACTCCACCACAATGTCCGCCTCCCCCGTGGGTAAGCTTCCCATCCAGCAACCACAACAGCAACCACAACAACAACAGCCACCGCCCAGCATCGATGCCATTGATGCAGCGGCCCATTTAAAGCTACTCGGCGAGAGTTTGACTGTGATCGGGGAACGCCTCAAGGAGCACAACGGCCATGTGGCGCTCTCCGGCAGTCTGTCCGTGCTGCTGGACAGCCTGCTCTGTTCTATGGGGCCGCTGCTCTGCATGACCACCCAAATACCAGGATTGGAGAACAAAACGCAATTGTGCACCAATCTGGCCACAACGCTGGATAACATTGCCTATGTAATGCCGGGACTGTAAGTGGGGTGGGGTGGGGCAATGTGCATGCGACGGAGTAAAGTACAATATATAGTATGATCGAGTGCGAGTGAGCTGCAGGATTAATGTAATTTTAGTGTGATTAATTTAAACACAAAAACAAAAAAGGCAAAAATAAATGAACTTGCTGATTTTTTGATTTGAAGTTCGATATTTATCGAAATGGCACTTTGTTTACAAACAAACCAATTTTTTTTTAGAGATGGGCCCAACAACTGGCGATAGAGATGCGCCGCATGCAGTTACTTTCTGTGGCTTCACTGATGTAAATAATATTTGAATTGAAAACTCTTTTAGACTTTTGTTTTGCTTATTTTAATTGATTTAAGTTAGCAGTTACAGTGCAAAATGACAAATAACGCAGGGGAAAGCCAACTTTTATACCAGTTCCCTAGTTTACTACACTTAGGGCCGTTTTATCTAACACAAAGCAGCTATGTAGAAGATGAGAAATCGGCCCTTACAGTATTTTAATATTAAGTAATGTATCAAACATTTTAAATGCAAACCAAATATTAATTTTCCAAAACACACATTTTGGACAGCTTTTGATAAAAATCGTCTCACTTTTATTCTGCTGCTGAAATTCCTGTACCGAAACCGTTTTCTTTGAAAATGAATGAGAACAGAGATAAGTAAATATTTGGCTTGTAATTTTTGAAACCTTATTTATGGAATTTCTATGTCTCTAAGCTGAAAAAAGCACTTGAAACATAAAAACAGCGTCACTTGAAGCCGTTACACGACCTCCCAGTCACAGTGACTGCACTGCCTATCGATAGACTTGGCTTCGTTATCTGTTGCTCATCTCTGGCACAATTGATAAGCGCACACATCGCTGATATAATAGACCACATCTATATACATATATGTACTCAAATACAATTACAAACCGATTTCGATTTGGTTTGCGTTGCCAAAACACCGCTGCCAGCTGCTGCCAGGCATCGCCTCCGTCTCCCAACTGTGTGGTCATTGTTATTATGTAAATTGCACGGAAACAATCCACAACATTGGAATTGGACACACAAAGGCTTTGTGCGGCACAACCTCCTCAAAAGTTGAACGACTCCAACCAGACGCAAGCCACCGCGAGTCGAGCGATTTCATTTGGACACCACCACCACCACCACCACACACAACCTTAGCGATGGCCATTACCACAGATGAATCCTCACCGGCTGCCAGCCCGAATGCCAACAGCAGCACTAACAGTGGACGCCATCAGCTGCGCCCTGTTAAATATGATTATGCCGATTCCTTTGCCTGCACCTACATAGTATCTGTGGTGGCTGCATCCATAGCCGAGCTGGCCACATATCCTTTAGATCTTACCAAGACACGACTGCAAATACAGGGCGAGGCGGCCGCCCAGGCCAGCGCGGGCAAGAATAGTGTAAGTTTTGAATATTGTTATTGCATCCATCTGCATGTTGACCAAGGATTTGGCTCTGTTTCCCGGCTTTAGCTGCTGCTGCTGTTGCTTCTACATACAAATCGCCTCATTTTGGTTAATTGCATTTGTTTACGCTCCCATTAACACACACACACACATACACGCACACACACACACACACGGCTTGCTAATACTGTTCCAATTTAACTCCGGGGGCCCCGTCAGCAGCAGGTCCTAATCAGCTTAGCTGATAAGATTTCCAAATCAGTTCACTTTTCGATCACATAAAAACAGATTTTGTGTTCATTAACTTGAATTCACTTTGCTCCTGTGGCTTGGATGCTTCACAGATACATATGTACACACTAGAGTTGATCCTAAGGTACTCTTCCTGAGGTAACTCAGCCTTAGTGGATTGCGATTACTTCTGGTTTCTGGATTTCCGGCATTCGTCATGCCGTCTAGTTAGTATTTCCACCCAGAATCTATCAGTAAGCTTATGCAACTGCGCCCTATACCCTCATACATCTGGGAACCATTCATATAGCTCAGGGGTAGTCAAAGCAGTGTGTTTGTGTGTGCTAGTGGCTGTCTGAGGTACACGGTCAAAACAAAATCAACGCTGCAGACAGAGCGCATACGCATAGTTGTTGCCTTGGGAGAGAAAGCGAAGAGAGAGAGAGAGAGAGAGACACATGCGAAGTTGTTGCTGCAATTTGGGGGCTTCCTTCACATTTAGCTACCTGTCCATGTCTGTATGCAGGTGTTTGTCATAAAAATTCCACATCAAAAGCTCAATTTTTCATTCGATTGACACTGAAACTCGGTTTCTAAGGATTCTATGTGAAATAATTTGTGCAGTGTTGGAAAATACGCTTTTGGGGTGGACAAATTTAAGTATGAACTAAAATATTTTTTATTCGATTGACTTGAAACTCAGTTTTTAGGCAGTGAATTCTGAATTATACGAACGGCTTTAGTGGTATATGGCCTATCTTTCTTTCCAGGCGGCATTACCATTAGTATTTAGAAGGGCTCTGGGTCCCAAACTAACCACATTTGCAATGCATTTGGGTAACCTGCTTTCCTACCCCATTCCCACTCGCTCCTCGCTCCACATTATCTGTCTCTGTGTATGTGTGTGTGCAACTTGCTCAAGTCCCCAGATTATATACAACTATTACTTCAACTACTACTACTACTACCCTCCATTACCAGATGCAATATCGCGGCATGATGGCCACCGCCTTTGGCATTGCACGTGAGGAGGGCGCCCTCAAGTTGTGGCAGGGCGTGACACCGGCGCTCTACAGACACGTCGTCTATAGGTGGGCAAATCAAAAAATATAAACCAAATTTGATCAATTACATCCATTGTATTATCCACATCACTTGCCTGGCATCCTAGACTACTAGCCGCAGCCTTGGCCCACCACCACTAGCAAGTTCTAATCCGAATCCGAATTCATATCCCCCCCTCCCCCCCTCATCTTGACAGTGGCGTGCGCATCTGCAGCTATGACCTGATGCGCAAGGAGTTCACCCAGAATGGCACCCAGGCGCTGCCTGTCTGGAAATCGGCACTCTGTGGCGTAACAGCCGGCGCTGTGGCCCAGTGGCTGGCCTCCCCCGCGGATCTGGTTAAGGTACAAATCCAAATGGAGGGAAGACGTCGTCTGATGGGCGAACCACCGCGTGTCCATAGTGCGGGACACGCCTTCCGTCAGATAGTGCAGCGCGGCGGCGTCAAGGGTCTGTGGAAGGGCAGCATACCGAATGTACAGCGAGCGGCCTTGGTGAATCTGGGCGATCTGACCACGTATGACACCATCAAGCATCTGATAATGGATCGCCTGCAGATGCCCGACTGCCATACGGTGCATGTGTTGGCCTCGATTTGTGCCGGTTTTGTGGCGGCCATTATGGGTACACCGGCGGATGTGGTCAAGACGAGAATAATGAATCAACCCACCGATGAGCTGGGACGGTAAGTGGCTAAACAGTTGAAAGCTTTATGGCTGGGACTAATTTTGGTTTCGTCTTTTTAACAGCGGCTTACTCTATCGTGGAGCGGTGGACTGTCTGCGTCAGACTGTGGCCAAGGAGGGGTTTGTGGCTTTGTATAAAGGATTTCTGCCCTGCTGGATACGTATGGCACCCTGGTCGTTGACTTTTTGGCTATCCTTTGAGCAGATACGCAAAATGATTGGAGCCTCCGGCTACTAAGAGAGAGAGAGAGAAAGAGAGATGGAACTCAACACAAGTGCTATTATAACCGTATACCCCCCCTTTCTGCTAAGCAAATGTAGTTAGAAGGTACATTTTTAGTTTGTCCCCTAAAGATAACAATTTTCTTTCTTTTATAGTTTTTTTTCTTTTGTTATTGTTGCTCCCTTTATTAAGAAGGGAGAGAGAACAAAAAATTGTAAATTTTTACGTTTAATAAAACATTGTTACAACAATATTTTTTGAAACTAAGTTGAAAATAACGCATTTCACTTGTTTTAAATGTGTGTGTGTGCCACTGTAAGAAACAGCAAGAGAGAATCAGCAATTACCGTTGCTTGCCACTAAGCGAGCGCGCTCTCCCTCTCTCAGTGGTGTGAGGTCTTCTACAAGAATAACTGTTGATTGAAGTGGCCATTTAACCATTTTAACTTTGCTGTCGCCGGTGACCCAAATAGAGATTCCTTATTTCGTTCCACAACCTCGCCCATCTAGTAGGCCCTGGGCACATTCAAAATGAAAGTGTCTCCCGTGTTTGTATCCCAGTTTTCCCAACCCAGTTCCTATACAACGTTCGACAGCGTAACAACTAAAAATTGCCAGTGCTTTTGGAAAAAAACTTTTTTTTCGTTGATTTTCTTTCTCAAATTATTGGTTAATATACAAATTAGAGGCCTAGTTCCAGGCCATGGCCAGTTCAAATGTATCCGATTGGGATGTGCCCTTGCCGTCAACCAGCAGCGCAGAGGGATCCTCTGTCGAATCCGATGACTATTGCAGTCCCAAGAATGTTCAACGCAGAAAGGAGGAGAATTTGGACAAATTGCAGACATATGTGCGTCGCATGGCCTATCAGCCGGCCATGCCGCCCAAGGTTAGGCCCACAGATGCGGCCAGGTCCAAGCCGAAGATGCATGTGCTAATTGATAACTATGAGAATTTTAAGCATATCTATGATCCCAAGTTGAGGGCCAAGCGGAATAAGCGTATGCTGGGCAAGTATAATGCCATCACCACAGAGTAAGTAGACCCAAGCAAACGATGGTGTAAGCTATCATCATCATTATCCTCATCCTTAGGCAGCTGCAGGACATCTTGGAGAAGAACAAGACCAAGGAGCGACGCAAGGAGGATTTTCTGAAACGCAAACAGGAGCTGTACTATAATATGCTGACCAAGCTGGAGCGCCAGTGTCGCACACAGTATTTGAATGTCTTGATCAAGAAGTTTGCCAAGTTCATTGCCCATCTGGCCACCACCATGCGTATACCGCCGCAGCTGGTCGATCCCTATGCACGCATGCAGCGTGGCATTTTCTGCAACATTCTGCTGGCCATCGGAGTGCAGCCCACCTCACAGTCGGCTATATACTATACCAGCCAGGATGCCATTGAGTACGATGTGTGCCATCGCCTGGCCCATGCTCTGCTTAGCCTCATCATCAAGGCGTTGGACTCGGCCGCCACACGCGATCCCAGCGAGTTGATCAAGCCAGCTGACATGGACTTTGAGATGGATAATTATATCAAGGATCGGCTGATGTGTGCGGCCGAGAAGAAAATCATGAACGAGAGGCGTCGCAAGAAGCAGGCCAACTCTGGCTTCAACTATGGAGCCTTTGAGAAGTGTGCGCGTCTGGAGTGTGACTAAATGGTAGAGGATTAGGCTGGAGTGTGCAATAAATAGTTTTTGTTTCGGTTTTTAATTCAATTCAATTCAATTGAACTCAGCCTGAGGCACAGCCACTGCTGTGGCACCTCATAGCTCTGGCCGGGATTGGCCGTATACTCCGTACAGTAGGGCACATGCCAGTTGTTGCCCACCTGATGGGCACTTAGGCGATGGCGTACAGGCTCCTTGACTATAAGCTGACCATTTTGTGTCTGCGTCACCAGTGAATATTGATGCTCCTGCTGCCAGCGTCTGAAAATGGGCTTCAGTTCGGGTCCCAGGAGAAAGGCATGAGTTCGCATTAGATCGCGGGAGAAGAAGTCTGTATCCTGACCACTCTTGAGTGTGGCGTACAACAAAAAGGGATCATCTTGGGACCTGGACAGAGTTACATATGATTTAGTTATACAATTTTCCGCACCCAACTTTATTTTACTCACAGATTTTGGGTCAGGAACAGGCTGGCATTGGCTTGTATATAGTGCATGGCCGGCTTGGACCACCGCCGCATGTGCTCGCGTCCCAAGACCAGAACACGCTTGCCTCTTTTGCGAAAGTAACGCACCACCGTCGCCACCAGCTGAGCCATTTGTGCAGGTGGCTTCTTAGCACCCATGGAATAGGCCACATTGAGGCCATCTATGACACAGTCATAGGGTGCCGTCTGCTCTACATATTGCTTAAAACGCTCCACTTCCTGTGGCGTGGATTTCTGGAAAACATCTTGACGTATGAGTACTTTTTCCAGAAAGGATTCCTGCAGCTGATGGAACTGTGCTTCACTGATGGCCACATGCTGCAAATGTAATTCACAGGCCAAACATTTGCCCAGACCATCCACCTTGGTAAGAGAGCCGGGAAACAGCTCCAACAGCAGTTCGACCACCTTTTGGCTAATGACCAAATCGTGAGTTTCCAGAAACTGCATCAGACGCTTCACCGATTTGGCAGGCGAGTGCTGTAACAGTGCCATATACACCTCACATTTGGGTAATTTGCGTGCCAAGACCATTTCCTCCAGTAGTTGCCAGCCCAGCTCATCGCCCTGACTAAAGGCTTTGGCTGCCAAGGCACTGTAGGCGGTCACACTGGGCGTGCTGGTCAGTTTCATCATCTCTAACAGCGGCAGAGCCTCTTTCCAATGTGTGTCGGTGGCCACCAGGCCGTGTATCAACTGCTCACAGCTGGTGGCATCCAAAATTTTATACTCCTTTCGTAGGCTCTCGCTTATGTCCAGAATCTCTTGCTGTTCCAGTTGACTCAGAGGGCGTTGCTGATACGCCGCATTGTACACACGCAACAGACGTCCTAAAGTGGCTAGATTTGGCTTAATACCATCGCTCTTCAGATACTCCACATAGTTCTTGGCCAACGACAATTGCTCCGGGGCACTGCAAATGCCCAGTATGACGGCATCCACATTGTGAGTGTTAATGTGCTTGTAGCTATCCATTAGCGTATGACGCACATTGAACCATTCCTCTGGCTTGAGCTGTTGGCGATTATCAAAATCCCTCTTTAGTTGCTCCAATTGATCAGGCGGCACTGCACCCAGTTGTGGACGACGCTTGAAGTGGCTGGCCAATGGACGATAAGTGGGTGGTGGCAGAACAGGAACTGTGAGTTTCTGGCGCAAGTGTCGCCACATGCGTAAGTTGTACATAATTTAAGGATTAAAAGCTAAAATAAGTCTAATTTTTGGTTTATCCCACTTGTTGCCGGCATGATGTGACCAGCTTGTAAAAATGCAAAGTTATCGGTAGAAAGACGCTTAACGGTTATTTAGAAGTTGTGAATACATAAATAAGGGTTTTATTTAAATGCAAAAGTTATGAAAATGTTTTTCCTCGATGGATAGGCAATTATAATATATTAACGAGTATGTATAATGTATATGTTGAATTGAATTTCGCAAAACTTTGTGTGCTATTTGGTGAATTGCTTTTCCCAGGAGGCATATAAATATTTCTTGAGTTTTTTGAGAAGTTCACTCAATGGTAAACAAATATCATACATTTATTTACTTGTATTATTTATTGTATTAAGCTCACGCAATAAATCTTGACTTTCGATATATCGATAGAGCCCGAAACGGTCACACTCTATTTACCTAACGTCATTTTGCCTACGTCTTACGTCAACGGACCAAGTCAGCCCTGGTACTCATTGCTGCAATAAGTAAGTTGAAAACAAATACTAATTTTAACGCATTAAAAGCAGAAAATTAATCAAACAAATTGGCCAAAAGACTTACTCAAGTGCAGTCTTAGCAGAGCATCAATATACAAAGTAAAACATACCGAGTCCGCTGGCAAATCATCTGTAATTTCCATTATGTAATATCTTTCTCCCCCTATCTCTCTCTCACACTCGCCGTGTCGGTGTTCCTTTCCAGACTTCTATGGGCAGTAGCATTGTCACCCAATTTGCTCGCAGATACGGTGCAGTCATCTTCTTCCCCACTGTAGCGATTGGTTCCATTTACGCCGACTGGTCGCATACCCGCAAGTGGAAACGCCAGCAACTGCAGTTGGCGCACAGCACCCACCTGAAGGATCAGAGTTAGAGGGCATAAGGACCAAACAAAAAAAAAAATGGTTCTGGATAAGCGAATGCTGTGGGCGGCCTTGCCACTGCTAGGCTTTGCCATTGGCCATTTTCTGGACAAGAAGGAGACGCAGCGCATGACCCTGTTCCGTGATAAGAGTGCGCTCTATGGTCGTCCCGAGGGCAGTGAGAATCGAGCGCCGTCCTGGTGAATGAACTAAGCATAAGAAATGTTTTGCTGTTAGTTAAATAAAACTGTGAAAAGGAACTGGAAATCAGCAAAGGTGCGATTCTTACCTGCCACAAATCCTAATCCATAAATCTCTCAAACGTAGAAACCGGGTCCTGCCAGCTTGATTTATTTATGAAGGATTGCGTCGGTGTTGCCATTGTTTGTTTTTACACAGAGGAAAACCATTAAGCCATCAACACAGCCAGATAACTTGTTTTGTGGGTATCTACCTGAGGCTCATGATGCAATAAGTATAAGGTGGTCCCGTCGGCTGCTGTCGCTTTCGTTTTTTAGTCCGTCAACGTTCAGTGCGTGCCTGTTAACCGTTAGATTTTTAGAAAATTATCAATGGTGAAATATGAGTGGAGAAAATCAATTGCAATTCTTGTAACTGTAATTTGAATACACACACACGCACGCACGCACGCACTCACGCAGGCTCATAAATTGAAATGCAACATAACTAATTCCATTTTTTTTTTTTTGTAGAGGGAGACCCGACAATAGCCAGAGGCGTGCCTGTGCCTAGACAGCCTCTCATTATATCCAACGGTTTCTATTTTGTATACAAGTCCATAGACCAAGAATTTGCTGTGCGCAGCAGGGTTTTGCCAAAGTGCGGTGAGTGTGGATGTAGATGTAGATGTAGATGTGAGTGTGCGTGTGCGTGACAGCATCCCAGCAAACATTTTATGTATGTATTTTTTGATCACATTCGAGACTTTATAAAATCCAAGATCGGATTAAATCTGAACGACTCCTTAACAAGGGTCGCTTTGGGGTTACCATTTTCTCCCGATGATCAGAAACCGAGTGCATCTGATTGAGGACTCGAAAAAGATGTTTGCTGGGTTCTTAGCAGGTATACCTTTTCTTTGTATTTGCGTGTGTGTCTGTGTGCGTGTGTGTCTGTGTGCCTGTGCGAGTGTGTGAGCGCCGGCGTAGCCTTTTTGGGTAGGCAACCGAAAAACCAGAATCCCAGCGCCCGCTCAGTTAGTTATTGGCATTCAAAACATTAAGAACTGCGAGAGCTCAACTCCAGCATCACAGCATTGAAATCGAAGGACGACGCCATGATGACGACGTCCGAATTTAGTCACAAAACGTTACAGGATTACGAAGTGCTGGCCGTCATGGGCAACGGCACCTTTGGCACCTGCTACAAGGTGCGGGACAAGAGCACGGGTCAGCTATATGCCTGGAAGGGCATGAACTATGATGAATTGGATGAGGACAAGTGTGAGTCGCTGATATCGGAGATCAATGTGCTCAGCCAGCTAAAGCATCCCAATATTGTGCAGTACTATCATCATCTGGTAAATCATGAGGCCAAGTCCATCTACATTGTCATGGAGTGCTGTGCAGGAGGGGATCTGGCCCAGTTGATACAGCGGGCACGCAAGCAGCATCAACGCTTCGAGGAGTCCTACATCTGGCGTGTGCTCTTCCAACTGTGCAGAGCACTGCAGGTGTGCCACAACAAGATAGCCAATGGCACCATACTCCATCGGGACATCAAGCCGGCCAATATATTTCTGGACGAGCAGGGCAATGCAAAGCTGGGTGACTTTGGTTTGGCCCGTATGCTGACACGGAATCAAAGTTTTGCCGCCTCCTTTGTGGGTACACCGCATTACATGAGCCCGGAGCTGGTCAAGGGCAGGAAATATGATAGGAAAAGTGATGTATGGTCGGTGGGTTGTCTCATCTATGAGTTGTGTGCCCTCAGTCCGCCGTTTCGTGGACGTGCCTTTGACCAGCTGACCGAGAAGATAACCCAGGGGGAATTCGCCAGTGTGCCTGGTGTATTTAGCCAGGATCTACAGGAGATTATATCATTTATGCTGGCCGTGGACCATGAACAGCGGCCGGGCATAGAGGTAATCATCAGGCATCCCTTGGTGGTGCGCAATATACCCAAATTGGAAGGCGAATACCCCAAACTCATAGCAGCTGGAGCGGATTTTCCTGTCATTATACAAAATAAGCTGTTTGAGGAGGCGGACGACATCAGCAGCGATCAGTATAGCTTCCATGAGGACTATGGCCAGCGACGTCTCAGTCTTACCAGCGTGTTTACGCCGGATTTGAGAAATGAGCTCTTCTATTCCGTAAAAAGACGCCTGAAATTACAAAAATCTGAACCCGAGCTCTATGAGAGCATATTCAGAGAGGAGGAGGAAGAGGAGCTGCTGGCGGAGCCTAAAGTGGAGAGTCCCCGCCGTTTGACACAGAACATCTTTGATGTGGCCCTGCAAAATCGTTTGCAGGCCATACGAGCACAGGAATCCCTCATAGAACAGAAATCCCTGGAGCTGCAAGAGCGAGAACTAAAACTGAAAATGGATGAACAGCGTGTGCAGCTTAAGGAGCAGGAACTGCAAGAGAAATTAAGGCAACTGAAACACTGCAATTGTCAAACCCAGTTTGCTCCACCTCTACCACCTAGGAAACCTCACTTCAAATCTAATGCTGATGATACCTACTGCTCCATAGAGCTTAATGAAACCTCACCCACGGTGGCGAAAATGAATTTGGCCTTGCTGACCGCCCCCAAATCGTTGCAAAGTCGCAAGGTGCACTTTCATTCTAATCCGGCTCCAGTTCCTAACACCGCTCCAGCTCAACCCATGCAAATCAGCCTGTCTAGCAATGAATCTGGCGAAAGTCAAGCCTCGAATAGACGCAAATCTATACTCTCATTATTTGGCTTAAGTCGCCCCAAGGCAGACCCCAAGCCAGCTCCAGCTCCAGCTCCACCACGTGCCCCGCTGGCCTTAAAGCCTCCAGCGACACAACAACCACCACAACAGCCCACTTTAGCCACGGCGACTTCTGTTACCAATCTTTGGACCAAGGAGCAAAAGAAACAAGCCTTTGAGCTACTGGCCGCCATGAATGCAGCCGAAAAGGAAGGTGTGGGAGTAGCTGTGCCAGGTAAACGGCCTCAATTACGTCAATCGGTTAGAGAACGCAACTCTACTCTGCAAAGGAATCGCCTCAGACGTTCCCTGGTTGTGAGCGGTGGCCAACAGAAGCTGTCCTCCAGGGAGCATATGTTGATCTAGAGTTTTGGAGGGTGGGGAAAAGCGGCAAAAGAGCGCCTCAAGCGCTAAAACTAACGAGTTGTGATGTGGAATAAGTTCCGACTAAACATTTTTTTTTCATTTTTTTGGCCTGTATTATTAGTTCTTAGTTTTCCATATAGATTTAAATGCTTGCTCATTGTGGTGCAATTTTTTTTGGTAATAAAATAATGAACAAATTAGTCTTTCCTTATGAAAATTTAAATAAATCAACAGCTAAGCTTGCCGCGCTGAGAGAAACTACAGTTTAAAAACCGATAGAACGACGACCATAAACGATAGCTATCGCTGGCGTTCAATCGATCTTGAGGCTTGTAATTTTTGTTACAAATGTAACTGTATTAGGAATTCTTGGACAGTGTGCTGGTTTCGGCTGCCTTAGAACCGCTTAACTACAGTTTCAAAAACCGATAAGTCACGCCCACAAACGATAGCTATCGCTTGCTTTCAATCGATCTATCGGCTTGTTACGCAACCAGCTGCAACAGGTTCTGATTGCGTCTGGCCTGACTCTGATTAGAATTTGCAAAGATCATTATCCATAATTCAGGTGCCACGCGCTGTGTATATATCAACCATGTCCGCCAATCTGCTGAAGGCCACCCTAAATCTGGGCGCTCGTACCCAACGCAGCTACAGTTCAAAGATCATCAACGATGTGGTGATTGTTGCTGCGGCTCGTACTCCCATTGGCAGCTTCCAGAGCCAGCTGGCTCCCTTGACGGCCACTCAGCTGGGTGCCACCGCCATTGAGGCGGCCCTGCAGCGGGCGGGTGTGGCTAAAACGGATGTGGATGAGGTGATCATGGGCAATGTGGTGTCAGCGGGTCTGGGTCAGGCTCCGGCACGTCAGGCGGCCATCTTTGCCGGCCTGCCGACCAATGTCTGTTGCACCACCGTCAACAAGGTCTGCTCCTCGGGCATGAAGTCGGTGATGCTGGGTGCCCAGTCGCTGATGTTGGGCTCCGCTCAGGTGGTGGTGGCCGGTGGCATGGAATCGATGTCGAATGTGCCCTTCTATTTGAAACGCGGTGCCACGCCCTATGGCGGTGTTAATCTCACCGATGGCATTGTCTTCGATGGCCTCTGGGATGTGTATAACAAATTCCATATGGGTAACTGTGCTGAGAATACGGCCAAGAAGATGCAAATCTCACGTCAGGAACAGGATGCCTTTGCCATTGAATCGTACAAACGCTCGGCTAAGGCCTGGGCGGATCAGATTTTCAAGGATGAGATTGCACCCGTCAAGATTCAGCAGAAACGCAAGCCCGAGGTGACCGTCAGCGAGGATGAGGAGTACAAGCGTGTGAATTTTGATAAATTTGGACAACTGGCTACGGTGTTCCAGCGTGAGAATGGCACCGTGACCGCCGGCAATGCTTCTACATTGAATGATGGAGGTGCTGCTGTGGTACTAATGACAGCCGAGGCAGCCCAGAAGGCCGGTGTGAAACCATTGGCAAGAATTGTATCCTTCCAGGATGCCGAAACGGATCCCATTGATTTTCCCATTGCCCCAGCATTGGCTGTGCCCAAACTACTGGAGCGTGCTGGTGTCAATAAGCAGGATGTGGCCATGTGGGAGATTAATGAAGCCTTCTCTCTGGTGGTTTTGGCCAATATACGTAAAATGGATGTGGACCCGGCCAAGGTGAATGTGCATGGTGGTGCTGTATCCATTGGTCATCCAATTGGTATGTCTGGTGCTCGCCTGGTGACACATCTGACACATGCCTTGAAGGCCGGCGAATTTGGATGTGCTTCCATTTGCAATGGTGGCGGTGGAGCTTCGTCCATTTTGGTGCAGAAACTCTAAGAAGGGAGCAAACCGAAACGAACCGAACAGTTCTTGACCAGAAATGCATTTATTATATGAAAGTCAAGTGTTATATGAAACGAGGGAGGGTATAGTCCAACTCGGTAGCTTTTGTGTTTAGTTTTTTTTTATTTTTATTTGAAGAAATTTGTGATTTGCATAATAAAATTATGAAACTGTAAGATTGTTGATGTCACTTTAGGTAAATGATGATAAATTAACTCCAAGATTTTCTTGTTTTATTTGCAGTGCAAGCAAATGAGGTTTAAATATTGCCCTGAACAGCTTAAGAGAGAGATGTTAAGAGATAATAAGCTGAGAACAGTGTAGGAGTTAAAATTTAGAACCAAATGGCAAGTTTTCGGCGTCGATTGCTCGCCTGCTCTAAGGTTAAGGCAGCTCTCTACCTGGAATGCCGCTTTATTTAATCATCGCGCTGCGCTTGCGATTGTTCTGATGTTGGAGAGACAATCTGGGATGCCAAGTAAACTGCTGCCATCGATTGCTCGCCTGCTCTACAGTTTTGCCAGCTCTCAACCTGGTCTGCCGCTCACTTTGCTCACCTTGCCATTGTTCTGATGATGGAGAAACACACTGGGATGCGAGGTGATCTGAAAATTACTGTCGTCGATTACTCGCCTGCTCTACAGTTTCGGCAGCTCTCAACCTGGAATGCCGCTTAACTTGTACATCTCGAAGAGTCTTCAATCGAGAACTCAGAAGGTCTCCGAGTTAAACAACTAATTGCTGGCGTCGATTGCTCGCCGGCTTTAAAGTTTCGGCACTTCGCTGGGTTAATGTTTTTCCAACAAATTTACGAAAATCACCAAAATTACAATTAAAAATTGTTTAAAATTTATTTTCTTGCTATCTTTTACAGTCAAAGCGATGCTGTTCGGCTTAACCCTCTAATCCTTTCAAGAAAATTTAACAAATATTGTAAATTTTACCTTTAAAAGATAGTTTAATAGCATACATACTACTCCAGGACCTCTTTAAGTCCCTTTCAATTGATCTGTACTTCACAATCTTTCCATTAACCAAGCCAGCCTCTCCCACTTTCGTCGACGACTGAGACACTCCAAACCAAAGACACAAGTAGCCCCCCCTAATGCCACCATCAGACACTTGAGAGCGGCTTGCACAAAACCCATCGACTCATCAAATCCCTTAGCCTTATCCGCTTGTCTACCTCGACGACCATACGTACCCGTTGTGGCTGGCACACTTTGCCAATCCAAACGCTGTGAGTGATGCACCAATACCCCAAAACTGCGCATACTAAACAGCAGATAGCCAAAAGTCTCGGACAGATAAGAGTCCCTGGGAAAGTACATACACAACATGCTCTCCACAATCTTCTCATCGAGCACCGCATAATGGGAACGACGTTCCCGATGCTCCGTCAGATGATGGGCCAAAAATGCACGATTCGAGAAGACAGCCGTGTAGGGCGGTTCCGACCACAGGGCCTCAAACACATCTGCCGGCTGTTGCGGTACCAGGCGTGTCACACCATTCAACTGGGGTAAGGTCAAGGTCATGCGATAGGTGGCATGATCGGTGATGAGTACATAACCTTGATCAACCAATGCCTGAAAAGAGCGGGGCAGCGGCTGAACCGGTGAATTGTGTACAAACTTAAAGATGGAACTCTCATAGCTGACTCTCAGCACAAACAGTAAAATCAGCCAACCGCCTAGAAAGGGACACGGCAAGCTTCTGGCTATCAAAAAGCGTCTAAATACGGCCAATCCAGTCAAGAGTAACCAGGTGAAACCATCAAAGGGAAACAACATAATCTCATAGATGCTATAACCCGGCGGTGATCTAAGCACTATGACATAGGCAATCTGACTGTAGGGAAAGGTCACACTGAAGTAGGTGAAACGTTCGGGTCGACAGGAGGCACAGCCAATGGTTAAGTTACCTCTCCTCTGTTTGAGCATCAGAAATGCTCCGGTCATGGTGCCATTCGGATAGGTAGAACCGCCCAATAGTGATTTGGGCTCATTGTCTATAAGGTGAAGACTGAAATTTCGATTACGGGCCAAAATCTTAAGAACTTCGGCATCTAGACCCCGAATTCGACCGTCCCGTATCTTCATATAGGGTGCTATGGGCCATACAATCACACCCAAAGGACAACCATAGAAATTCTTCAGCTTAAGTGGATATATCTGAAGTAAACGATATTCTCGAAGATCCACTTCGATCGGTTGCGAGGAGACACAAGCCTGTGGGGTATACGGATGAAAGGTGAAGGCTTTCTGGGTCTTACTTTCCAGTAATAACACATCTATGCTGTACAAATCATGTAGAAAATGTCCAAAAATACGTGTTAAAGTGGTAAACTGTTGTGCTCCTTCCAGGGAGGTGAACCAGAATATAAGAAATTTACTTTTACGTTGCCAGGCCATGGAGGAGGATCTAGAAGAAACAATGGGTTACTTTTTTTAAGAATTTATGCAACATAAAAGGCTGCAAACCTGCGAATTTTCACACATAGAGCTTAG
Organism: Lordiphosa andalusiaca; assembly: GCA_035044965.1. Taxonomy (NCBI): domain Eukaryota; kingdom Metazoa; phylum Arthropoda; class Insecta; order Diptera; family Drosophilidae; genus Lordiphosa; species Lordiphosa andalusiaca. The sequence goes on along the minus strand of JAWNNM010003599.1, from coordinate 335,000 downwards.
TTTTATAGTCCGGCTCGAAGGATCATACATTTTTCTAACAATCTGCAGCCTTCTTTCAGTTTTGCTTTCCAAAAAAAAGGCTGCAAAACCTGCAAAACCGCACTATAATAGCTTAAAAAATTGTCCAGCTCGAAGAATCATACATTTTTCTACCGATTTGGCAGCTTTTTTCAGTTTTGATTGCAAAAAAGTCTGGAAATCTTTTGAATTCGAGCTTAAAAGCTTAGTGTTATGATGCGGCAGCCTTTTTTCCATTTTTTTTTTTCAAAAAAATCAGCAAACACTTAAGACTAGAGATTAGGAACTTTGTTTAATGATCCGGATCGAAGAACCATCCATTTTTCCACCGATTTTTTGGCTTTTTTTTTTATTAATTGCTCAAAAATGTGAAAAAATTTCAGAAAAAATCGCTTAAGAAACTTTCTCCACCGATTTCCAGTCGATTTTTTGCCGTTTTAATACAAAAAAGGCTGCAAAATTTACGAATTTGTGCTAAGAAGCTTTGTTAGACAATCCGACTCGAAGGACCCCACGTTTTAATACCGTTTATAAGCCTTTCTTTACATTTTTGTTGAAAAATAAAGACAGCAAACCTTAGGAACTGGAGCTAAGAAGCTTTGTTTCATACGGATTGATCACTTTCCACCGAACCCTGCATACTTCAACATGAGCAGCATTACTTCATCATCCGACTCGAGGGACCAAAACTTTCGCCACCCATTTGCAGCCTTTCTTTGCCATACCCACCGTATTTGCTCTTCATTCTCTGCAAATATCAGCTGCAAGTGTATACGTAAACTCATCGAATTGCCCAGTCGTGTACCCAAAACTATGGGTATTATAGACGTTCCCTTAAAACTTTGTTCCAGTATTTGCTCCGCCAGTTGTATACCATTTTGGGTTAAGTTTCTATAGCTCGTATTGATGAAAATGCTATAGTTTTGAGCTGCACAGGTATGCACCAAGATTTTATGCAGATGCTGACTTAATTTCATGACCAAATTTTGATCGGTCGGTAGTTGAGCGTCACAGCTTAAGATCAGCAAGAGCGTTAGTAGATATGGCCTTAGCATGCTTGACACACTTTTCAAACTGAACTGCATTTTCAGTGGTAAAATCTAAGCTTTTGCATCGATACGGTCAATGCTTTAGGGAGTTGGGGAATCAATTTAAAGTTAATCGAAGTGCAGGGATGAAGTAAACATAGGAATTTTGCACGGAATGGGGCGGGTAGTGGTAAGGTTTTAAGGCAAAATCTTGGAAAATATTATCAATACGAGGGTTACTTTTAATATATAGCCAGGCATATAGTTCACTAGACTGCAAATCATGCAGTTCGATTCTAACGACCCGAAATAGGGAAAATCTGTCGAGCTTGATAGGGACCGTCTGTTTCTGTGCCATTTCCTCCGTCAGTTTGAAAGCTATCTTTACCAAACTTTGTACCAAGTCTTTTAGTATAACTACGCTGCACATTTGTCGGAACCGTTGGGATCGAATGACTATAGCATATAGCTGTCATGGGACGATTGGTCAAAAAACTAGTTTTAGTGACAAAAACTTTTTTGTTTTCAATGGAAACGTCTCCAAACTTTGTATTTCTTAGTTTGCTATGCTTTTCTATGATTTAACTAAGTTTGGTCGAAATTGCACTTCTTTATAGTATAGCTGTCATACAAAAGTAGAGTCTGAAAAGTGGTCTTAGTGAGAAAAACTTTTTTATTTTCCATGGAAACGTCTCCAAACTCCGTATTTACTAGTTTTCTATACTTCTTCATGCTCACAATAAATTTGGTTGAGGTTGGACATCTAAATGGTATAGCTGTCATATAAAATGTAAGGTTAAAAATGTAGTCTTAGTGAGAAGAACTTTTTTGTTTTTGATGGAATCGACTCCAAGTTTCTAACATATTCGTTTGTTAGGCTTCTGCATGATTTTATTAAGTTTAGTCAAAATCGGACATCTATATAGTATAGCTGTCATACAAAAATAGAGTCTGAAAAGTGGTCTTAGTGAGAAAAACTTTTTTATTTTCCAAGGAAATGTCCTGAAAACTATCAGTTATTTATTTGCTACACTTTCACACAATTCTACAAAGTTTTGACAAAATCGGGCGACTATAGCATATAGCTGCAGTACGAATGATCGGTCGAAAAAGTAGTCTTAGTGAGAAAAACTTTTTTGTTTTAAATGAAATCGACTCTTATTTTCTTACATGTTCATTTGTTGGGCTTTTACATGATTTCATCAAGTTTGGTCGAAATCGGACATCTATATAGTATAGCTCTCATAGAAAAGTAAGCTAAAAAAAGTAGTCTAGCTTAGAAAACCATGCTCAAGACATGTTACCTCTTTTTCATATAATTTTATAACTATATCATTAAGCCATAAAGCGAAAAGGACATACAGATAATGTTAAGATGAAAAGCGACAAATAGTGTTACATTTCGAAACTTCAAGCTACGGAAAGATATATTTAAGTAGGCTCTGATAAGACAGCATTATTTTTCTTATCCTTAGGATGATTTATAGATCCATTTGATTATTACATAAGATCCATTTTACATTAATTTGATATTTTAGTATGCAAAAATACATTTATCATATTCCTTCGATGATTTTCAGCTCCATTTAAGAGCCATTTCATATTAATTTAATACTTTAATAACCAAAAATACATTTTTCATATCCTTTGGATGATTTTCAGCTCCGTTTGATGAAGATATTAGATCTACTTCACATTAATTTAGTATTTCAATATGCAAAAATACATTTATCATATCCTTTGGATGAAGATTCAAGATCCTTTTAATATTAATTTGATATTTTAGGATCCAAAATTACATTTTTCATATCCTTCGGATGATTTCAGCTTCGTTGGATGAAAACTTAAGATCCCTTCGACATTAAATGGATATTTTGAAATCCTAACATAGATTTCACAAAATATTCATACCAAATAAACAAGTTTTAACAACCCCTTAGTTCTCTCTGTGTAGAAAGAAGTTCCAATAGACAGTGCAACGTCTCTTTAAGTATATTGCTGCCCACTCCGCTTTAAAACTAATTCCAAGGTAACTTCAAATGAAGTTCACATACTTTATTAAGCTAATTTTAGCTTCAACATTTTTGTGTGCTTCCCCAAAAAGTGAACCGTCAAGGCCAAGTTGTAACCATAATGCATTAACAAATCTGTGTTCATTACTTAAACTAATTGCTACATACCCCCCACCATTAATCCAATCCTAGCCCCAACTCACTCAACCCCAACCTCCCCACCACACACACGTAGTAAGTCTCCGCTTGGATATGTGCGTGACAGGTTTCGGTGTCAGTATTATGCATGAGGCGCATAACCATAAATTAACACCATCACAGAGAGCGAGAGAGAGAGAGAGACATGACACGGGTGGGGGGGGGGGGGTCGTACAGGAGGAGCACTCCGCACCTGACCCAAAAACCAAAGCGTGTACTTAGCTATACTAAAATGTTCGTCATGTCACGGTTGTGTCAAGAGGCTTACAAATAGTTGCGTGGAACCATTAATTTTGACTTACAGGAACCAAACTGTGACCATATTTCAAACACAAACACAATTAGGCTTAACCCCCAGCCCAGCACCACTAGCACCAAATAGGCATACAACTCTTCCAGATCCAACATGCGATAGCTTTCGCCTCTATGCAAATATATCTCATCCAGCTCCCAGTGCGCCCACGTGGCCAACAGACCCATCGAGCGCATCCAAATGATCTCCTCATTGATTTGATCAATCAGAAACGAATGCTTGGACAGGTACATGGTCAGCTGGAAATTGATTAGATCCTCGGGTATGATCTCGAAACGTAAAACCTCACGCTGACCCAAGCGTTGTGCCTGCTCCGCCATCCGATGATTGTAATGTTTGATCACATCCTCGGAGCTGACCACCGCATGTCGTCTACACTGGCGATTCTGTGCTATGAAATCCAAAGAACCCGTCTCCTTGGTGGTGTCCAGTACACGAAAGTTCATATGATTCATACTGGGTATTTCGGAGAGTACCACATTAACGGACGAAGTGATCACCACGGTGTAGTTCTCTCGGACTATATCATCTATGGTTTGTGGCATGGGATTCAGTTGATGTGTGCGTATCAGATGGTATAGTAGACCCTGGTAAACGGTGCGTATGACCAGGCTGTAAAGCATCAACATGATGCAATATAAGCGACTGGCATGAAAACGAGGCGTATCCAGCAGTGGCATGCCCACAAAGATCAGCTGCAGGTTGAGCCAATGGTGACGTGGTTCCGGTAGGAATCGATCAAAGATGAACTGTACCAAGATCGCTAAGCCGGCCACCCCTACAATGCCCAGCCAAATTTCCAGGGGGTAAGGATAGAACATTATGTCGAGCGAGGTGAGCTCATAGCTGGCATCGAGTACGGCAAACTTCTCACGGGTCTGGTAATAGTTGAGCGTGGATGTGGCCAGGGAGCTGCGAGGCACAGAGTGGCGAAAGCCACCCAAACTGAGATCAGCTTCGCGGCGTTGGAGCTGAAGGGAAAAGAGAAGACATTTAGTTTTTGAAATGGTGTAAAAGAAGCTTAAGTAGGTCAAGTCAAGAGAAGCTTGGAGCATTGTTGACACAACAATAAAGGGCCAAGAAGCTCAGATAAGATCAAAAGAGTGCAGAGAAGTTTGAAACATACTAAGCGAATCAAAACAGCAACGAGAACTTGACCAGACATGTCAGTAGGGTGCAGAAAAGCTTCATACTAAACACTGCAAGGGAGTGCAGAGAAGCTTAGAACATACTAGGCACATCAAAGGGGTACAGAGAAGCTTGAATTACACTCTACACATCAAGAGAGTGCAAATAAGCTTTGACACTGTAAGCTTAGAAGGTTCTCGACAAGCAGGGTGCAGAAAAGCTTCATCCTAGACACTGCAAGAGAGTGCAGAGAAGTTTAGAACATACTAGGCACATCAAAGAAGTACAGAGAAGCTTGAATTACACTCTACACAGTGCAAATAAGCTTTGACACTGTAAGCTTAGAAGGTTCTCGACAAGCAGGGTGCAGAAAAGCTTCATCCTAGACACTGCAAGAGAGTGCAGAGAAGTTAAGAACATACTAGGCACATCAAAAGAGAGCAGAGAAGCTTAAATCCCACTGTACACATCAAGAGAGTGCAAATAAGCTTTGACACTGTAAGCTAAGAAGGTTCTTGACCAGCAGAGAAGCTTCAAGGCGCATCAAGAGAGTTCAGAGAAGCTCAGCAGGTAATGTCATAACAGCAAGACCATCTTTGGTCCAAAAATCTTACCATTCCCAGAGCTTCCTCGCGCACCTGCACCGATTTTGGTCTTATTATCTTCACACTGAAATTCATCTTCTTGGCCAGCGTCAGTAGCAACGTCCCCTCAAAGCCTCCACTTATACGGCTATCACTCCGATTTCCCTTGTTCTCCGTGAGCTTGAAAAACGGTGGCACCGTCCACAGAACCGCACGCAACGAACATCCATGCAAATTGACCAACTTGCGTGGAAATAATTTCGGTTCGACCAACTTCTTTCCATTATACCGATTGATCAGTCTTGGCTCCATATTTGAGCAACTATTCCGGCTATACGGATAGTACGTATAAATTAGTATCTCTCCACTGGACTTCTGCACCAAGATGTTGCAGTGAATGAACTGATGACGCCAGCAATAGCTAAATATCGCTCTCATCTCGGTCTGATGCAGATGATCGCGTGCCTGCAGGAATATGAAGTAGTACTCATTGTAGTTATACTCCTGGGAATACTGATCCAAGCGGGTTTCCGAGAACGAGGCATACGAATCGGTGAAGACAATATTGAAATACCGACGACCGGGCACATTCTGCCAGGCAACTCCTTCCTGGATGTTGACAATCTGCAGCGGTGCAAAACCCCAGTTCCGGAACATTATGGTCATCATTTCGTTGTAGAAATTACAGGTGTGCTCATTGCGACAGCACAGCGTTAGGACCAGGGAAGCGGTGACACCCATGATGTGCTCATGCACCACATGGAGCAGTGCGTGTGCCACAAACTCATTGATTTGATGCATTTGCTCGCCGGATTGATTGTGATACGAGTGGAGGAGGTGCGTTATGTTCATGCTGACTGAAGGCCTGAAGGGTGAATGAAGGCAGCTCCCCACTGGCCGGGTCTAATGATTGGGGAAAAAGTTTTGACCCCTAATGATGAGCTGGAAAATGACGATGCCATAATAGTTCAGCGCCGAGTAACAAACTCGACGCCACATACAGACCAGCCATTAGCTTGTAGACACCCCACAGCTGGTTATTATCCAGATAGTGTCGCTGCTCTTCCTTTTCCTCCTTCTCCCTCTTAAGTGCCATTTTCTGTTCGAATATCAAACGACGCCAGGCGGAAGTGAAACCACTGGCCTCCAGTCTACGTATGGCATCGTCTATTTTCTCAAAAAAGTACGAATGCTTGGGCATATAAATGCCCAACAGTTGGACATAGATGTAGTAGGTCAACATGTGATATCTGTTCCAACGATTGGTTTCCCTCAAATGCGCACGTGTCACATCCTGTCCCGTGATGGCAAACACTTTTCCCTCCTGTGTACGCTCAAACAGCACATCCAACACTTCCTGATCAAACGAAGTGGCCAGTCCCTCAAATTTATCCAGATTTGCAGCCACCAGTGGCATCTCTTGCATCATTTGTAGAGTGTGCGAGGTGCAGAGGGCATGAAAGTCACCCCTTAACAATTCCTCAAAAGAACTGGGCACCGAACTGAACAGCTGAAGACGTATCAAATGGAACAACAGCGATTGATAGCAGATTCTTAGGGGTATGCACGCAAACAGCCAGTGGGCATAGATCACACGCTGGGGCCAAGATGCGGGTAAGTGAACCAGGGAAGAGCCAAGTAAAAGTTCCAATACCTGAAGACCAGCTCCTCGCCAGCGCCATACATAAATAATATAGTGCAAGACAATGGCTAGTATCAGTACCAACCAAATACTCCAGGTAAAGGGAAATGTGAGTATGGCAAGTGAACTGAAGCGATAGTTATCCAGATCTAAGGTGGCCACCAGAGGGGAATAGTAGTGTGCCAGCGGAGTGGTGAGGAGCAGATTACGTCGTGCCGACTTACGAAAGTAGCCCACACTGAGATTGGCCTGTCGTTGTACGAGCTAAGGGTGAGAAGAAGTCAAAATTGTATTATTATCAGACGTGGCGACCGTGATTTAGGGAAAAGCTTCAACTTAAATGAGCAGTGGGTGAGCAGAGCTTATACAAGTAGAGTAGATGAAATGTGGCTACCGTGATTTCAGGAAACTCATCAACTTTAATGAGCCCGTTCTAAAGTGTTTGAGATGAGCTTACAATATGGTTCTATAATGTATTTCATAACTATTTTGCTATATTTAAGATTTATCATGCTTCTTCTTAAGCTGTAGCGACCGTGATCTAAGAAAGAGAATCAGCTTGAATGAGCAGAGTTGAAAAAATATGGTAAGTTATGCTTATAATATAGTTCTCTAATGTTTTCCATAGTTATTTTACTTCCTTAAAGCTTTATCGTGCTTGTTCTTAAGCTGTGGCGACCGTGACCTAAGGAACATTACCAACTTTAGTAAGCAGTTTTTAAATAATTGACTAGTTGGGCTTCTGATAACGTTCTATTAAGTTTTTTATAACTTTTTTCATGTATTAAAGCTTTGCGGTGCTTGTTATTAAAAAAGTGGCGACCGTGATCAAAGGAATAACACTAGCTTGAATGAGCTGGGGGCTGGCAGAGTGTAAAATAATTAAGTAGCTCAGCTTATGAAATGGTTCTCTAATGTTTTGTATACCTTTTTTGCTATATAAGACATTGGTTGTGATGGTTCTTCAAAAGTGGCGACCGTGATGTAAGAAATACGGTCACGGTCGCCACGTTTCCAAAGAAAGCTTTGCCCTCTTTCTTCGTGCAACGATTTGAAGTAGCCGTGATTAAAATTGAAAGGAATAACTTTGTGGGAAATGTCAGCAAACACAGCCAAATACTTACCAGCTCTATGGGTCCCAGCTTGCTTCCATTGGCCAATCTATACTCGCTCACTTTCTGCAGTGTGAGATTCTTGAGCACCACACTAAAGTTCATCCAATTTGCCAAATGTTCCACCATTAAGATTTCCAAACCCTTGGCCTTAAGCTCTTGCCGTGGCTCATCCCAACTGAGTTCCACAAATGGTGGTATATGCCAAGTCAATAGAGAGATGGGACAACCATGCAACTGAGTTAGTTTATCGGGAAACATGGTATCGTGTATCATACGCTGACCATCGAAACGATTGACCAAAACTGGATGGGCCGTCTGGCAATGCTCTGTGGTGTATGGATAATAGCTATAGACCAGCACATCCACCGCAGCTGTCTGTACCATAATGTTGCAGTTTAACCAATAGTTGGCCAGACAATGATCCAGAATTAATTGCATCTCTCGTGGTATATTGGCGTCGCGGGTCTGCAGAAAGATAAAGTAATACTCGTGTCCATCGTATGAGGCATTGTCGTCGGCCAAATGGGTGGCCCTGTGAAGCAGAAGAAATGGGATGACAGCAGGACTTACAAAAACAGTTTCCATATACTCACCGCAACGCCTCGTAGGAGTCCACCAGCAAGAGATTACAATATTTCCTGCCCGGCACACGTAACAGTTTCTTCAACTGATATCGCTGCAGTTGCAAGGCCACACCACGAAACGAAGACCCATTCAAATGCTCCATCATGTGCTCAAACCATAGTAAGGTGCCTCGATTCCTTGATGAAATCGTCACCGCCAGCGTAACACTCAGCTGGACAAATACATTTTGTATCACATAACCCAGTGCTCTGGCCACATACAAGTTCGCCTCCTCCGCCTGGAAATCAATGCGCGACCGTTCCAAATAGTATTGATAGATCGAACTGTTGGCATTCATAACGCGACGACGGTTTGACTTGCACTGTGAGGTGAGACAAGAACTGTTCAAGTGCATGTCAAGATCTGGACAGAGATTGGAGCTAGGGTAAATATAGAACTGATTTCAAGGTTTGAGCTAATGAAATGCCAACATGTCACCTAGGGGGAGGGGAGGGGGGGTTAGGTGATGGGTGGGGCACTTGATGGAGGTGGGATTTAAATGGAATTTCAATCATTTTGAATTTAAACTGTCAACTGACTTGACAACAAATCTGACACAGATAAATCAAACAAAATAAGTTGATTAACCCTGCAGAACTTTAATTCTCTGGGGAAGCTCTTTGGAAAGACTTCAAAACTGGAATATATGGCTTAAGAATTAAGCTTAAGATCGGTCAAACATATTTCTTATGGATGTAGTTGGTTTTTATTCTTTTGAATTGTAACTTTAAGAGCTCGTCAAAACTTGAAAATATTGTGTTAAACCCACAACTAGATTTAAGAGCCGCGATGGGCATACAGTGGCCCTCATAAAATACTCTGTCAGACGACAGCTTTAAGTGTAATGCAACCTCGTTTTGAAAATCCTGCAGATTTTTAGAGGCTTGCAGCTTTTGTTGGTGTGGGTTAGGTTAAGGTTAGGGTAGGGTAAGGATAGGGTTAGTATAAAGAAAGGATAGGGTTAGGTCCAGGGTTAGGTGTAGGGTTAAGTCTAGGGCAGGGAGTCGGAATAGGTTTAGAATTAGTTTTAGAGTAAGATATAAGGTTCGGTCTAAGGTAATGTCTAGGATTTGGTCAAAGGTTAGGTCTAGAGTAAGGTCTAGGGCTGAGTAAGGTCTAGGACTGGGTATATGGCTATGTCTAGGGTTAGGTTTAGGATTAGGACTAGAGTTAGGTATAGTATTGGATGAGGGTTGAGTCTTGGGATAGGTCTAGGGTTAAGTCTATTGTAGGATTTAGGTTTAGGTCTAAGGTTATGTTTAGAAATAGGTCTGGGGTTAGGTCTAAGGTTAGGTCTAGGGTTAGGTCTAGGGTTAGGTCTAGAGTTAGGTCTAGGGTTAGGACTAGGGGTGGGTACTCCTGCACATTTGACCGTAAAAGGAAGCTTTCTAGTTTTAGAAACCCAAAAACTTAGTTTTGTTACTAGAACTTCGTATCCTAAGCTAAGTAAAGTTTTTTCCAAGTGTTTCCCAATGGCTATCTATTGATTTACCCTAACCTGGGTTCTTGATTAATATTGTTCTTATCTTCCACCTAATTGTGTTGCTCCACATTATTCAATAGTTTTGTGTTTAACTTTTATGCCCTAATGAGATTCAAACACACGACCCGCGACGCGACATCGACTTAAGCAAGTCCGTAGAATTATCCAACGAAATGAACCAATAACCAATTTTCTGCTATTCGAGGCCATGACATATGGCAGTGTCCAGTTTCAGGTGGTGGTGACCATCAATCAATTTGTGGTCAACTCTGTGCATTTGCAGGTGGACACAATGATCGTTCAGCTGGGTGCATTGAGGGACCACGTTCGCATAATCTATTGTTGCTGGACTCCCTGGAGTTGTGCGGGCACATACTTGCGTGTATTTTTGAGGGACATTGTGATACACACGTACACAGTGCATTCTGGATTCAAATAGCACATGGATGTGTGAGGACACAGAGGTCAGGCTCTACATTTTCCATATGCCCTTGATGCATTGTAATGTAAACAGCAAGATGCTGATGCAAGATGTATATGGAAATAAACAGCAGTTGGTGACCTTGCAGATTAGTTGCCAGGCTCAGAGCTTTGTTTTTTTTTTTAAGTGGCTTGAATAGGTGTTGGAATTAACTTCCATGTGAAAAATACGCCAGCTTTTTGTAAGCATTCAGCAGCTTTTGGGTAGAGCAATATGAACAGAAGCTGGCGACCGTGCTTCACAGAAGCTGGCGACCGTGCTGGACACTTCCTTAATGGATGGGAATCTGAAAATGGGTAAGTGGTAGCAGCTTTTGAATGGAAACAATATGTTCTACACTTACCACAAAGATTCCGTTTTATTATCATAAACGAATATCAATGAATCATTCTCATTTTCGAAATAAAAACCGTCTACAACTGGTTCCTCTTTAACTGTTCTAATATGCGTTTCCTCTTCAACAGATTTCTGCTCTTGCTGCAACTTAGGACAGAAGTTGGCGACCTTGCATCTCACAAAATGGCGACCGTGCTTCACAGCTCTCAGCAGATTTCCGGTAGATCGATATGAACCGTGCATCACAGAAGCTGGCGACCGTGCATTACAGCATTTGGCGACCGTGCTTGACAGTTTCAGGGAATAGTTGGATGCGAATCTGAAAATGGGTAAGTGGTAGCAGCTTTCGGAGCAGTAGCTATCGACCGTGACCCGTGACAAATGAAAACAAACTTCCATTTTCTACATTTACTACAAAAATTCTGTTTTATTATCATAATTATCATAATCTATGAATCATCCTCATCATCAAAATGAAAATAGTCTACATCTGGTTCCTCTTTATCTGATTTGGTATCCGTCTTCTCTTCCACAGATTCCTGCTCTTCCTGCAACTCAGGCTCCGCTTCCTTCTCTTCCTCTGCTCGCTCCGATTGCTGCTCCTTTTCATCAAATAGACGCTCAGCGGCACCCAATTCGTATACGGGCAATTCTTCCTCGGACTTGGGTTCGATGATCTTACCCAAGACAGGTGGCTTGACCTCCACACGTGTCTGAGTGTGCTGATGTTTTAGCATGCCCTTGTACAGATGAGGAAATCGACGCTGGAACTCATTTTTGATGCGCAACAAACGTTCCAGCATGCCGGGTGTCAAGAGTTGAGTATCCCGGTGGGATGACATGATGTGTGTGTCGCGTCGCGGACGACTATCGTTTTCCCTAAGATACTGGGCATAGCTGCCGCCTCCCGTATACAAGGGTTGGTGTGGATGGTAGGCTTTCTGGGTCCAGGGATCATCAGGTTGACTGATGGGTAATAGACCCATATATGGTTGGAGCAGTCCATCGCTGTAGCTGAAGAGGGAACCCACAGTGGGATTGTCGTTGTTGTTGTTGTTCGTTGAGGGTGAAGATGTTGGTGATGCGAGACTGAAGATGCACGAAATGGAATGAAAGTGATCAAAACAAAGTGAAAGGTTAGTGGAAATGAAATGGATTTAGTGATTAGTATTTAGTATTTAGAATTTAGTTGCTGCTTTCAGTTTTGGGGTTTACGTTGACGACGACGTAGTCGTCGCCGCTTAACCATCTTTCCACTGGGGTTGCTCCGACTAGTCTTGGACACAGCATTGGTCAAGCTGTCACGTTGGAGCTGCAAACGTAGCAAATTGTTTAACACATCGATCAGTTCATCCAGCTTAACGGGATTGATATGCAATGCCGGATGAGATCTGTTGCTCAACTGTGCTTGCCTGGTCATACGTTGCACAAATTTACCCCTCAAAGCATAAGGTGTGGGCGTGGCAGACTCCAAATTTGGGGAATCTTCTAGAGCGGCATTCAATAGTTGGGCCTGCTCTTTGGCATTTATAGTTTTAGTTGAATTGGTGGCCCTTTTGGACTTATTCTCGGATGAGGAAATGTTGGGCAATTCTTGATAGCTATAGTCACTGGAGGGGCTCTTGGGCATGACCAGATTGTGGCCTTGATTGTAGGCCACCTCATGGGTTTTGGTAAGAAATTTGGTATCATAGCCACGACTGGCTAAAACATCTTGCCAGGGTTTCTCGGACACATTCAATGGATGGGGTGTGGCTGTGGGCATAGCTTTGGCTATGGCATTGGTGGAAGGAGGTGACTCAGTGGTGGTGGTGGTGCTGGTGGTGCTAGTGGTAGAGCTGCTGCTAGAGCTACTGGAACTTTCTGTGGTCTGTTCCCTACAATTTTCACTCAGTCTAGCCACTTCCTGTTTAAGTTCCTGTATAATGCTGTGTAGAATTTGGAACTCTGCTTCGTGAGACAAGTCTCTGGTTTGGTTTTGTTGTTGTTCCAATGGTTTCTCTGTGGTGCTGCTGGGACGGGCAGTGGTTGAGGTGCTGCTGGTGCTACTGTAGGCCTCTGTTGTAGTGCTTATTTCCTCCTCCAACAGCATTTCCTCCTCCATTTGTTCCCCACCTATTTCTATGGGCTCCTGATTGGCTCGCTCCAACGCCTCCCTTATGGAGGCCGCATTATGACGCATCAAAGCCTCTGCAGGATCTTCATCTGGACTTAAAGTAATCTCTTTCAATCCCAATTTATATTCCTCCCTTAGGGCATTCAATGAGCTTTCATCTATGGTCTCCAGTGTGCCATATTCTGTGCTACGCTTACGGCGATGTGAGGAAATCGAGGCACCACACTGGCAATTCTTACCACATTTACAGTTGGAACCATTACAACCGCATCCTTTGAACCTGTCTAACTTGGACATAGTATTGTTTAAGTTAGCTAACCTTTTGTGTAGACGTTGAGTGACGGGCGCTGGTGTTGTTGGTGTTGGAGTGGTCGTCTGGGTGTGGGGGTCATCTGGTTGGTCTGGTGTTGGGTTTATTGTCTGAAATGCGTCGCCTGTTTTAATGACATTGAGGATGAAGCGTATGAATCGTAATGAAATGGTAGCAAATGGTGGAGGAAGTTTTGTGTGTGGGTGGTGTGTGAGGTGGTGTGTGAGGTGGCGGTGTCAACTTCATCATCAACTTGAACTTACCTTTAGGGTTTGATGCTGGCTAAGCATATCATCAATTTGGTCATTGCCCACAGCGGTGCGATAGCCGCCTCTTCCGCCTCCATAGCCTTGGCTGCCATAGCCTTGGCTACCATAACCTTGGCTGCCATAGCCTCCACCTCGTCCGCCTCCATAGGCATTCGAACCATAACCGCCGCCTCCATAGCTGGTACCATAACTGGAACGTATGGGTGCCGCATAGTAGTTGATAATGGTGGGCGTCTGCTGATGATGCGACTTGTTCTTCTTGTGCTTGTCACCGCCCAAGCCCAGCAAGTCCACTGTGAAAGAGAGAGGATTGGAGTCATTCTGCTGGGTAAACCCTAAAATAAAATAGTACCTCCATGTCGTGCCTGCGGTTCGGTTTCCATCTGAGCCTGCTCTTCCGCCCAGGCACGCTGTTGCATGGCCTTGATCTTCTCCTCGGTCCATTGTTGTTCCGCCCATTGTCTTTGTTGCATCATTTGGGGATTCTGTTCGATTTGTTGCATTTGTTGTTGCTCCTCGGTCATCTGACGCTGCTGCTGGGCGGGATTAGCCTGCTCCGGCATTTGTTGTTGTCCAATTACTGGACTTTCATCCATCATTTGTCTTTGTTGCATCATCATCATCATCATTTGTTGTTGGATTTGTTGCTGTTGTTGGGTTCTAGAATCTTCCTGGGTCATCTGACGTTGCTGTAGCATGGGTTGCTGCTCGGCATTGGTCTCTGCTGGCATTTGTCTGGGCTGCATCATCATCATTTGTGTCCTGGCCTGCTCCTCCGTCATGGGACGCTGTTGGAACATCTGTTGCTGGGCAGGATTGATGTCCGCCTGCATTTGTCTTTGCTGTTCCGTCATCATCTGCTGTTGGATTTGCTGTTGCTGGGCTTGGGCTTGATCCTCCATCATCTGACGCTGTTGGTTCATGGCTTGCTGGGCGGGATTGGGCTCGGGGAACATTTGTCTTTGCTGTTCCGTCATCATCTGCTGTTGGATTTGCTGCTGCTGGGCTCTGGCTTGCTCCTCCGCCATTTGACGTTGCTGCATCATGGATTGCTGGGCGGGATTGGGGTCTGTCTGCATTTGCCTTTGCTGCATGGTCATCATTTGCTGTTGCTGGGCTCTGGCTTGCTCCTCCGCCATTTGACGTTGCTGCATCATGGATTGCTGGGCGGGATTGGGGTCTGCCTGCATTTGCCTTTGCTGCATGGTCATCATTTGCTGTTGGATTTGCTGTTGCTGGGCTCTAGCTTGCTCCTCCGCCATTTGACGTTGCTGCATCATGGCTTGCTGGGCGGGATTAGCCTCTGCCTGCATTTGCCTTTGCTGCATGGTCATCATTTGGTGTTGGATTTGTTGCTGCTGGGCTCTGGCTTGCTCCTCTGCCATTTGACGTTGCTGCATCATGGCTTGCTGGGCGGGATTGGGCTCGTTGAACATTTGTCTTTGCTGCATATGCTGTTGATCGGCTCTGGACTGCTGTTCCGCCATCTGACGCTGCTGCTGCTGCTGCTGCTCGGCCATCTGTGGATTCTGGGCACGATAGGCTGCATATATCTTATCCTCTTTGGCGTTACGCTCTGCCGCCTGCTGCTCATTGGCCATGCGATAGGCATAGGCCATCATTTTAACTATCTCATCCTTGGACATGGTCTGTTCCGTGGGCATGGTCTGGCGCTTGAAGTTGGTAGCTCCAGTGGTGTATTTTCCCTTGGACTTGCGCTGTGCCTCCTTGTTAACCAGGCGACGCACATAGTCATCCCGCAGAGCCCGCTCTATGTCCGTGCGGGTGATCTTATGCACGGGCGTGCGACTCAGTGGATAGTTGATTTTGTAGGGAGAGGTTGAGGCACCACCCTGGGCACTGGCACGCATCTCCTTGGCCATGCGTTCAATTTGCTGCAGAAGTTTCAACTCGGCGATGACCTGACGCTCAAATGCATGCAGTTTGGCCTCAATGTGCAGATCCTCGGAAGGTTTCTGCTCCTCCTCCTGCTGCTGCTGCTGCTCTGGGTTAGTTGTGGGCATGCGGAACCACAGCAGGGGTACTTGCTGTGAAGATTCCTTAATCTTGAGCACTTCGGGACGCACACGCACCTCGTTTATGTTGGAGGACTGGGCTTCGGCTCCGGGAGCGGCGGCCGGAGCGGCGGGTGCTGCTGGAAAGAATTGACGAAAACTGGCCACTAAGTCGGGAGTGGTTGGCATAGCTGGTGGTGGTGGCAGGGCGCCAAAGGACTGCTGCATCTGGCCCAACAAGGCGTTCGCATCAAATGTCGAGGGATTGAAGAAGGCACCAAAGGCTCCCGCATTGGCAGGAGTGGCCTGTGCTGTGGCTGGTGCTGGTGCATCCGGAGTGGCAGACTTGGCTGTGGGTGCGACAGGAGTGGGTGCAGCGGGGGGACTCACGGGTGGTGCCTGACCCAACAGGCCATCCAGCTGCGGCAGCTGGAATTGCGACAGAGCCTGTCCCACCTGGGGAGCAAACTGTCCCAGATTCATGTTATCCATCAAGGCAGAAGGATTAAAGTTCTCCGGACTCATCCAGCCGGTATTCAGAGCCTGACCCAACTGTGGGCCCTGCATTTGACCCAGTAAAGAGCTCAGCATGGCGGGTGCATTCAGGGGATTGGTCGTCGAGGCGGAATCCTGTCGCGCCACACGTGACTTGGCCTGTGCATCATCAGCCAGCACCAAGACCACCTTGGAGGCCTCCGCTGTGGGTTGTTGTAGGTTATCGGGTATGGCGCCCAGCAGGCTCTGAGCCGGGAAGAGGCTGCCCCAACGTAGCAAACTGCCCAAAGCAGGGAAGACCATATAGAAGGCATCCAGGGAAGGCACTCCACTGCGCAAGGGAGTTATGGGTGGCAACTGGGCAAGGATCTGTGGACAATTTTGAAGGAGTTAGCTTAGCAAGGATATCAATTTACATGCACTTACCGCCTCATCGCTGGGTATGCGCGGCTTATCCCCATCCTGAATGCCAGCGGTGGCATTACTTTCCACCCGCACCGTTTCCTGACCAAACACCGGTCCACCCACTAGCGCCAGGATCAGCACTACACACTGCAATCTCATTTTCGGTTAACACAAAAAAAAACAAACACACAAATCAATGGGAAGCTTCCACTTTGAAGCTGGTTGAGCGACTGACTATTCCGTTGATCGCAACGCCGCCACAAATAGATTTTTTGCCACCCATCCAAACTGCAAACGTTGACGAATTCGTGCCTCCATTTAGTGCACGCACCGCTCCAACCTGACCTGAACATTTCCGTGTGTGTGCTCCAAATCCAAAAAAGAAAGAAATCACAGCAGCAGCCGTCACAGCAAAAAACCTTGCTTAACTATTTCAGAGCTTGACCAATATATTTCATTGGAATCAGCGTAAATGATGCAGCGCAGCTGAACAAGACGTTGGACGAGACGGATCATCCGACAGGGCGGGATTGGGCCGCAAATGAGGGGCAGGGGCGTTGCTTCTTTAGATGGCGGAGTTCTGGTAGAAGTAGACTCCGCTTAGCTATCGGATTAGGCTTATGAATATGGTTCTACATCTGAACGAGTTATTCAAAATATGGTCTTAAGATCTGGCTTTGATCCGTAAATGCTGCTATTCATACTAAGGCTTTGGTTTCGTATACGAAATGATAGGAAATCATTTGCAAACTGTGCAAATATAATTGATTGTAGTCCTCTAATGGTTATTACCAGGGTCTGCCCCTACCAGAGGAACATGCAAAACGACTTGGCATCAAAAAAATGTGCTTATGATAGCACTGGTAGGTCCTTGAATCTCTAAGTTAAAATAAGCCATTCTTATGTTTAAACCCAAAAATCTTTGTTTATTTCTGTTGAGCATTGAGCTACAATCAATCCTTGACCTTGGGATGCAAAATGTTTTAGTTCTTAGACAATAAGAAAAAAAATATCTCTTCAAGCTCAGCCTCATTGAAATTTAACAGACTTATTCAATTAGTGGTTAAAGTTTTCAAAATATGTCCTCAGCTAAACACCAAATAATCTTGTTTAAAGACAAATTGTTCTCAAGTAACTCAGCTTCTAGGGCACTTCTGGCTCCTAAAATCTTTGTGGGCTTTACTAAGCACATAAATAGGGTTTGAAGAGAAATTCATAGAAATCGCCACACCGAAACATCAAATGTTTTGCTTAAAACCCAAATTGTTCTCACGTAACTCAGCTTCTGGGGCACTTATGATTCTGAAAATTTTTGTGGTACTTAACTAAGACCATAAATAGTGTTTGAAATAAGGTTTATAGTAATCGCCACACAGAAACACCAAATATTTTGTTTAAACCACATATTGTTCTCAAATAACTCAGCTTCTGGGGCACCTATGATTCCGAAAATTTCTCTAAGATTGACTTAGTCCATAAATAGTATTTAAAAAAAAGGTTCATAGAAATCGCCACACAGAAACACCAAATATTTTACTTTAAACACAAATTGTTCTCAAGTATCTCAGCTTCTGGGGCAACTATGATTGTATAAATTTCTGTGTGTTTGACTAAGTCCATAAAAAGTATTTCTGGAAAGATTTATAGAAATCGCCACACGGATCCTCTAAATATTCTGATTAAACACAAATTGTTCTCAAGTAACTCAGCTTCTATGGCACCTATGATTCAGAAAATTTTTGTGGGCTTAACTTAGACCATAAATAGTATTTGATGAAAGATTTATGGAAATCGCCACACGTAAGCTCCAAATATTATGATTTTTGTTCAATTAATCCCCAGTAACTGGACTTCAATGACTCCTATCTGTCTTAAAACTTGCCAACTAATTGCAGGAAATAGTTTTCAAGAAATTTCCTTACATATTCCTCTATTAAGTAATACACCTGAAGCAACTCAGCTCTTACCACACATATTAGACGGAAAAGGTTTGAGTATTTGACTTAGTCAATAACTTACACTTCACATAAGATTCCAAGCAAGGGCCATCCGAAATCCCAAAATATTTCCCATCATTATCAATCCAACCCTTCCAAAGACCGGCCCTGACTCTGGTAACATGCTTGTGCCCTTCATTTCAGTTGATCCGCGAAATTCTTGCAGCGTTGCCGCCTTCGTTTCGTTTTGTTTTGTTTTATTTTTTTTGTTTTTATTGCATTTGGCCCAACCAATTTGCTGGGCTCAGCATGAAAACTTAAAAGTTTTGCTGTTGCTGCTGCTGCGGGTGGCTTTGGCAGCGATCAGCAAAAACCACAAAAAAAAACCAAAGAACCGAACCAAAAACAAACTGTTCCAACTCAAAGTGACCTTTGATTCAGCGCACTTGCCACACGAACTGGGGAAGCTGCTGTGTGGGTGCATCATCAACTCAATCTCGTTGCTGGAATCGATGGTGAAATTAGTCATATTACAAATTTGGCCATAATTGTTTAGAAAATATAAAATAATTAATATTCATTTTGCAGTTGTGCGCTTTGCATGCACCCATTAGGAGGCAGATGCTTTGGCCCGATAACTTTAATGGGCTGAGGCCATAAAAGGGTCTGGTCATGCAAGGCTGCGCTTCACAATCATGTGGCCGCAGGCGAGGTACAACATTAGCCTGATCTCGGCACTGGTGTGGGCCATCAATGGACACTTTGGACGCCAGTCCAGTTTGCCCCTTTCGGTGGCACAGTTTGCCAGCAGCGTTACCAGCCTTGGCTATCATCATGATCTCATTGATGAGATGCTGCAGCGAGCGAGTGGCTCGTGTCGAATCAAATTTTTGTTGGACAATTGGAAGGATATGGATAATCTGGCACCCAGCAGTGGTGTATCCGGTCTGCAGAGTGCCATTTGGCTGGTGGATAGCCTGAGAGCGTATCATCGTCTGGAACGGCAACTACTACAGCCGGGTAGCATGTACAAACGGAATGGTTACTTCATTCTGGTCTACACGGGCACCGAGAACAATCGTTTGGAGTCGATTAGAGAGATCTTTCGACGTCTCCTGGCCATTTATGTGCTCAATGTGAGTGTATTTCTGACCCGCCATGGCCTGGTGCAGCTGTACACCTATTTTCCGTATCAACCACATCGCTGTCAATCCTGGTGGCCGGTACACTATGCCGACTTCTTGAATAACTGGCCGGTGGGTAAAACCCTCTTTCCCAGTAAACTGGATAATCTGCATGGCTGTGAGCTGGTCACGGTTACCTTTGAGCATCGTCCGTTTGTTATCATCGATCAGAATGGAATACATGGCATTGAGGGCATGCTCTTCCGTTCACTGGCACAGCATATGAATTTTACCATTAAATTGCTGAAGGAAGAGCATGGAGATCGGGGTGTGATGTTACCCAATGGCACGGCAACGGGAGCGCTTCGAATGGTGAGTAATACTCAGAGGTTTTAATAGGAAATAGCAAATTCTTATCATTTTTATATACTGAACCCTTTGAAATTGTGTGTTTTATCAGAATACTTGGTGTTACTGTGAGGCGATTTATATGAACCTTTCTTCAAATACTATTTATTAACTTGGTTCAGACCACAACAATTTTTAGAATCATAGGTGCCATAGAAGCTGAGTTACTTAAGAACAGTTGGTGCTTTTATCAGAATATTTGGAGATTCCGTGTGGCGATTTTCTTGAACCTTACTGCAAATACTATATTATGGTCTTAATCAAGCTTACATAAATTTTCAGAGTAATAGGTGCTCTAGAAGCTGAGTTACTCGAGAACAATTTGTGTTTTATTCGGAATATTTTCAGTTACCGTGTGACGATTTCTATGAATCTTTATTTAAAACACTATTGCTGAACTAAGTTAAGCCCATACAAATTTTAAGAGTTATAGGTGTCCTAGAAGCTGAGTTACTTGAGAACATTTTGTGTTTTTTTCAGAATATTTTCAGTTACCGTGCTGCGATTTCTATGAATCTTTTTTTAAAACACTATTTATGGTCTAAGTAAAGCCCGACAAAAATTTCAGACCGAAATGTGCCACAGAAGCTGAGTTACTTAAGAACAATTTGTGTTTAATTCGGAATATTTTTAGTTTCCGTGTGGCGATTTCTTTGAATCTTTTTTTAAAATACTATTTCTGTTCTTGGTAAAGCACATAATAATTTTCAGAGTCCTAGGTGCCCTAGGAGCTGAGTTACTTGAGAACAATTTGTGTTTAATTCCTTCTCTTTATTCCAGATCATGGATGGCGAGGCCAACATTACGTTCTGCTGTTACATGTACAGTAAGGAGCGTGCGGATCTAATGTTACCCAGCATTTCGTACGCCAGTTTTCCCATTGTACTCTGCGTACCCGGCGGTAAACGCTTATCATCGCTCCAACGTCTGGTCAAACCATTTCGTTACATCATCTGGTCTTGCCTGCTCTTAAGTCTAGTTTTGGGTTTTAGCCTAATCGCCGGACTTCAGTTAAGCATATTCACGGGATTACGGAATCTGGTTCTGGGCAGAGGCAATCGATTGCCTTGTATGGGTATGTTTGGCGGTTTTATAGGCGGTTTGGTTACTCACTTACCGCGTCGCAATTTCGCCCGCTATCTGCTGGCTCTGTGGTTGCTGCACGCTTTGGTCCTACGTGCCGCCTACACGGGACAGTTGTATTTGCTGCTACAGGATGGTCACACCAAGACACCGCTTCAGACTTTAGCTCAAGTATTGGAAGAGGGTTATATATTTTATTTGCTGCCGGGTTTGAGTGTGGTTTTCCAGGAGCTGGTGCCCAGCCTAAGGGTACATGTGGTACAGAGTGTGGAGTCGGCTTTGCAGAGGTTAAGGGATGATGAGGATGCTTGGCTGGCGGTACCTTTGCTGCAGCCGTTGGTGTCGCAGTTTGATCAACGTTCGGGACCGGATAAGCCAAGGATACAGTTGCTACCCGATGCCATGCTTACGGCTCCATTGACCATGTATATGCGTCCACATTCGTTTTTGAAGCGACGCATGGATAGACTGCTAATGGGTATGATGTCCTCGGGCATAGTGAGGCGATATCAACTTATATATTTGGATAGATTTAAGCGTGCCACTTTGCGAGAGAGCTTAGAGCCGTTGTCATTGAGTTTGTCGGTGATGAGTGGAATTTTTGGTTGTTTGTTGATTGTTCAGTTTATGGCTTTTGGAGTGTTTGTAATGGAAATGATGTCGGTGAGAAGACCACGCTTGAGAAGGCTGATGAATGTGGTAAATCGGGTTGTAGCCTAGCCAGGGATTGACGGACACTTCAGAAAGTTTCCTCAAATTCTCGCCGCTCTTCTCTGATCATCTGAGGCCAATAATCAGACTTCAAATAAGTTGTTGCTGTCAAAAATTTGTGTTAAACAGATAAAGTTGGCTTCTACCCACATTATATTGAGTAAAAGCGATTCCCTAGAGGCTTGAAAGCAAAATTTCAATTGCTGCTGAGTTGCTGCTGCCTTGTAGGTAAGACATACAACCCTGTTTTAGTTGCAACTCTGCACATAGTATAGCCTTTATCGAAATCACTGTAAAAGTGAGGCCTAGGAGCTTTAAAAGCACACTTTGAAATGCTGCTGAGTTGCGGCTGCCTTGTAAAATTGCAGTATGTTGGCCCTGGTAACAGTAAGTGCTAAGTAGAGACGAAAACGAATCAAGCCATTATCAAAAAATCAAAATTATATCTCGTGCATGTTCGTGCTTAAAGAATCTAGCACGAAGCACGAAAATTTAATAAGTTATTGACAATAAAGGCAACAATCTAAGTTGATTCGTCCACAAAAGAGTCAAAAATTTGGTGGAAAGGTTGTTTTCAGTTGTTAGCACTTGATTTTTATGTTCGTGCTGGGTCGTGATTAAATTAATTTTGAACAATTATTGTCCGCGGGCCTTGCAATATTCTGGTTTGGTTCATAAAGCAAAAATAAAAGCTAAATCATGGCAAAACAGCTGAAGAAAACTTAATTTTCGTGTTCGTGCTGGGTCGTGATTGAATTTAATTTGAACAATGCATACCTGTGGGGTCTTGCGATATTTGATTTTGGCTCGTAAAGAAAAAACAATGAAATATCATTGCATAAGAGCCAAAAAATCTTTATTTTCGTGTTCGTGCTGGGTCGTGCTTCAATTATTTTTGAATAAATAAATTCTATGGGGCATTGCGCTAGGTAGTTTTAGCTCATTTAGCAAAAAAAAGACCAAAATCATTACAAAAGAGCCAAGGAAAACTTAATTTTGGTATTCGTGCTGGGTCGTGACTAAGTAACTTAAGCAATTAGCACCTGTCCAGTCTAGCCATATTCGCTTTTGGCTAATAAAGCAAAAATCTAAGCAAATTGCCAGCCATAGAGCCAAAAAAAAGTTTGGTGGGATAATGATTGATATATTCTTAGTTCGTGCCTAAATTTGATTTACAATCTATACCTGTCGTGCCTATCCCCACACCCCCTTCAAAAGCTAAGTGGGCTCTACTCTTAATGTTAATGTTAATTAGATAAGCAATAATCAGCTTTACCCCAAGGGTTTCCGCATCTGATGCCTCACCCCCTTACCGCACACCATTAAAACAATTTCCCCTGCGATTTGGTTATTACGTGAGCAAAGCCTTAACCAGAGCTCATTCATTTCGTTGTGAGTAACCAAGGCATGCAGCACATTGCATTTATTGTGGTCTGTTTTGTATGGACCTGCCACTGTTGTTGTTGTTGTTCTGTAAGCGGTGCCCAAGCAACAACAACTGCGGAAGCCACATTGGCCCAGGCTCTAGTTCAGGTTCTACGGCAATCGGAAATGTTGCTCCGAAGTAAAACTTTGTATGTACACACCCAACTGAGTGCGGTGCACACAAGTCCACACATGGAGGACATCTTGACACATCTGCTGTTGGCCTTGCGTGCCGCCCAACAGCCGCCGCCCTGTAAGCTCTACTTTCAACGTGCCATGGTGTATCGACCCTATAGGCATGCAGTTGTGGTACTGGCCGATGATCTTCAAGCTTTGCGTGCACTCTATGGGGGCTTGGAGGCCACCGGGGATCTGTCGTACACCCTCATCTATATGTCACTGCCCACGGAAGCCAATGACATGGAGGTGCAATCTGCATTGGAACTGCTTTGGCGTCTCAGTGTGCTTAATGTGGGCATAGTGCTGGCAGCTAAGGGACGCCAATTGGTCATGGTCAGTTACTATCCATTCGAGGCGGAACATGAGTGCGAAATGATTGTGCCACGCATAGTGAATCGTTATAGCCTGGAAATGGGTCAATGGACCAGTTTGGACTATTTTCCAGCCAAGCTGAATAATTTCTATGGCTGTACTTTGACCTGTGCCACCTGGGAGGATATGCCGTATTTGGTTTTGAGACAAGATGGCAGCTTTGTGGGCATTGAGGGAGCATTGTTGGAGTTTTTGGCCGAAAAGTTGAACTTTACCATTGGATTGTACTGGATGAAGAAGGAGGAGGTGTTGGAGACGTTCAATGAAACGGGATATGTGTTTGAGCAGGTGGGTGTGTGAATGGGGAGAAGCTAGTGAGATCTCCTTTCTCCCATCTTCCATCTCTTCTTTCCTATCTACTATATCCTGTCTTCTGCCTCCTTTCTCCTGTCTTCTACCGCCTTTCTCCTGTCTTCTTTCTCCTATCTCCTATCTCCTGTCTTCTATCTCCTATCTAGTGGCTTCTATCTCCTATCTCCTATCTCCTATCTCCTATCTCCTATCTCCTATCTCCTATCTCCTATCTCCTATCTCCTATCTCCTATCTCCTATCTCCTATCTCCTATCTCCTATCTCCTATCTCCTATCTCCTATCTCCTATCTCCTATCTCCTATCTCCTATCTCCTATCTCCTATCTCCTATCTCCTATCTCCTATCTCCTATCTCCTATCTCCTATCTCCTATCTCCTATCTCCTATCTCCTATCTCCTATCTCCTATCTCCTATCTCCTATCTCCTATCTCCTATCTCCTATCTCCTATCTCCTATCTCCTATCTCCTATCTCCTATCTCCTATCTCCTATCTCCTATCTCCTATCTCCTATCTCCTATCTCCTATCTCCTATCTCCTATCTCCTATCTCCTATCTACTATCTCCTATCTCCTATCTCCTATCTCCTATCTCCTATCTACTATCTCCTATCTCCTATCTCCTATCTCCTATCTCCTATCTCCTATCTCCTATCTCCTATCTCCTATCTCCTATCTCCTATCTCCTATCTCCTATCTCCTATCTCCTATCTCCTATCTCCTATCTCCTATCTCCTATCTCCTATCTCCTATCTCCTATCTCCTATCTCCTATCTCCTATCTCCTATCTCCTATCTCCTATCTCCTATCTCCTATCTCCTATCTCCTATCTCCTATCTCCTATCTCCTATCTCCTATCTCCTATCTCCTATCTCCTATCTCCTATCTCCTATCTTCTCTCCTCTATCTCCCATGTCCTATTTCCTTTCTCCTGTCTTCCATCTAATATTTCCTGTCTTCTATCTCCTAACTCCTATCTACTATCTCCTATCTATATCTACATTCTCCATTCTCCATTCTCCATTCTCCATTCTCCATTCCACATTCTCCATTCTCCATTCTACATTCTCCATTCTCCATTCTAGCTCTTCAAGCGGCACGCAGACTTCTCCTTGGGTGCTTTTCACTTCAAGCCCACCCAAGGCATTGCTGTACCCTACTCCCAATCCTCGTACTACTACATGAGTCACATCATGCTGGTGACAAATCTACAGAGCACCTACTCACCCTATGAGAAATTGGCCTTTCCCTTCAATCCGCAAGTTTGGCTAGCAATTGGTTTGGTCCTTAGCCTGGGCTGTTTGCTGGTGTGGATTATGAAACATCTTCAGCTGGTATTGCCTCCACATCCGTACTATCAACTGGTGATCATTGCTTTGGGTGGGAATCTGTTGCCCTGGCTGTGGCCCCCACGTTGTTCGGCTCGTGGCCTGCTACTGCTTTGGCTCTTCGCTTCGCTCGTCCTGCGTAGTGCCTACCAATCGGGGATGTATCAACTTTTGCGTCAAAACACCCAACGTAATCCACCACAGTCCATAGCTGAGGTCTTGAATCTGGGCTATGTCATACAAGTGGAGGAGGTTAATGCTCCCCGCATTTTGGACAGTCTGCCTGAGTTGAGGCCGCAACAGTTGGTGTATCTAGCCGGCAGTCAATTGCAATCCTTTCCCGCCCTGGCTCAGAGCTCAGGCTCTTCGGTGCGTTTGGCCATTATTACGCCCTACGAATACTTTGGATACTTTCGCAAAGTGCATGCCATGAGTCGACAGTTGCATTTGGTACGGGAACGCATCTATACCCAGCAATTGGCCTTCTATGTGGGGCGTCATTCACATTTGGTGGAGTTGCTCAACAAGCAGATAAGGCTGGCTCAATCGTATGGCTTTTTGGAGCATTGGACACGGAAATATGTGAGTGCGGTGGATGAGACGGAGGAGAGTGTGGTGCGCATTTCCAAGATTTCGTACAGCACTGTAGATGGTGTTGATGGAGATCCGCAGGTGTGCGAATTGGATGATTTGGATTCGATGAGAGCGGTTAAGCTAAGGGTGCTGTCCATGCAGGAGTTGGCTGCATTGTTTTGGCTTACCTTGTGGGCTGAACTGGCTGCTGGGTTGGTGTTTGCCATAGAAATGATGTGGAGACGACTTGTCAGACAAAGAGTCGCTTTACGGGCAAATTGAAAAGTAGCGAGTGAGTTCAAATAAGTCGAGCCACTCAGTCGGGACTTTCACTTAAAAGGTTGTAAAGTAACGATTAAGAAAGAGTAAGAAAGAGTTGGAATAAAAATTCTATGAAATTTATTAAGATAATAGTAGTTACTAAAAAATACGGTTCTATTTCCAACGAGTAAAACAAAACAGCATGTGGTTGAGAAAATAAAAGCGGGATTATGTTAAACAAAACCAGTTAGTACACAAGAGAAGTGTATAAGCTGTAAGTAACCATAAAGTTCTTGGAATCCAACTGCAACGAGTGAACTAAAAAAGCGAGTATGTTAAAATAAAATGCTGTCATCTACGATTAAGGTTTAAGTGCAATAGAAAAGCGGTGGAAGAAACATTCAAAAGTAAAACGCCTGTGCTACTAACAACTTATCAGAAGTAACGAGTACGCTGAAACTGTAATATTGACCACTAGCTAAAGCCAGTTTATCAAAGAAAGATAGATTCTGGATGCAAAAACGTACGTAATTTGTGCTCTTAGCGAGTAAACAAAAGTAACGAGTTAGCAGTAATATTGACCAGGATCTAAAGCCAGTTTGTTAAATAATTCACATTTTAGTTGCATTAAAAGTACGAATTATTTGCTCTTAGCGAGTAAAGAAAAGTAACGAGAGAGCTTCAACAGTAATATTGACCCTAAATAAGAACAATCTGGGGGGGAGGGGTGGTGGAAATTTTCCTTTGGTTGCATTAAAAGTAAGTAGTCCTTGCTACTAACAATTAACAAAAGTAACGAGTGTGATACTGATTATAAGCTTAAGCCAAGAAATATTAGATTCTAGCAGCAGTCTTTGCTTTTAACGAGTAGCTGAAACTAACGAGTGTTTTGACAACAAAATAAGTGAGAAAAAACAAAACATAGCGAGACAATTGCCAAAGAGTGGCACTAAAAATAAACTCAATATATATTCAAGACTACAATTTAATGCAGAGGAAAAGTTAAGGGTATGTTGGTATTATGTCTATCGAGTGAATTAGTAAAAAGCAAAGATAAAAACCGACAAGTGCTTACACTTTGCTACCAAAGCGTTACTCAAAGCATTAGCTACTGCAGAATCACACAAATTGTTACGAGTTAACTAACAAACTGACCGAATTTGTCAAATCAAACTGATACAACTGTGACTCTGCATATAAATAATGTGGGATTTATAGGCGAGTATTCAAGCGTTTTAATTAAATTACTTCATAGAACAAAGCGCTGCACTCCCCGTTGCCAGCTTCGACTGATAATCCACTACTCCCCCACCCCCACCCCTCTTGTTGCTAAGCTCTGGATAGTTCGCTGCTCGTATCGTAAAAACGCAAAACGTTTTATCTAAAAGCGATAAATTTTCAAAACCAAAACTTGCTGCCATTCCCCCTCCATCCACCCCGCACCCACACCCCGCCACACACCCCGCCACACACACAGACATCAATTTTGGTTGTGCTTCTTGCTGTCGCCTTCGACTGGTTACATGTAAGTGCCTTGCTGCTTTGCTTATCGCCTCGCACATTTGCGCTTTTCCGAAATTTTTGCACCACAAAAACGGGCTCTGTAATGGGCACCACGTTGTTGCCCAGCATCCAATGGCAAGTAGTCAACGACATCGTCGTCGTCGCCGTCGTCGTCGTCCTTGCTGTAACTGGAAATTCAAGTAAATGTATTGAACTTAAGCTCATTGCCAGCGTTGTCGTCGTCGTCGACGACGTCGACGTCCACCCCGTCCTCACCATCATCTTTAATACGCTCTGCTGTTTAGCAAAAGCAAAAAAAAAGAACGAAGAAAACTTTATGCAATTCCTTTTATAAAATGTTTCCTATTTTTGGTTTTTATGCATCATTTACATTTGGGCCAGGCCAGCAACAACGAGTGGGGCCAGATAACGAGTAGAAAATGACAACCGTTTGTGTTTGCAGCGGCAGTAATGATAATTTCAAGTGGTTGTTACAATAAAGACAGTAAGCAGCATTTAAAATAGCGAGTGAAAACAGCGTGTGAAGCCAAACGATTGGGATTTGTGTTAAGTACTGAAAAAACGATGAACATAAATACCAAATAGAAGCCCGAAAAAATCATTAAATGGCTAGCAGCAATTAGAAACGATGGTGGCGAGTAGAATGAACGAGTGTTGATCTATAAAAGTGATCAAAACAAAACAGCGAGAGCTTAAAGAGCAGAGGTACTGAATAATAACAAAAATAAACAGCAAGAAGCCGTAAAAACGAAAAATTCTGAGAAGTAAATAAGCAATGAGCTTACATGCTGACGAGTAGAACAAGCGTGTGATGATTTCTACGAGTAAATTAAACAACACAGCGAGAGGTTTAAGGTTAATCTTGGTTTCATCGAGCTACAAGATGGAAAAGTACCCACAAAAAGCGTTGGACATTTGGCCCTTTAGAGCGAGTAACCTAGCATTACACTTTCAGCGAGTAGAGGTGGCGAACTCGGGTTCACAGAAGAATATCAAGCCGAACCAGCAAATATTCACAAGTAAAACAGGACTGAAACTGTTAAAAAGGGTAAGTATCAAAGCGACGAGTAGCTCTAGCGAGTAGAAAATTGAAACAAAGAATAATTGTACAGCCTTATCATGCAGTCTGCAAAGAATTACTTGTACAAATGTTTTAAACAGCCAAATATTACGAGTTTCAAAGCGACGAGTAGCTTAAGTATCTCTAGCGAGTAAAAAAACTAACATTTTCCAGCTACCTTCAGTACCACTGTACCCACTCAGAAGTTTCAACAAACACAAAAGAAGTTATTTAGCAAAAGTGAATGACAAGGAACTCCAAAACGAAAGAATCAAACCCGTATACTTAGCGTAAATGATGCACTAATCAAGGGTTGGCCCAACTGGTCCTGCAACCGAGCTGCTTCTATATTTTTTGTATTTTTTTTTTTTTGTGTTTTATATCCTCCATCCAGTTTCTAGTGGCTTTTTGTACGTTGCCCCAAGATGAGGCGTCGCTCGTCTGGACCATTCTCTGGCAATTGCCAGTGCCAATACTTTGGCTCGTTGGGCAATGAATTTTTATGGCGCGACTTTTACGTCAGCGAGCGAAACTGAAACCCTTCAAGGCGAGACATGGCTGCTAAACAAACATATTCATGACAGGATTATGGTACCAGAAACCGCCCCCACCCACCCCCCACCCACCAAACTGAGATTGCATACAAAAATTAACATTTGGAATGGGAATGGGAATGGGAATGGGAATAGGAATAGAAATTGTCGTGCCTAATGGCTTTGGCTGCAGCAACTGCCAATTTCCGGCCGCGAAATTACATCTAATTAGCTAATCAACACAATTACGCTGCAACCTGCGGCCAGGACTCGTAGACACAGACGCACTCACACACACACACACACGCACACACACACACACGTATAGGCAGTCAGCTTGTTGTTAACCAGGACAGAGGGTTAGTTAGTTGTTAAGCGACAGCCAAACGCAACGGAAGTTGTCCAGACACAGCAACAACAGTCGATGAGGATGAAGCTCGCTCGCGCGGAACCGGGAATGCAGCCGCCACATCCGCCATACTGAATACCCACAGATGTGGCAAAATGTAAGCATTGTACATAATGGAGCCAGAAACCGATAGCGTTGGAAACAACAACAACAAAAAACCAACGAGTGCGTGTGATTTTGAACCCACTCGCTAGCTGTCAAGCAATCATTGAACGACCAGCCAGAATAATCGATTATAACTGACAAATGGGGCATAATTTGGTAAAAGAAATGTTGTACTTATGATATTTGTTTGATCTGGTTGAGCTGCTTCCGCATGCTGAACTGATTCTTGTTTTGAATATTACTGGCACATTTTCTTAACTTATTTACTCGTTACTTAATAAACTTATATTTCGTTGCTTGTCATTTGAAATATCTCACTCACTGGTTAGCAAAAAACAGAACAGAAAAATCAATCGATAAGCCGAAAACAACGAGTGGAACCATATAACGAGTGAAAAGCTTCCACAGTTTGCTACAGCGGCTGCAGTAGCAATAACAAATGGTTGTAGAAGTAAAGGAAATATGTCGATCAGCGAGAAAAGCAGAGAGTACACATAGCGAGTAAAAACAACAAGTTCAGGTGAAAGTAAAACCCCTTCGAGTTTTGTACTTATTCGCTCCTTTTTTTCGAAATCTCTTACCAGAACTGCTCCCAAGTGTAAGCAAGTAACTTTAAGGAGAATTTCGAATTAGAGATATGTTCAACTTAATTTCTCGTTACTTAATAGCTGTCGATTTGAAGAGCTCCCTGGTTCTTGAAGTTTTTGCTAATGAGAAGGTTAACATTTTACTTAGACATTTCCTTTAGTTATATACTCCTTACTGAGTAGCTTCATTTAGAACAGCTGTAAGCATTACTCGTTGCTTTTTTTCAAGGATTTTCTTGATTTAAACTGGTTGGAAATATAAGAAACAGTTTCTAAGAGCTTTTTCTAACAATAAGTGTAACATTTTACTTTAGCATTTCCTTAAATTAGCACTCGTTACTAAGAAGCTTCAATTTGAACAGCTGTAAGTATTACTCGTTGCTTGTTTTGAAGAATTCTCTTTACCTAAAATAGCTAGAAGTGGAACAAACCATTTCTTAGAGTTTTTGCTAACGTTTTACTAGGACATTTCCTTAAGTTGTTCACGCGTTACTTAGTGGCTTCAATTTGAGCAGCTGTAAGTATTAGTCGTTGCTTATTTTCAGGAATTCTCTGGATATAGAGATTGGATTAAATCTAATCAATTCAGAATTGAAGACAGGCCTTAAGCAACGAGTAGAGAATGACAATAGAGCTGGTAAGGATTATTCAAAGTTGCCTTATTCTTGTATTTAATCTTACAAAATGTAGCACTTGCTTGTTACTTATGCTGAGAGAATGTTACGCCCATTCTCTAAATCACAGCTGACCTACTCGTTGATACAGTTAGCCTAGCTTTCTGAATCGTCACTTACATACTTCGCTGGCTTAACTTGTTAGCTACTAGATACTCGTTATTATGCGCTTTAATGGATTCAAAAGCATACTAATTTGTCTCTTAGTTGCTCGCCAGCAACTACTCGTTATTCGTTATATTTCAATTATCATCTCGTTACTTTAAAATTTTATTTTGCAATTTCATTTTTCATGTCCTTATCCCACACCTCCGAGCCGTACCTTAATCAACTGAAATTCATCATAAGCGTCTCACCTGCCGATATTCCACTCCTCCACTGAGCTCCTGCTGGCACTTACATATGTATTGTGCATACAAATGGCTCGCTGGCCCGGCCCGGCCGGGTCTTTACTCAATTTTCCATTGCACCATTCGTTAGCTCATTATGAACTTCTGCTGCAAGTCGCCGCCCCGGTACGGTCCCGGTCAGCGTTCCCAGGACTTAATATCCTGTGTCAACTGTTGTCCATTCAATTTGCATTTTTGCAATTATTTCAATTAAATCGACAAAAGAACAAACCGTCTGCTCCCAAGGCAAAGACACTGGACAATTGGCCCCGTTGTGGGCGGGGCAGGTGAATATAATTTCCTCGCGCCGGATGTGACAATGAATACGCATTAATAAGTGTGCACACACACACACACACACACACCGACGTACGTGGGGTCCGGGGCATGTTTACGATTTTTGAGCTCTCACCGGGCGGGCGGTCGGTCGGTCGGTCGGTCGGACAGCCATCGACTGCTGTGCGTGCCTTCCGGTGGGTAAATTGATACGTTTCCCCCCTCTCGCCGCACCCGACGCAACCACAATGAATGCGGCTGCCATGAATGGCTGGCTAATTTTGTCGAGCGACGAGCGACGAGAGACGCGACCCGCTCACTCGCTCGCTTTTCAGCCATATATTAATATGCAAAATAATAAACGAAGGATAAGAAAAAGGGGGAAGCACAACAAGAGCACAAATAATAAAGGAATGAAAGCAAACAAATTTCATTGTGGGCGAGCGTGACACACAGCAGGCAGTCACTGGCAGTCCTTGTGTCGGCCTCGAAATTGGATTTGCTTGCACCGCAGGCGTTCTGGGTGGTACCACGGCGCGTATGCGTAATAAGATTATTACATGCTGACACTTTTTTCTTTCGCCGCCGCCGCCGCCGCCGCCGCCGCTCTCTCCCGCTCTCCATGAAGATGAAATTATATGATTTGAATAATAATTGAATTAGAAAGTCATCATGTTGCATTCCCAAACACATGCCATGCATGCCATTTGCAACACATTCCAAGCATCGGGCGAAAGAAATCAATCTCAAATGAGCAATCCCCCTAAGGAGTATGCCTTAAGGTGATTTGTTAAGTTAAGCATTGAAATGTTCAAGCATACACACACACACACACACCCACACACCTACTTATGCCATGCAACTTCTAATCGCCCACACCTAACCAGATGATGCGCCATTTTCATAGAGTAGCGCCTCATCTCAAGTGCCTCAAGTACTTGGAGTGGGTGGCCTCTACAGTGACATTAATGCAACTGCTTTAGGCACAGTGAGTTGAAATCACTGCAAGTTTATGGGGAACCATTCGAACACTTTTCAAACAACTTTAGAATATCTTAAATATCTTGAATTGAGTGACAGAAAAGACGTACACTGCAAGCTCCTTAAAGAGTGCAGCAGAAAATGCCCACTTTTACGGTTAATCAGTTCTTGAAATTCCCAACTGTTTTTAGCACATTGCTTATGAAGCCATCTCAGTCTTTGTTCATTTTCAGTCTAATTTCATCTAATCTCAAGATGGGAATGCAATTCTAAGTATAAACTTAAGCCAACATACATTTTTTTATTTAGACTCCTACTTGGTTTTAAGAATGTATTTGAGTTGACCTAAGAATTTAGTAGATTTACTATTTTTTATACCCTTGAAAAGGGTATTATAATTTTGTCCAGAAGTTAGCAACGCATAGAAATATTCATTTCTGACCCCATAAACCATATATATTCTTGATCAGGGTGACGAGCTGAGTCGATTGAGCTGTGTCCGTCCATCTGTCCGTCTGTCTGTCTGTTTTTACGTGAACTAGTCTATGAGTTTTAAAGCTATCGAGCTGAAATTTTGCACAGAGTCTTCTTTTTGCTACACACTACTAATATTGGCCGGATCAACCGGATCGGATGACTATATATCATAGCTCCCATAGGAACAAGCGGTCGGAAAACTAGTTTTAGTATGAAAAACTTTTTTCTTTTCAATGGAAACGTCTCCAAACTTTGTAATCGTAAGTTTTCAATGTTTTTGTATAAATCTACCAAGTTTTATTGAAATCGTACAACTATATGGTATAGCTGCCATACAAAAGATAGGTCCGAAAAACAGTTTTAGCTAGAAAAACTTTTTTGTTTTTAATGGTAGCATCCTGCAATTTTGTATTTGTTTGTTTGACCTGCTTTCACATAATTTGACAAATTTTTGTCCAAATCGGATGACTATATCATATAGCTCCCATACGAACGATCGGTCGGAAAATGGGAAAAGGGGGATTTTTTTTTAGAAAATATTTAAGCGAGCACTTGCAAGGGTATAAAAACTTCGGCACAGACGAAGTTAGCTTAGCTTGCTCGTTTTTTCCTTTTTTTAGGAACTCTTAAAGTTGATTATATAAAAGTATGATCAAGGACTTTACAATGTATGCCAAAACAGTTTTGGGATTGAAAATATCGTAATACATAGTAGAATTTGATACTTTTTACTAATATTTGCGTACTTATGGTACTTTTGACACATTTAACGAATGTTTGGCGAATATTTAAAGACAATTTTGCGTGTATTTTGGAAATATTCTGCAAACAATTGGCAAATACTTTGAGAAAATTTTGCTAATATTCTGCGAACATTTTTCGAATAATATTCAAGTATTAGGCAAACACTTTTCCAATATTTCACACATATTTTGCCAGTACTTAGCTAACAGATTGCGAATGTTAGGCAAATATTTGGCAAGTATTCCACGAATGTTCTAAGAATTTAAAGCAAAAATGTGTTTTTTGTATGAGAAGATTGACTGAAATCCTTGCTTGAAATATCAGAGATGGGAATGCATTCTATTTACAGAATAAAGACATAATTTTTAGACTTTTCATTAAGCATTTTGTACCCACTGTGCCACCTCACTACCGCCCCCCTTGTCCTTATGACTTGGTCTAATGCGCTCGACATTTGTCGCCTTCAAATGGTTAACAAGTTTCTGCAAACATCGACAGACATCATTACTTACAGCCGCCGCCGTTGTCCTCGTTGTCATCTTCAATGCGCTGAGTACTTGAGACCAACCATCCCCAACACCCAACACCCAACACCCAACACCCATCCCCCACCCACCACCCAACTCCAAGGCAACACGCACCCCACCATTCCACGTAATCATGTGAATCCGTTTAAACTGTCGAAGTGTATTGTGCGTCATTATTCTCTTTCGTGCCATTAGACTTGAATAGTTTTTCCATACCAAAAAAAAAAAAGAAGAAATGTCGAAGGAAAATGACGATGAACGCAAATCGCAGCAGCGTCTTATCATTTCTGTGTGTGTGTGTGTGTGTGTGCGAGTGTTTGCACTGCATTTGCTCTCTTTTTAGTCCAAGTTCCACTCCACTCGACTGCATTTCCACTTAAGTCTTCAGTTTTCCGCTTTTCGTTTTTCAGATCATCAATTGTTCAGTTCAGTTCGGCAACATTATTTATTTTTTTTGTGGGCAATTTGGTTTTAATTGTTTTTATTAACAAAGTGCATTCTCACACGAGAAACTCTGCATAAATAAATCACTTAACAAATTTGATTGAGTCTCGTTCTTGTTGCAATCAAAAATTGCATTTTAAATGCACACAAACCGAATGAAAAATTGCCATTAAATATATATATATAAAATGCGTGTGTATATATGTTTGTATATACCCGTACATGCCTCATTATGAAGATCAATGGTGAAAATATGCCGGCAGTAAACGTAGTTTAAATGTGGAAAAGCAAGTATGAAAGCCACGACTGGGATATACTCTATGGTGTTGGTTGCTCTCTTTTTTGCCCTGGCTACGGAGTCAATTTAGTGCAAAACTGCTGGCTAACGTGAGCGGCAAAGGGAAAGCTTCCAGCGATGATTTGAAGGCAACGTAAGTTGTATGAGTTGTATTCTTATGAAAAACTCAATGAGAAAGCTCTTATCTGAAGTGGATAGACATTACATGACATCATCTGCAACTTCGGCTCGGCCGAACAAAAAAGTTTTTCTTACTAAGTCTACTTTTTCGACCTTACTTTTCTTTGGGAGCTATACTATACTGATTTCCGATTTCGACCAAACTTAGTGGAATCATGGGAAAGCCTAGCACACTAAGAAATACAAAGTTAAGAGGCGTTACCATTGAAAACAAAAAAGTTTTTCTCACTAAGACTACTTTGCAGACCACTTTTCAATGGAACGAAAAGTGTAAATAGTGGAGGCTTAAGATACCGACAAAAAAATATTATAATAATAATTAATTTAATTATAATTTAATATTTTTTTGATCAAAAATTGGAATATGAAAATTTTGATTTTTTAAAACCACTTTTAAGCCCCTATCTCTTCATTTAGGGGAGTTATGGGCGTTTAAAGATTTGGGAGGTTTAAATTACTGTAAAAAATGTTTTTAATAACTTTTTCGACCAAACTTTGTGGAATTATGGGAAAGCATAGCAAACTAAGAAATACATAGTTTGGAGGCGTTTCCATTGAAAACAAAAAAGTTTTTCTAACTAAAACTACTTTTTAGACTCTACTTTTCTATGACAGCTATACTACATAGATGACCGATTTCGACCAAACTGGGTGGAATCATGTAAAAGCATAGCAAACTAAGAAATACAAAGTTAAGAGGCGTTACCATTGAAAACAAAAAAGTTTATCTCACTAAGACTACTTTGCAGACCACTTTTCAATGGAACTATGTATTTCTTAGTTTGCTATGCTTTCCCATAATTCCACAAAGTTTGGTCGAAATCGGACAACTATATGGTCTAGCTCCCATAGAAAAGTAGAGTCTCAATTGTATTCTGGATTCCAGATCGCAACAAAGAATAATATACACACTTTTGGAATGATTTAAAGTTCTGTTCGCGTTTTTAAGCCCATCTGGAAACCAGTCTTTTAACGGAAAGCCAATAGCCAATTTTTGTAAAATTCTCAAAGAATATTTCGGAATTCGGTTCCAAGCCGGTTTAAATATTTTTCTGCTGTTCAAAATTGTGTAAAAAAGTTATTAAAATAATTTTTTACAGTAATTTAAACCTCCCAAATCTTTAAACGCCCATAACTCCCTTAAATGAAGAGATAGGGGCTTAAAAGTGGTTTTAAAAAATCAAAATTTTCATTTTCCCATTTTTGATCAAAAAATATTAAATTATAATTAAATTAATTATTATTATAATATTTTTTGTGTAAAAAAGTTATTAAAAAAATTGTTTACAGTAATTTAAACCTCCCAAATCTTTAAACGCCCATAACTCCCTTAAATGAAGAGATAGGGGCTTAAAAGTGGTTTTAAAAAATCAAAATTTTCATATTCCAATTTTTGATCAAAAAAATATTAAATTATAATTAAATTAATTATTATTATAATATTTTTTGTGTAAAAAAGTTATTAAAAAATTTTGTACAGTAATTTAAACCTCCCAAATCTTTAAACGCCCATAACTCCCTTAAATGAAGAGATAGGGGCTTAAAAGTGGTTTTAAAAAATCAAAATTTTCATATTCCAATTTTTGATCAAAAAAATATTAATCCCAAATCTTTAAACGCCCATAACTCCCTTAAATGAAGAGATAGGGGCTTAAAAGTGGTTTTAAAAAATCAAAATTTTCATATTCCCATTTTTGATCAAAAAAATATTAAATTATAATTAAATTAATTATTATAATAATATTTTTTGTGTAAAAAAGTTATTAAAAAAATTTTTTACAGTAATTTAAACCTCCCAAATCTTTAAACGCCCATAACTCCCTTAAATGAAGAGATAGGGGCTTAAAAGTGGTTTTAAAAAATCAAAATTTTCATTTTCCCATTTTTGATCAAAAAAATATTAAATTATAATTAAATTAATTATTATTATAATATTTTTTGTGTAAAAAAGTTATTAAAAAATTTTGTACAGTAATTTAAACCTCCCAAATCTTTAAACGCCCATAACTCCCTTAAATGAAGAGATAGGGGCTTAAAAGTGGTTTTAAAAAATCAAAATTTTCATATTCCAATTTTTGATCAAAAAAATTTTAAATTATAATTATTAATTATTCGTTAAACCTAAATCTTTAAACGCCCATAACTCCCTTAAATGAAGAGATAGGGGCTTAAAAGTGGTTTTAAAAAATCAAAATTTTCATATTCCAATTTTTGATCAAAAAAATATTAAATTATAATTAAATTAATTATTATTATAATATTGTTTGTGTAAAAAAGTTATTAAAAAATTTTTTACAGTAATTTAAACCTCCCAAATCTTTAAACGCCCATAACTCCCTTAAATGAAGAGATAGGGGCTTAAAAGTGGTTTTAAAAAATCAAAATTTTCATATTCCAATTTTTGATCATTAAAAAATTTTTACAGTAATTTAAACTCCCAAATCTTTAAACGCCCATAACTCCCTTAAATGAAGAGATAGGGGCTTAAAAGTGGTTTTAAAAAATCAAAATTTTCATATTCCAATTTTTGATCAAAAAAATATTAAATTATAATTAAATTAATTATTATTATAATATTTTTTGTGTAAAAAAGTTATTAAAATAATTTTTTACAGTAACTTAAACCTCCCAAATCTTTAAACGCCCATAACTCCCTTAAATGAAGAGATAGGGGCTTAAAAGTGGTTTTAAAAAATCAAAATTTTCATATTCCAATTTCTTTAAACGCCCATAACTCCCTTAAATGAAGAGATAGGGGCTTAAAAGTGGTTTTAAAAAATCAAAATTTTCATTTTCCAATTTTTGATCAAAAAAATATTAAATTATAATTAAATTAATTATTATTATAATATTTTTTGTGTAAAAAAGTTATTAAAAAAATTTTGTACAGTAATTTAAACCTCCCAAATCTTTAAACGCCCATAACTCCCTTAAATGAAGAGATAGGGGCTTAAAAGTGGTTTTAAAAAATCAAAATTTTCATATTCCAATTTTTGATCAAAAAAATATTAAATTATAATTAAATTAATTATTATTATAATATTTTTTGTGTAAAAAAGTTATTAAAATAATTTTTTACAGTAACTTAAACCTCCCAAATCTTTAAACGCCCATAACTCCCTTAAATGAAGAGATAGGGGCTTAAAAGTGGTTTTAAAAAATCAAAATTTTCATTTTCCCATTTTTGATCAAAAAAATATTAAATTATAATTAAATTAATTATTATTATAATATTTTTTGTGTAAAAAAGTTATTAAAATAATTTTTTACAGTAACTTAAACCTCCCAAATCTTTAAACGCCCATAACTCCCTTAAATGAAGAGATAGGGGCTTAAAAGTGGTTTTAAAAAATCAAAATTTTCATATTCCAATTTCTTTAAACGCCCATAACTCCCTTAAATGAAGAGATAGGGGCTTAAAAGTGGTTTTAAAAAATCAAAATTTTCATATTCCAGTTTTTGATCAAAAAAATATTAAATTATAATTAAATTAATTATTATTATAATATTTTTTGTGTAAAAAAGTTATTAAAAAAATTTTTTACAGTAATTTAAACCTCCCAAATCTTTAAACGCCCATAACTCCCTTAAATGAAGAGATAGGGGCTTAAAAGTGGTTTTAAAAAATCAAAATTTTCATTTTCCCATTTTTGATCAAAAAAATATTAAATTATAATTAAATTAATTATTATTATAATATTTTTTGTGTAAAAAAGTTATTAAAATAATTTTTTACAGTAACTTAAACCTCCCAAATCTTTAAACGCCCATAACTCCCTTAAATGAAGAGATAGGGGCTTAAAAGTGGTTTTAAAAAATCAAAATTTTCATTTTCCCATTTTTGATCAAAAAAATATTAAATTATAATTAAATTAATTATTATTATAATATTTTTGTGTAAAAAAGTTTTAAAATAATTTTTTACAGTAACTTAAACCTCCCAAATCTTTAAACGCCCATAACTCCCTTAAATGAAGAGATAGGGGCTTAAAAGTGGTTTTAAAAAATCAAAATTTTCAAAAAAATATTAATCCCAAATCTTTAAACGCCCATAACTCCCTTAAATGAAGAGATAGGGGCTAAAAGTGGTTTTGAAAAATCAAAATTTTCAAAAAAATATTAATCCCAAATCTTTAAAGCCATAACTCCCTTAAATGAAGAGATAGGGGCTTAAAAGTGGTTTTGAAAAATCAAAATTTGGATTTTCCCATTTTTGATCAAAAAAATATTAAATTATAATTAAATTAATTATTATTATAGTATTTTTTGTGTAAAAAAGTTATTAAAATAATTTTTTACAGTAACTTAAACCTCCCAAATCTTTAAACGCCCATAACTCCCTTAAATGAAGAGATAGGGGCTTAAAAGTGGTTTTAAAAAATCAAAATTTTCATATTCCAATTTCTTTAAACGCCCATAACTCCCTTAAATGAAGAGATAGGGGCTTAAAAGTGGTTTTGAAAAATCAAAATTTTCAAAAAAATATTAATCCCAAATCTTTAAACGCCCATAACTCCCTTAAATGAAGAGATAGGGGCTTAAAAGTGGTTTTAAAAAATCAAAATTTTCAAAAAAATATTAATCCAAATCTTTAAACGCCCATAACTCCCTTAAATGAAGAGATAGGGGCTTAAAAGTGGTTTTGAAAAATCAAAATTTTCATTTTCCCATTTTTGATCAAAAAAATATTAAATTATAATTAAATTAATTATTATTATATATTTTTTGTTAAAGTTATTAAAATAATTTTGTACAGTAATTTAAACCTCCCAAATCTTAAACGCCCATAACTCCCTTAAATGAAGAGATAGGGGCTTAAAAGTGGTTTTAAAAAATCAAAATTTTCATATTCCAATTTCTTTAAACGCCCATAACTCCCTTAAATGAAGAGATAGGGGCTTAAAAGTGGTTTTGAAAAATCAAAATTTTCAAAAAAATATTAATCCCAAATCTTTAAACGCCCATAACTCCCTTAAATGAAAAGATAGGGGCTTAAAAGTGGTTTTAAAAAATCAAAATTTTCATATTCCAATTTCTTTAAACGCCCATAACTCCCTTAAATGAAGAGATAGGGGCTTAAAAGTGTTTTAAAAATCAAAATTTTAATTTTCCCATTTTTGATCAAAAAAATATTAAATTATAATTAAATTAATTATTATTATAGTATTTTTTGTGTAAAAAAGTTATTAAAATAATTTTTTACAGTAACTTAAACCTCCCAAATCTTTAAACGCCCATAACTCCCTTAAATGAAGAGATAGGGGCTTAAAAGTGGTTTTAAAAAATCAAAATTTTCATATTCCAATTTCTTTAAACGCCCATAACTCCCTTAAATGAAGAGATAGGGGCTTAAAAGTGGTTTTGAAAAATCAAAATTTTCAAAAAAATATTAATCCCAAATCTTTAAACGCCCATAACTCCCTTAAATGAAGAGATAGGGGCTTAAAACGATTTTAAAAAATCTAAATTTTCATATTCCAATTTTTCAATCTTTAAACGCCCATAACTCCCTTAAATGAAGAGATAGGGGCTTAAAAGTGGTTTTAAAAAATCAAAATTTTCATATTCCAATTTCTTTAAACGCCCATAACTCCCTTAAATGAAGAGATAGGGGCTTAAAAGTGGTTTTGAAAAATCAAAATTTTAATTTTCCCATTTTTGATCAAAAAAATATTAAATTATAATTAAATTAATTATTATTATAGTATTTTTTGTGTAAAAAAGTTATTAAAATAATTTTTTACAGTAACTTAAACCTCCCAAATCTTTAAACGCCCATAACTCCCTTAAATGAAGAGATAGGGGCTTAAAAGTGGTTTTAAAAAATCAAAATTTTCATATTCCAATTTCTTTAAACGCCCATAACTCCCTTAAATGAAGAGATAGGGGCTTAAAAGTGGTTTTGAAAAATCAAAATTTTAATTTTCCCATTTTTGATCAAAAAAATATTAAATTATAATTAAATTAATTATTATTATAGTATTTTTTGTGTAAAAAAGTTATTAAAATAATTTTTTACAGTAACTTAAACCTCCCAAATCTTTAAACGCCCATAACTCCCTTAAATGAAGAGATAGGGGCTTAAAAGTGGTTTTGAAAAATCAAAATTTTCAAAAAAATATTAATCCCAAATCTTTAAACGCCCATAACTCCCTTAAATGAAGAGATAGGGGCTTAAAAGTGGTTTTAAAAAATCAAAATTTTCATATTCCAATTTTTGATCAAAAAAATATTAAATTATAATTAAATTAACTATTATTATAATATTTTTTGTGTAAAAAAGTTATTAAAAAATTTTTTACAGTATTTTAAACCTCCCAAATCTTTAAACGCCCATAACTCCCTTAAATGAAGAGATAGGGGCTTAAAAGTGGTTTTAAAAAATCAAAATTTTCATATTCCAATTTTTGATCAAAAAAATATTAAATTATAATTAAGGACCTCGAAGATGCTATGACTCTTGGTGTTACCATCAGAGTGAATGGGAAAGTCGAAAGTTCTTCGTTACATGGGGGGTAAAAACTCTTTGGCTATTCCCCATGCCTCAGGCCCCATCGTATTTGATGGGCTCCTTTCCTCTCAGGCACATAAAACAGCGGCTGAACTGGATAGGACATGTTATCTGTACAAACGGAGGGAGAAAGAAGTCGCCCAAGGTGGAACGAACAGGTGGAGAAAGACAACTCAAACCTTGGTACCTTGGTGTGTCCTACAGGAAACACAGATCGGAGGCTATGGCAGACATTGATTGCAATGGCTGTGGCCTGACCCAAGCTGAGATGGGGTAACAAGTTGAAGAAGCTGGGTGTCCGTCCTACCAGTAATAGGGGAGACAATTGCACCGGCTGAAATTGTAATGAAACTGGGAGGCACTATTCGAAGAGGATTGAATGCAATGCCATAACTTGGTTGGAGGCTGTAGAGGTTGATGCTCGTATGAAGGAAATGGCATACCAGCCATAGCTAGGATAGGATAGGATTCTACGGTTCAGGTGGCGTTTATTGGTATCCATTTTATAAGCTGCTCAATAAGTTTATTCCAAAAATTGTTATATATTTTTATTATTCTTTGTATAGTTTATCCCTTTGGAAGTATGAAAACAATCGTAATTCATGTTTGTTGAATCCCTAAGAGCAGCAGCAGCACTTTTCTTATATGTTCCATTGGTTCAGCGAGTAGCCATACTGCTTCCAGCCCGGGGTAATGCACCTTTTGCACCATCTTGCATTGCTAGTATTATCCTTGCATCCGTTTCATGCGTGAAGAGATGCCTCTAGCTAAAAGTGAATTCCTTTCCAAAGAAAAAACCCCATTTGTTTGTTTGTTTAATTGTTCCATTTGTGTGTGGTTCTTTTTTATTTTTCATAGATTGCGTTCATGGTGAATGAACAAGTGAGAGCGTGCGTGCGTGTGTGGATAATAACAAAAACATTTCTTAAATACTATTGATTAACTAAACGAAACTTAGTTTGCAGCCAAAGTGGTTGTTGAATAACTGTAGGATTTGAAATTATTAGATCATCTGTTTGCATTTTTTTTCTATTTCGTTACCAAACTTACCCCGTGTGTTCAATGACGATGTGCGACGATTTGCGTATATGAGTAAATTATTTATTCATGTTATGAATAAACCCGAACTGTTTGTGATTATGTTAATTGTCAATTGTTGTGTCCTTTGTGTGAAGCAACCAAGTTGTTGAGCAAGAACTACCTTTTCAGAGAGCCAACTTCGATTGGGGTAGTAAATGATCATGGTCGAAGAATTGCTTTTCATTCCATCTTAGTAGCGAATATTATTTTGGTCAACAAATTGCAAATGCTGGACATTTAAGTCGAGGAACAAGCATTGCCGTTTCTTGGGTTTCAGATTAAAAGCTGTGGAGTAGGGGGGTTAGGATTATGTTGGAGCATGGGTAGGAAGCTACGATATACTTACTGTAAAAAGAGATCAGTGTAAACAAACATCTAACTATTTTGAAATTAATTGCATTCGAGAAGTACTAGGAAGAGTTTTCATTATTTTTCTAGCACTGGAAGAGTAGGAAAATTAGTGAATGGAAATGTGGAGGGGGGAAACCCACTTACTATAAGTCAATTGGCCTGTGCCCTCCCATAAGTGTGTAAGTATATAAAACATGCTGGTTTAAGTAAAAAGTTCATATAAGTATATAAATATTAGATCTTTTTTTTAAAATGCTTACCGGCAAATCATATGAGAAGTACCAAATCACATAGCCAGCCCTCTAGCTTTATGACTGTGCGAGTGTCCATCGTCTTTGCCAAATAAAACTTTTCGTTAAGTTTTATGTTAAAATTGATGTATAAAACTATTAATTACACATACAGTAAAATTGAGATATCATCTAAGAGATGTGAGAAATGAATATGGTTGGTATTCTGGTAAAGTGCACACCACTGTGGCATACTCACTTTTCAAATGGATATTTGCGTGTGTGGATGCGCGTATATC
Source organism: Lordiphosa andalusiaca (assembly GCA_035044965.1). Lineage (NCBI taxonomy): Eukaryota > Metazoa > Arthropoda > Insecta > Diptera > Drosophilidae > Lordiphosa > Lordiphosa andalusiaca. The sequence continues at coordinate 291,037 of JAWNNM010003599.1, read as the reverse complement.
AATAAAGACAGCAGTATGTTTTCCTGTAAGACAGAGATAATTGATTTAATAATTGTTTTTACATTTTGAAGGCAGATGCTGGCTTACCAATTGATGTGAAAGTGTAGAAGTGTAGAATTGAGTATTTTTAAAAACATAACTCCTTTAAATCGCACATCGTCATTGGTCCGGGTTATTCACAAATGTAACTTAATTGTCGCCATTTTCTGTAAAGATAAAGAAGGTGGTAAGTTGATTTTAGTTTTTCTATATTTCCCTTTGTTTTTTTCTTCTTTCTTTTCTCCTTTTCAATTTCTTTGCTCCATTTCATTTTGTAGCACTTTTTGGTACTTACAACTAATTTTTTTTGTATAATTTGTTTTATTTTTATCACCGTAAATTTTTTCCTAGATGTTGACTGCGAGTAGCTAATCCAAACTGAATGTTGTGGGGTACCTATAGAAGGCATACCAACAATTTTTTCCATTTGACATTTAGAGAATTGAAAGCAAGGACTACTTGGATGAGAAATAGGTCTCAGAAATAGACCGTGGTCTTTTTTTCTTTGCTACTTACATGTAAATTTTTTATATTTTTTTTTGTATCATCGACAATTTTTTCCTAGATGTTGACTGTGTGAGTAGCTAATCCAAACTGAATGTTTTGGGGTACCCATACAAGGCATACCAGCAAATTTTTTCCATTTTACATTTAGAGAATTGAAAGGAAGGGCTACTAAGATGAAAGATGAAGAGATTTTGGAGTCTGTTGGCTTTGGATGAGAAAAAGTTACAGAAATTCGGTATTTCAATGCTTTTTCCCCCCTTCTGGTCTTTTTTTCTTTGCTACTTACATGTTATTAAAACATTAGTATTTTTGTATAAATTTTGTATATTTTTTTTTTGTATCACCGTAAATTTTTTCCTAGATGTTGATTGTGTGAGTAGCTAATCCAAACTGAATGTTCTAGGGGACTACCAGGCATATAAGCAAAATTTTTTCCATTTGACATTTAGAGAATGGAAAGGAAGGGCTACTACGATGTAAATTTAAACGAAGTTGAGAGATTTTACCAACAGTTGGCAAAGAAAGAGTTTAATTAGGTATTCGTTTGCATATTTTTTTCAATCGGTTCGCGTCTTACTTTTCCCCCTCAACCAACCACTAACAGTGTCCTTAAGTCTCACTATACAGCCTTTCAATGCTTTTACCACGTAGATTTTCTTCTTAGCTATTCTACTTACATGTTATTGAAACATTTGTATTTTTGAATAAATTTTGTATATTTTTTTGTTCACCATAAATTTTTTCCTAGATGTTGACTGTGTGAGTAGCTAATCCAAACTGAATGTTGTGGGGAACTATCAGGCACAGCAGCAAATTTTTTTTCATTTGACATTTGGAAAACTGAAAGCAAGACCTACTCGGATGTAAGTTGGCTCTGTATTGAGAGATAATAACTTAGTAGATAATGCAGTGTGCTTCAGTTTCACTTTACACGGCCTTTCTCTGCTTTAACCGTCGTTTTTCCTTCTCTTGGTGGTGAATATGTTCATCATTCTTAGCTACTTACATGTTATTAGAACATTAGTATTTTTGAATAAATTTTGTACATTTTTTTTGTATCACCGTAAATTTTTTCCTAGATGTTGACTGTGTGAGTAGCTAATCCAAACTGAATGTGGTGCGGGGACTACCAGGTAGACCAGCAAAATTTGTTCATTTGACATTTGAAAAATAGAAAGGAAGGGCTACTAAGTTAAAAGTATATGAAGAGAAGAGATTTTGGCGTCGGTTGGCTTTGTCTGAAGTGTCAAATTGAGAAAAAAAAGGAGAGTTCCTTGGCTTTTTGTACAATCTGCTGGCGTCCTACTTTGGCCCGTTCTTGTTTAAGAAGTGCAACCAAGGTTGGCCCTCAAGTAAGCTAACACTGCACTGAAGATAACCCGAAGGTGTTCATCGATGGTAATATATGCTCTTAGATGATGCAGTCCCCTCAAGTCTTTTCATGCCTTCACCCCTTAGTTATTCTCCTTCTCTTAGTGTTTGCGCTATCATCAAACGAATGTGGTCTTTTCTTGTAGATGCAGTCCTTCTTAGTTTCTTCTCTTGGCGGTTATTAGATGAATATGGTCATCATATTCTTTGCTACTTACATGTTATTGAAACATTTGTATTTCTGTATAAATTTTGTACATTTTTTTTGTATCACCGTAAATTTTTTCCTAGATGTTGACTGTGTGAGTAGCTAATCCAAACTGAATGTGGTGCGGGGACTACCAGGTAGACCAGCAAAATTTGTTCATTTGACATTTGAAAAATAGAAAGGAAGGGCTACTAAGTTAAAAGTATTTGAAGAGAAGACATTTTGGCGTCGGTTGGCTTTGTCTGAAGTGTCAAATTGAGAAAAAAAAGGAGAGTTCCTTGGCTTTTTGTACAATCTGCTGGCGTCCTACTTTGGCCCGTTCTTGTTTAAGTGCAACCAAGGTTGGCCCTCAAGTAAGCTAACACTGCACTGAAGATAACCCGAAGGTGTTCATCGATGGTAATATATGCTCTTAGATGATGCAGTCCCCTCAAGTCTTTTCATGCCTTCTCTTAGTGTTTGCGCTATCATCAAACGAATGTGGTCTTTTCTTGTAGATGCAGTCCTTCTTAGTTTCTTCTCTTGGCGGTTATTAGATGAATATGGTCATCATATTCTTTGCTACTTACATGTTATTGAAACATTTGTATTTCTGTATAAATTTTGTACATTTTTTTTGTATCACCGTAAATTTTTTCCTAGATGTTGACTGTGTGAGTAGCTAATCCAAACTAAATGTTCTAGGGGACTACCAGGCATAGCAGCAAATTTTTTCCATTTGACATTTGAAAAATTGAAAGCAAGGCCTACTTTAATAGAAGTACATATATAAAGTGAAGAGAACTTGGCCACAGTTGCCTTTGTCTAAAGTGTCAAATTGAGAAAAAAAAATGAAACTATTTTCAGTTAAAGATTCGCAAATTCGCTGACCCTATCTGATGCTACGCTGCCAAGTGCAACAAAATATGCCACGACGGTCTCTGCATATGCCACACCAACTCACGGTTTTTGGAAAGGTAAAAACCAAAACCCTTCCCTCGTCTTGTAAAATAATCCTTCCTTCCTTCCTTCCATCTCTTCGCTAACTCACCAAGTGGTTATTTTGTTTGTCAGGTTCAGCAGCAGGCTATTCCTTGTGTTCAGTTTTTTTTGGATTAAACATAAATTATAACAAAACGTTGCTGGGGAATTTTTTTTGTTTTTTTTTTTTCACTGAGAATTTAGGAGCTGTTGTCGCTGGGAATGTCCGAAACGTACTGATGAAAATTGTGAAGAGATTTGACTTGTCTACAATTTGATACACCGGGGGCCTACTTGGATGGATGGAAGCATGGAACTGTTGGAAAAGGTAACTATGTTTTTGCATTTTCTATTTAAATTATTTAAATTAAATAAACGAATAAAAGGCGTTAACTGGCTCAGTTTCCGAGGCGAAGGGTAAATATGAAAAACCAGTTTTTAAATAAATAAGTTTCAAATCAAATTCAGTTCAATTTCAACTTCAATTCTGTTTTATTTCCAGTACAATTATAAATTAAGCTATAGTTATTTTTCTAATTCATTTTCCACTTCAACTGAATTCAATATCAATGCAATTTCCATTCAAATTCAAGTCAATTTTAGCTTCAATTCTATTCAACTTTTTCTGTATTTTCTAATACCAATTCAATTCAATGTGTTCTTCATTCTCAATTGCAACTCAATTTTAAAACAAGGCAATTTTCTCTTCAATTTCAAATCAACTTCTTTGATTTTTCTTTTTCAATTTCCAATTCAACTTTCATTGCATTTTTATACCCTTGCAAGGGGTATTCTAATTTTGTCCAGAAGTTTGCAACGCTTAGAAATATTCATTTCCGACCCCATCAACCACATATATATTCTTGATCAGGGTGACGAGCTGAGTCGATTGAGCTTTGTGCGTCCGTCCGTCTGTTTTTACGTGAACTAATCTGTCAGTTTTAAAGCTATCGAGCTGAAATTTTGCACAGAGACTTCTTTTTGCTGCACACTTTTAATATGTCCGAATACCATGACTATATCTCATAGCTCCCATAGCAACAATCGGTCGGAAAACTAGTTTTAGTATGAAAAACTTGTTTCTTTTCAATGGAAACGTCTCCAAACTTTGTATTCATAAGTTGTCTATGCTTTTCAATAATTCTACCAAGTTTTATTAAAATCGTACAACTTTATGGTATAGCTGCCATACAAAGGATAGTTCTAAAAAACAGTCTTAGTTAGAAAAACTTTTTTGTTTTCAATGGTAGCATTCTGCAATTTTGTATTTGTTTGTTTAACATGTTTTCACATAATTTGACAAATTTTTGTACAAATCGGATGACTATATCATATAGCTACCATACGAACAATCGGTCGGAAAATGGGAAAAAGAGTATTTTTTTTTTCAAAAATATTTAAGCGAGCACTTGCAAGGGTATAAAAAATATAAATTTAATTTGGGGGCATATTTTAAATCAAATTTTTATTCAATTTTAATATTAACTTTCTAATTAGTTTGAGTTCAAAACAGGGATGCAAACCGGTTCTGAACCGAACCGGTTTTGAACCGAACCGAACCGCTTGTTCCAGCCGGTGAACCGAACCGCAAACCGAACCGGCTTCCTTTCTGAATTGCTGAACCGAACCGAAAACCACAAATAAAAACGGTTCGGTTCGGTTCAGTTCTCTGACTGAAATCATGCCTAAAATCAACTAAGGTCATGACGTAGTAGGACATGTCAGAGTAAAATCCATGGCTAAAATTCATAAAAATGATGTCATTAATTCAGGACCAGCCCTTTCATTTCTGAGCTGATTCAGGTATGATTCAGTTCTGGGCCTAACTTAAGGGATATGATAAATAGAATAATTAAGATGCATAGTACATATTCTTTTCTAGCAGACATTCTAAATTTTCGAGAGTATTCATCTAGACGACTCCTGGAAATCCGACATAATAAGCATTGGACATTCTTCTAAGGATTTTACAAATATTTAAATGGATTATAAGAATTAAATTTCAAAAGTGTTCGACAAGTCACATTACTACAACAATCATAATATTTCATAATGTGCCTTTGTGAACCACTGAACCGAACCGAAACCGCGGTTCAGCCAGCTCCAAAAACCATGTAATGAACCGAACCGGCGGTTCAGAAACTGTATGAACCACTGAACCGAACCAGTCCTTATTTTCGAGTGGTTTGCATCCCTGGTTCAAAATTATATAAAATTTTTGCGCTATTATATTTCATAATGTGCCTTTGTGAACCACTGAACCGAACCGAAACCGCGGTTCAGCCAGCTCAAAAACCATGTAATGAACCGAACCGGCGGTTCAGAAACTGTATGAACCACTGAACCGAACCAGTCCTTATTTTCGAGTGGTTTGCATCCCTGGTTCAAAATTATATAAAACTTTTGCGCTAGTTTCTAAATCAAAACAATTCAATTTCAATGAAATTTAAATGCAATATTAGTTTTAATTCAATGCTTATGTTATTTCAATTCAATCCCAATTCAATTTCAACTTCAATGCGGTGCAATGCAATTTGTGTTCAATTTTAGTTTTGAAGTCAACTTCAATGCCTTGCCCACTGTTCAATTCAACTTCGTCTTCTTCTTCTTCTTCTGCTACTCTTTCTCTCCCTTTCTCTCCCTCTCTTCAATTTCACTTTCAAATTGCCTATGGTCCTCCGCCATGCATCATTTGTTTCTAGTTCCCAGCGTTTGCATGGTAAATTTTTAAGCTTTTTGTGGATTTGAAAGGCTGAAAGTGGTTTCTCTACCGATGTTGATGTTGATTTGGGTTTCACGTGCAATTTGCAGCGGTGTGTAAATAAAAGAGTTACCCCCCCCCCCTGACCCCAAAGGGGGATATAAAGTGAGACAAGCGAGAGAGAGAGAGGGGAGAGTATGTGCAGCTGTCAATTTGGTTGGTTGCATTAAATCGACCAGAAAAACAGCAACTGAGTCGCAGCAGCCTAATTGAAATTTCATGTTGTGAAATAAGTGAACAATACAAGGGGAAAGTGGAAAGGGGGGGGGGCCTTGGTCAAGGGAGAGAAATTAAAAGATGTGATTGAAACAGAGTTGTAATCATTAATTGATTTTTATTCGATTATTGTTGCAGACTAAACTTTGCACACTGACAGAAAGCTCCAGAAAGTTTGCTAACATTGAGCGCTAGTTACATCAACAAAGCGCTCAGCTTTCTCTGGCTGAATGTCTTCTCCTTCACTCGAAATAAAAACTTTCTTGATACTTATATAAAAGCTATGTATTTTCTATATATATATATTTATGGTCCACTCTACAAAATGTGCTAAAAGTCCGAAAGATTTTGATTGGCCGTATGATTTTATGCATTCTCCGGGGTTGTCTTTCACATAAGTTTCTCTTTTGGCTTTTGAATTTGTTCCCTCGGCTCTTCCATTGCCTTTGTCTTCTGTTTGGCCTCCAATTGCTTTAGCTCACGATCAATGCGCTCCTTGGCCCGAAACACTTTCGATTGTATGTAGTAGGAGCCGCCCTTCGATTTCTCGTTCACACGAAACAGATGCTCATAGTTGCCCTCGATTTGGTCACGATCCTGCAGACTTTTCACATTCAGTATCTGTTGGGCCTCATTGAGGGTCATACCCTTGATGGAGGCATCGTTGCGGTCCGGTGTCTTCGCTGTGAAGGCGCGATGCTGTCTGGCCGCCTCTCGGGAGGCTTCAATCTCCTGTTGGAGGGCCTTGACAAACGCCTTACCCACCGATTGAGCGCCATAAGCGATAATGCGAGCAATATGCTTGGCCATAAAGCAACAACTCTCTCCTTTCTGCCTCCTCGTGTTGGGTCAAACAAATGTGGAATTTTGTGAAAAGCTTTGTGTTTTTTTTTGTTTTCTTAGTGTGTGTGTGTGTGTCTGCTTTATACAAAATTTTTAACGATCTTTGACAAATATATAGATGTGTGTGTGTGTGTGTGTGTAAGCTAAAGGGGATGAACTGAAGGAAAAGGGTAAGGGGTGGGTGTTAATGAAAAACTTAGCTTTAGGAAGTAAACACAAAGTGGCTCTGAAGAAAATTAAGATATGCAACTTGTGTTGTGATATAATATGAATTGGCTGAATATTTCACCCTGCTTTACATCACTTGACATATACTGTTGGCATTCTCTCCTTACAAACCGCGATTCAAGACTATTGGTCAGAATTTTCCGAGTATTTTCAACCACTTCGAAAAACTGGTAAACTAAATAATAACTGAACAAAGGTCTATGCCTCATCTTAGAACTCTAGGATAAGCGGTCTGGGCTATGGTTTGATAATCACTCCGGCTGTTATAGCCCTTGGCAGCGTGGAGACAAAACTTTTCCTAGCAGAGTGCCTCCATTGACATATCTGAGTGAATTTACATCTCCTACTCCTTCAGTTTGAGAGCAATCTGGACCAAACTTTGCACAAATTCTTTTAGTACGAATACGCTATACATTTATAAGAACCTGCCGGATCGGTTGACTATGGCATATAGCTGTCATAGGAAGCATAGGTCGAAAAACTAGTTTTAGTAAGAAAAACTTTTTTGTTTTTCATGGAAATGCCTCCAAACTAAGTATTTCTTAGTTTGCTATGCTTTTCAATGATTTTACCAAGTTTGGTCAAAATCGGACATCTATAAACTACAGCTGCCATACAAAAGTAAGTTTCGAAAACTAGTCTTAGTGAGAAAAACTTTTTTGTTTTCCACCGAAATGCCTTCAAACTTTGTATTTCTTAATATTGAATGCTTTTTCATAATTCCACCAAGTTTGGTCAAAATCGGACATCTATTTCGTATAGTTGTCATACAAAAGTAGAGACTGAAAAGTAGTCTTAGTGAGAAAAACTTTTTTGCTTTCCATGGAAATGTACTTAAAACTAACTATTATTTTTAGAATATGTTTTTATACAATTCTACTAAGTTTTGTCAAAATCGAAAGACTATAGCATATAGCTGCAGTACGAATGAAGGGTCGAAAAATAAGTTCTATAGAGAAAAACTTTTTTGTTTTCCACGGAAATGCCTTCAAACTTTGTATTTCTTAATATGCAATGCCTTTCCATGATTCCACCAAGTATTGTCGAAATCAGACATGTATATGGTATAGCTGTCATACAACAGTAGAGTTTGAAAAGTAGTCTTTGTGAGAAAAACTTTTATGTTTTAAATGGAATCGACTTCAAATTGCTTACATGTTCGTTTGTTAGGCTTTTGCATGATTCTACAAAGTTTGGTAGAAATCGGTCATCTATATAGTATAGCTCCCATAGAAAAGTAAGCCGCAAAAAGTAGTCTTAGTTGGAAAAACGTGCTATAAGGGTATACTAACTTCAGCAGAGTCGTAGTTAACTTTCCTCTCATTTCCCACTCTGCTAAATTAGTCTCCCACTTAACAACAGCTGTTTCTGTTGGTGGCTTTATTGATTTTGACAGCAAATCGATAGAAAATCTTGATTTTGTCGGTAAAAGGCTAGAACATTTAGCCTTTGGCTTGCTCATTCTTCACTTTTATGAGGAAAAGCACAACTTCATTTAAGATTCAGAGAATCGGCTCCAAATTACAAATATAACTCATTTCGAAAAATCTACATAGACAAATGCCAATAAAGCTGCGGGTATAAGCTAATAGCTTTATATAAAGCTTTCTTTTCAAAGAACATTTTCCAACCGCTTTTAGCTTGTTTTATGTATATGCTAATCTAGGCTGATTATTCCCGGAAGAACTGGTCACACTGCTAAATAGAATTATTTATGAATAATAAGGGAAAATGAGCTTTAGCTGCGATTTGTAGTGTTTTCTTGTTAAATATTTATATGGGGGAACTACCAGCGAAGTCTACTGATGATAGAAATTGCTGATACTAGCTTGTTTTAAATGTTAATCCAGCTGGATTGTTCCCCAAAGAACTGGTCACACCGCAAAATCGAATTATTAACGAATAATGAGGGATTTGTGGTGTTTTTTGTTAAAAATTTCTTAAAAAGAATTACCAGCAAAGTCTACTGATGCTACAAACTGCTAGCTACTTGACATGGCTGTAAGGTTGGACTGCCTAAAATCTGGTAAAAGTATGCCAAAGTCTCAAAGTGGCAGTCGAAATTGCCTTCAAGGCAGGCTACCAAAAGCAAAACGTACACACACACACACAGTTGATTAACAATGTTGCCAAGTTTGTCAAATACCACCCAACCTCACGGCACGATCATGGCGCATCACTAATTAGTGATGAGTGTGCGACGCAGCGTGCGCTTAAATTTTTGCTCAGAAGGGTGGGACGGCGCGTTGGGTTGGTGGGTTGGTGGGGGGGTGGCGGCACCACAAAAACTGACGTTGACATTCCACTAACAGTGAAATTGTTTTCCAAATCCTAAGCTTGCATGTTAGCCACAAGCAACAACAGCACCCGGGGGCAAGTGGGGGGGTGGGGGCCGCTCGGAGAGCGACAACCACGAAAGCGAATGAATGGCAATGAATGCGACACTAGGCCTGTCCGTGCCGTACATCACCCACACGTCCATGTCCGACATTCACGTCCATGTGTGGTAAATAGTGAACTGTTCGCTTTCGCTGCACAGCCACAGTCAAATCCACCATTTTTGCAGCTACCCTAGCCTCCAAGCGGGTTGAGTGGACTAACACGAAGGGTTGGGAAAGGACCTCAAACAAAAAAAAACAGTGAGTATCTTTGCCAAATCGAAACCACTAGTCTTATGGAAAAACATGCCAGCTAAACTGTTGAATGTGTATGGCGGAAAGTGTATACGGCAGCCCTTATGGCCAATTCAGCTGGCAGCTGTCCCGGGGGATTAAAACTGCCGGATGCAGTGCGGAAATCAAAATGGTATGGCGGCCGGGCGGCATCGGAATCGGACAAGTCGGACGCATCGGACGGTAACAGCAGTTTAAATGGCAACTAATCGCAAAAACGTAGAGTCAGAGGAGTGCAAATGGTCCTGGTAGGCCTTGGGCACGTTTAGATAGCCATGTGGAGGTGTTTGCATAATGAATGAGCCCCAGCCGGAGCCGGAGTTGGAGCGAGTGCCAGCAGTAACATCAACTGCGGCTTTTTCAATTGGAAAGCGGGTTTTGGGTTCACGCACAAGACAATGAAATCAAACGACAAACGCAAATGTGATCAATTACAGTTTCTGAATTTTAACTGAAATTGCAATTGTTGTGCATTTGCGGCTGGCTACGTTGGTTTACCGTTTCGCCAGTGGCAGTCGGGGTCACCACCTCCAGGAGCTTATGCAAATGCGAGAGCTCTGTCTGCCTCACAAAATTATGACCTACACAAATTCCGGTTGCTGGGACGCCCGTTGACATTGCACCGGCAACAAGTCATTATTGTAATTATGTTAATACTCATATCATGACCACAGTCCGAACACAACAACAACACAAGCAGATGCAAAAAGCTGTGCAGCTTCAGCTCTGTGTGTGTGTGTGTGTGTGTGTGTGTACGTGCTCCAGGGATTGACAGCCCACATGGCAACTTCAACTGTCCGGAAGTCAGTCAATTTGCGCATAATTTGTTTATGAGCTTCACACACTACTTCAAATCTCATTGCATTTGCAACAGCCTTAAGCTCCTTGAAGGCCTGTTCAAACTGAAATATTCTAGGCATCAAAATTTATGGGCAGCACTTGGCGTGGAATGGGCCCAGGGAGGGGTGGTGAGCTTGGAAATGAAGAATTTCTACAAAAATTCGGTCAAGTCTTTATTTTAGAAGAGTGATGCACAGCTAGGTACAGTTTGCCAGCAATTTATCGATAAACTGCTGTTAGACATGCGATAACATTTGTGGAAGAATTAGCAACTTAAGTCGGCAAAGGAAAGGAAGGGAAATTACGATATCCAAAGCTCAAACAAAAGAAAACTACGTATAAGGGACTAAAGGCAATCCATATTGGGATCACTGACCGCCCATTAAAGGCCAAATACTTCAACAAAGTAGGAAATCACCTTAGAAAACTGGTATACCAAGCTAAGCTCGAATTGAATAAAAGAAGAGTATCAAAAGCTTATATTATGCTTATCTCATCCGACTCGAAGGACAGTCTACTCAACTTGTCTAGGTACTAAGATGTTACACTTAAACAACTTTCAAATTGGCTCCAAAATAAACGAGTCTCAAATGGTCCAAGTAACTGAATATTCATTAAATAATGCTCTGTGTCATCTTTTCCGGTTAGAAGGACCACTTAGAGCACTTAAGAACACTTAAGCCATTCACAAAGTACTCACAAATTCATAAGCTTTGTAATTTTACAACACTTAAGAACACTTAAGCCATTCACACAGTACTCACAAACTCATAAGCTTTGCAATCTTTATCCGGCTCGAAGGACCAAGGCAAGAGTGGGGCAACAGAAATAACACTGTACTTTGGGGGGAGTTCTCAGCATTCTTAGCATGCCTCAACTTAACTGCTCAAGTGCCTAATCATAACCATACTTATTGTATTGCATCAAAACTGCATTTGATTTGGATCTGTTGGGATGCAACCTAAATAAACTTAAGCAAAAAAGCGGCACCCATCTGGCGAGGATGCTTTCCTATGCGCACTACCTACGATTTATACAGCTACTGAAGGTAGAAAATGAACTGTTAAGACTAGACATGATAGCTGAAAGAGGTGGACAAACCTAAAATAGAGTGGGAATCGTGAAACGTTACAAGGAATAATCTGATTACTCTCAATAGTATGATATGTAAGCCTATAATAGTATTCCTATTTGACCTGAGTTCGTTTCTTCTATGGCTCGGCCACAATATAGTTGCAATTTTTGGTCACTGTTGTGATCACTGGTCACTCTTTAGATCACTGTTATAGTCACTTACTAAAACTGTTCCCTGTCATTGTCTTAGTCACTGTTTAAGTCACTATTTTGGTCTTCGTTTTGGTTACTGTTTTCTTCAATGCTTTGGTCACTGTTTAAGTCACTGCTTAAGTCACTGTTGTGGTCTCTGGTTGAAGTCACTGGTTTGGTCACTGTTATGGTCACTGTTTTAGTCACTGTTTTGGTCTCTGTTTGCTTACTATTTTGCTCAATGCTTTGATCACTATTGTAGCCAGTGTTTTGGTCTCTGCTTAAGTCACTGTTTTGGTCACTGTTTTCTTCTCTGATTTAGTCACTGTTTTAGTGACGGTTTTGCTTGCTGCTATAGTCACTGTTTTGGTATCTGTTATAGTCACTTTTTAGTCAATGTGTTAGACTCAGTTTTGGTCACTGTTTTGGTCACTGTCTTCTTCTCTGATTTAGTCACTGTTTTAGTGACGGTTTTGCTTGCTGCCATAGTCACTGTTTTGGTATCTGTTATAGTCACTTTTTAGTGAATGTGTTAGACTCTGTTTTGGTCACAGTTTTGGTCGCTGTTTTAGTGAATGTTCTAGTCACTGTCTTGGTCACTGCTTGATCACTGTTTTGCATACCGTCAATCCAGTCGAAAAGCTGTAATAAACTTACAAAATCCGTGATAAAGAATCAAACAAAGAATCTTTCAAGATTCAAAATAAGCTCCTTTAGACTTTGATAATAGTTTCCCCAGGACCACAAAATGTCATCCAGAATGCTTCACGAGACCCGCTGCAGTTCGATTTTAGTTATTTTTCTACAAAATTTCTGTGGTCCAAGTAGTCCCTGCCTTTGCAATCACTGAAATTTTTGGGTTTCCACCTCGACTCGTCTCATTTCTTCTCACTTTTCCTCGGACTTTCATTGTTGTAAGACGACTTCGTTGGAGAACGAATTTTATTTGTTTTTTTTTTTAATTTAAGCAAAATTTGAGTATTTCACAAAAAGTTTTTAAAAAGGCAATGGATAACCAACAACAGCTGCGCGACCGTATGGGTGCCGCTGGCGATTCGCTCAGTTTGGGCGGCGGCGATGCCGACAACAATGTGGTGGTGATGCGTGCGGCTGCAGCCATGCAACGCCTCGAGGGCGGGGTGGAGGACATCATCAGGCGGCCAACACAGATGACATCCATTTTGGAACCCGAACTGGAGTATCCGGATGAGCCCAGTGAGTGCATACGCTTCTGCATGCGTTTGGCCTACAACGCTCTGATGTATCCGTATGATTTTGCACGTGTCCTGATTCAATTGGGTCACGAGCCGCTGCCGGCCCAGTCCTACCAGGTTTGGATGTTCAAGCCACGCCTCTTCTTGCCGAGCGTGCACAAGTATGTGCAGCATATCCGGAGTCTGGATGGTTTTATGGGTCTATATCGTGGCCTGGCGCCGCGTCTTATTGGCAGTGCCGTAGGATTTGTGCTGGACGAGAGTGTGATCAAGTTGCTGGGCATGAAGCCGTATCAGCGTGGACCCAAGGAGCGGCCCAATCAGTGGCGTGAATTTGCTTGGAATCTATTGAGGGATGGCATACGTCTAGCCACCGCATCGGTGCTGACGTATCCCTTCCATGTCATCATGGTGCGTCAAATGGCGCAGTTTGTGGGACGTGAGGTGATCTATGAGAATGTGCACGGCAGTCTCTTGCAGGCGGTGAAGGAGGAGGGCTTGCGCGGCCTCTATCCCGGATTTGTGCCCAAATTGTTGGGTGAATTGGGTGTGCTGCTCATTACCAGCACACTGAGCCAGATATGTAGACGCGCGCTGCCCCTGAGCTGGGCACAGCAGGAGTACAATGCGGTAATGGTGCAGATGGTGGCCAGCGTTGTGGTCTATCCCCTGGAGGTGGTCAGTACCTGTATGATTTGCTCGGGTGCACCGCTGGCAACCGGAGGACCACCGTTTATGCCCATGTATGGACATTGGATGGATTGTTTCAATGATTTGTATGCCCGTGGAGGGCAATATCGTGGTGCTGTACTTTTTTGGCGGACTGTGCCGCGTATGCCGAATACCAAGCGAACGCTTTAGGAGAGAGGTGTGGGGGGAAAATGCCACAAAACACTTAGCTGCCAAATACACACACACACACACACAAACACAAACACACATACACTTGCACATGCACACATACACATACATGCGCACGCTCCCAAGCTCCCATTTAAACAGAATTGTGCTTATTTCGAATCCTCACTTATAAAATTTGTAACTACCCACTGAAGTTAAAGAAATGGTTAACCAAGTTTATTGCTGTTGCTTGTTTTTTCAATTTACCCCGTAGTTTTTTCAAGTCTAGTTGCACCTGGTCACACTTAAAGTAGCCTAGAATAGATTGACAAATGTTAGAAGGAAGATTCTTGTAAGAAAGTTTCCGTTTGCAACTGGTAACACTCTGAAGTAACCGGGAATAGATTGACAAATGTAAGAAGGAAGACTTTTAATGAAAGTTTTTGATTACAACTGGTCACACTTAAAGTAAATGAGAATAAAGGTCGCTCTCTTACCTGAAGAACTTCTCAAGCTGTTTTGATAATGCTTGAAGGAAGGCTTGATGAAAGCTTCCGTTTGCAGCTGGTCACACTTTAAGCAGCCGCAAATAGATTAACAAATGTTAGAAGGAAGACTCGTAAGTGAAAGTGTTCGACTATAACTGGTCACACTTAAAGTATTCAAGAATAGATGGACAAAAGTCAGTAGAAAGACTTTTAATGACAGTTTTCGACTACAACTGGTCACACTTAAAGTAGCCGAGTGAAAAAACGAAAGGTGAATATAGGTCGCTCTCTTATTTAAAGCACTTCTCAAGCTGGTTTGCCATCCGAAGTTTGAAATTCAAGCATTTTTCTCACTTGGACGTGTTGCTCTCTCATGTAGCATAATAGCTAAGCTATTCAGAAATCAGCAAGACCACATCGAAAAACTCTTTAAAACCTCTAGAAACTTTAGTAGTCCACTTCTATGATTCAAGTAAGCACTGAGAAACCCATACCGAGTCCATACCGAGTCCAAGTCTTAGTTACGACTGCCAATTTCATAATTTTGACTGGGTCCAATATATTAATAAGCCACATTTCCAATTCACACTTACACCTCACTAATTTGGCCCCATTTATTATAAATACTGCACTTTGTTCACACACATTCAAAATAACTTTCATTTTCAATTAAATTTGGGCGCCCTCTGCCCATATCGATTAAAATGTTATCGAACTGTAATCTCTGCCGCTCTGCCAAATGCTGTGGGAGAGGCAGAAGCAGCGAGGCTCAGTTAGTGTGCGTGTGAATCGCATTCGGTGTGCAGCGGAATTCAAGATCGGTTGGAAAAAAAGTTAAAAATGTTTCTAAATTGAATTAAAAAAAGTGCAAATCAATAAACAATATTTAATTTAAACAAAATGCCTAAATAGCGGCCAACAAATCAAACTGAGAAGGCCAGAGGTTACCACAAAGTTGTTGTTGGCGGCGGCCAAGCCGCCGCCGCCGCCATTGCAAAAATAATTCCCAACTTTAATTGTCAAATTGGTAAACAAATTGCACAAAACAAAGTGCAAATTAATAAATCAAGTGTATTAAACACAAATTCTGTGCTAAAACAAAGTTATAAATAAAATTCTTATGCAACCAAAGACCAAAGCTGCTGTGAGACAGAAAGAGACAGAGCGCAAGTGCCGGACCACGCGTGCATACATACAAACACATGCATATGCATGTGTGTCTTGCTGTTCCGTTCCTCTCCATTTCTGTTATGATCAGTGCCGTTATAACTGTTCACAGTTATGAAATGAAAGCAAATGTGTGTGTGTTGATTTTTTGTTGTTTTTTTTATTGTGTCGCCTGCCAAAAGAAGGGAGCAAGGAGAGTCCGGTTTGTTGGTATTTGTTGTTGGTTTATATGTGCTTCTTCTTGCTAATTGTCTCTCCATAGTGATCTGTGCAGTTCCAACTGTTCACAGTTATAAAATGAAAGCAAAAGTTTGCTAATATTTTTTGTTTTATTTTTTTATTGTGTTTTCCGCCTGTGTCGACTGCCAAAAAAGAGAGCTAGG
This sequence comes from Lordiphosa andalusiaca, assembly GCA_035044965.1. NCBI lineage: Eukaryota > Metazoa > Arthropoda > Insecta > Diptera > Drosophilidae > Lordiphosa > Lordiphosa andalusiaca. Next base: position 275,034 of record JAWNNM010003599.1, on the reverse strand, counting down.
AGAGTCCCGTTTGTTGGTATTCGTTGTTGTTGCATTTGTGCTTCTTCTTGCCGTTCGTCTCTGCATTGGCCATTGCATTGTTTAAAAGTTATTAAATGGTAGGAAAAGTGTGTTTGAATTTTTGTTTTGTTTTTTTATGTGTTTTACTACTGGCAAAAGAAAATAAGTTCTGCCATAATACCAAACGAGTGCATGTCAAATCTGGGCAATGGCCGGCTTAGTGCAGCTAAAACTGCTGCTTTTGGTTCTACTTGTTGCTGCGGATCTTACCAATGCATTTCAAACCAAGCATTTGGGCATTTCAAATACATTCAAATTTAAGGTGAGTGCCATTTGCCCCTTGGCTTTTCTTGTTAAACATTATCTCAGCTGGTTCTAAGTGGCTTTCCGCCAAAAGGTTTCAGATCCTACAGTTTTAGAACTACAGTTGGCTTCACAGTTTTAAAACAACTTTATCTAACTTAGAGATGAGCAACATTCAATCGGCGTGTCACTTGCAGCTGTTTGCTCACGCCAAATCGAACATTGAAAATTGCTTAAAATGGCAACTGTTATATAAAAAAGCTGTAAAAATATCTAAATAGCTTTATTCTAAGGACAATTGTGCTGTTACTAGGACAGCATTTAGCCTTCCTCTGTCTATAAAAGCTAAGCCATGGAAGCAAAATCCAACAAAAAATTAATTTCCACACTTTACTTTTTTCTAATAGAATCAATTTAACTTTGCCTTGTGGCATGAATTATTTGTTAACCCGGTTTCAAAATCGAAAATGTTAAATGTGGCCTTTTTCTAAATCCAATATAATTTCCACTCATCTTTCTCTAGCAATCTATTGGCGAATTGATAAATAATACTGAATGCAAAATATGTCTAGAAGGTATGAACCTTTTATCCATAAAATTGTGGGATATACAAGATTTTTTCAAATTCCAGGGGGCGGAATGGAAATGGTAAATTATCTAACTTTTAAAGCTTTTTATACCCTTGCAGAGGGTATATTGAAATTGTGCAGATGTTTGTAACGCATGAATGCTTATTAAATCCTGGCCTCATCTCATCGAAATGCCTGAAAATCCCTTTTTAAAGCTGCTTGTCCTTTCATTCGAGTTATCGTTGGTCACATCTTGTACTAATTTTAATTATATAGCCCGACACAATGACAGATTTGTGTGAAATACGTCCTCTTTTCTCACCTTTTATTCTGTATTCTGTTCGTGTGTTTTTTTTTTTCATTCTACTCGTTTCAGTCAACAGAGATTAAGCTAGTAAAAATCTGTACAAGTGGCAGGGCCAACTAACATGTACAAGATTTTATATACTCCCTTGGCACACGCATACAGTCACACGCTCCCACACACACACACACACACACATAACTGGCAGCTGCACGTAATGAAAATATCAAAAATCTACAACGAAATGTGCCAACAGCTGAGAGTTGTACAGAGGTTTCTGCTGGAGTAGGAAAGGGGGGGGTGGTGCGGTTGGTGAGGCAAGGAGAGGGGCACTTTCGAGGGCGTGACTGGAGACACAATACGGTTTTGCTTCATTTGAATGCGACACATTTGTGTGAAGGCAGGAAAGCAGCCTGATGTTGGGATACAGTATCAAGGGGGTATATACTCTGAATTGGTAAAGTTTTTGTCAGAAAAACCAGGCAAAAGATATCAGTATGTCTGTATAGCTGTTTCAAAAGGCCTTCTTTAAAGGCTTTGGTAACTGCATTCTCATATCAGAGTGGCTGTGCTTATCGTCTATCTTGATTTAAGACCTTTATGGTCCCATATAAGTTTACACTCAGAGCTATGTCTCACTTAAAAGTAAAAATTATTCATTTGCTTACTTAAAAAAAAGCTTAAAGAAGGAATTTTGAACGTATGGGCCAAGTAATCGATAACTTTGTGGGCCTTCAGTCGAAAAATATCGTTTAAGTAAAGATCAATTAAAGTTATCGAGCACCATAGTTAAGCTTACCCGCTTAAAGTAGTTCTATTCCAGTCTCACACATAATTTGATTAACAAAAATCAGCTAAAGTTATCGATAAATGTACCAAAATCAAGTGTGAAGTGAAACAGAGCTGAGCTTACATTTCTGTAAGCTATAAATGCTCTGGACCCAGAGTTTCCATACGATATCTTCAGAAGTTGCCGAGTTTTAAAGGTCTTTCGAACCGGATTACCTAATTATCTACCTTTGAGTTGGTAAAATACTTGAAAAATTCAAAGAAATTGCCGAGAGTTTGCGGGGAAATATAATTATAACATCATTATATCTTTAGAAGGGTTTTTTTTTATGGGTCCTTCGAGCCGGATAACCCAATTCTTCCTTATAGTTAGTGAAATACTTGTAGAGTTTTATGGAATTGCCAAAAGTTTGCTTGGACATATATTTTCCATTAGTTACCCTTAAAAGTTGTGTTCTATTTTGTGTACTTCGAGCCGAATAACCTATTTCTTCCCCTTAATCTGTAAAATACTTGTCAAATTCCATATAATTGCCAAACACTTTATTGAGTTTATATTCCAATACTTTTTCTTCAGAAGTTGCTAACTTGTATGGGTCCTTCGAGTCTGATAATCCCTTTTAAAACTCTGCAAAATACTTGTAAAATTCTATAAAATTGATAAGAATTTGTTTATTTGGTTACGAAACCCTCAGGTGTTGGTAGTATTTTTTTGGTCCTTCAAGCCGGATAACCTAATTCTTTCTTATAGTCTGTAAAAAAGTTGTAGAATTCTATAAAATTAAGAACAAAATTTGTTTATTTGTGTGGAAATTTATATTTGGTAACGAAACCCTCAGAAGTTGAGAGTATTTTGTTGGTCCTTCGAGCCGGACAACCTAATTCTTTCCTATAGAATATAAAATATTTATTAAATGTTGTGGAACTAAATATATTCCATTAATATTTCTTCAGAAGATGCTAACTTTTTTAGGTTCTTCTAGCCGGATAACCTTATTCTTTCTAATGGTCTGTAAAATACTTGTGGAATTCTGTAAAACTGCAACAAACTTGTTGAATTTGTGTGAAAATATGTATATGCCATCACCATTCCCTCAGAAGTGGCAAACTTGTGTTGGTCCTTCGAGCCGGATAACCTATTTGTTTCATTTAGACAATATAATACTTGTAGAATTCTATGGAATTTGTTGAATTTGCGTAAAAATATGTATATGCCATCACCATTCCCTCAGAAGTGGCCAAATTGTGCTGGTCCTTCGAGCCGGATAACCTATTTGTTTCATATAGACAATATAATACTTGTAGAATTCTATGGAATTGATTCGAATTTGTTGAATTTGTGTAAAAATATACATACCTTCACAACACTCTTAGAATTTGCAAGTATTTTAGGTGTTCTTCGAACCGGACAACCTTATTAAATTGCTATGACACCAACTCTAAGACCAAGTTGATGCCATTTTGTTTATCTATAAGTTATCTTTACTCTAAAGATGTGAAGCCAAGTATGGGAAATGGTGACCGTGATTTCAAAACGAATAAAAAAGCATTTTAATCATCTGACAGTTGCATATACACAGAAATTTGTACAGGGTATTCAATTGGTTGCTGCTGCCATGCTGTTGCTGGTCAGGTTCATTTAGGCCAGAGAAATCAAAAGTCAAAAGTTAGACTTGGGAGCTGTGTCTCTCCTCTCCCTCGCTCTAAGCACTATACAATGAAATAAACGTTGCAAAACGACTAGTTATTACATGCATGGCATGCAAGTGTGTGTGTGTGTGTGTTTGTTAGGTGTAGTGCTACATACTTGTACATCCATACATGAGAATATGGCGTTGACATTGCAATGTTGCCACAAAAGTCCAGAGAAAAGGCATATCGTCTTAATAACCAAAAAGAGCAAAGCAAAAAAAAAAAGAAAACCAAAAAAATACCAAAAATGCAATCAGCCACTGTGAACAGACATTGTCAGTGGGTTGCTCAGGCCAACACAAACAGCAACAACAAAATCTAGTGACATTCACGCATGCATGCACTTAAGAGAGAGGGAGACCGAGTTGTTACTGTGTGGCCTAGGAAAATGCAATTAGACTAACGATGCAACACAATTTTGTCTTTAACTACACAAAGATGATGCGGGCTGTGGGACGGATTGGGTGGTTGGCCTGCTGCCAGCTTGACTCATCAGTCGGCCCTCGCTTACTTAACCATTCATATGCATGTAGTTGGCTCGATGCGTGTGCGTGTGCGTGTGTGTGTGCCCGGAAATGCTGAACCATATTTTAGTAGACTTTTGCCTATCACAATTTCAGCCCCCCACCCACCAATTGCCTGTGTAAGTTTAATTGTTATTAATATCAAAGTCATTTATAAATAAAATGTGTAAATATTATTATTAAAAAAAAAAAAAAAAAGCGACAACAACATGCAAGTGTGCATGTGTTTGTGTCATAATTAATAATAATAATAATAATAATAACAATTCACTAAATAGGGGCACAGCAAATGGGTTTGATTTTGTGGAATTCTTTTTTTGATGGCCCATATAAATAGGCTATGGAATTTTTTCAGGTGGTTTTCGTTCAAATTGTGATGAAATTGCACAAATTGTTGAAATAATTCACTTTGAACTGTGAGCTACAAATGTAATAAATATATATACAAATATATAAAAATGTGTGGAAAACATTAAGAAGCATAATTTATGTCAAAAAGTGCATGGAAATAAGTGAAATATTCGTAACAAGACAGCAAATATTACTTCTGCAGTTCATAGACTTGGTTGGATTGTGGAAAAATCTTTCTTTTGCTCTTAACAAAACCGGAATATAGAATATAACTAGCAAATCAAATGTATCATGCTGTAAAATCTACTGCAAAACCATCAAATTGTTGAACAAATAACTACTAAAGGCCAAAAAGGCTGCCTATTTATCAGATAAACACACATTTTACGCTGTTATTTGTGAGTTTATGTGACAGATAGCTTTAAAAGATGAGAAAACGGCCCTAAGACTGGTTTAATTAAAGCATTAAAGCCCTGAATTACTTAAAAATGTGAGTAAACCATACGTTAAAGTGTTTTCTAAGCCCTTGGTGTTGGTTCGCTTTTATTTTTTTATAAACAAGCCTTCAATACTGCAATCAATAGTCGTTGACAAAGACACAGAAATATATATCACACATCAACATCAATGATAATCTAACGATAGATAGATATACTCGGAAAGTTATTATATAGATCAAATCCATAGAGAAATTAAGTATCGATTTCTCTTTAAGGCAACTTCAGTTGAAATGTTTATTGAAGTTCTCTTTTCAAATACATTTTACAGGCAACAGCCTGTCTCTATGTGATGTTATAAGCAAATTGCTGTCGTCGATTGCTCGCATGACACGGCGTTTCTCAGTCTGGCCTGCCTCTCAACTAAATTATCATTGCGTCGCGCTTGTGATTGTTTTGATTTCGCAGTATTACGCTGAAATGAGATGTGTTTAGCAGAGTTGCCATCGATTGCTTGCCTGTTCTGACATTTCGGCAGCTCTCCGATATGCTTGTCGGCTTACCTGTTGCATTCCTTTGAGCTTCGCTTGCGAAGAAGATTCTTAACATTTTATTACATGCATCCTTTTGAGGTTCGCTTCAAATTAGACTTCCCGTTTTATAGTTGTTTGAAGTTTTGTTCTTTCTTAGCTCTTGCGGTTAGAATTCATTTGAACTTGGAGGGGTTTGTTACTCCTAACAGAAAGTTCGATAGCCCACGCACTATTGCAGGTGATCAGCTATTTGTGTGCGAAACTTCAAGCAAGACCGTTTAGGTATTTCTGTGTGATGGCATTGCAAGCAAAGAAGCACGCAGACATGCAAACATGGAATCTTACAAACATACAAACACACAAACAAAAATGTTGCATTTTCTTTTATAATTTGTTTGCGAGTGCAAATTCGCAAACACGCAAACTTATTTGCAGTAGTGTGTTCTTATTTTGTTCCACTGTGGAAATGTTTGATTCAAATTTGACCCAAATTCTTGTGGCTTTTGTTTGTGCGCAAAACTATTTGGTGTTGCCGCTTAGGGCAAACAAAACAAACAAGTTCTTACAAAAATTTGCACAAATTATTTGGTCTTACAATTCTCCAATAAAATATGGCTCAATTGCATCAAACAACAAACATCTTGGGGATATGCCAGAAGTGAAAACTTCTGCCAGAGTCTGACATTTCTTTTCTTTTGCCGTTTAGTTGGTGCGTGGTCAGTGAATCAGGAAAACATTTTAAACTCAAACGCTCTATTAATGGTGAAGCTTGGAAAAGTTGTAGTGAAATTCAGGTGAATGTCTGTATCGGAACGCATGGGAACCACAAAAAAAGGTGCCATATATTACGCATACGCCTGCTGGGGCTTTCAACTTCCGACAACACGGCGGCGGTTTGAATTTTATAACGTTAAACCAATTAACAGGTTTTACATACATCCCACACTCGCGCACTCTCACACACACACACACACACACACAGGGAGAAGGTGTTAATCGACGTCATTCTGATGTAAAGCGCGATGAGACGCGCATATATATTTTATGGGCTGTGTAATTAACAGGCAGCAGCAACAACAACAACAACAACAGCAGGACGAATATTATAGCCTGGGACAGGTTAATGAGCCATCATTGATTATGCATATGAGTTTTGCGGTGAATGTGATGGATCAGGGGATGGTCGGCGTGGGCGGGGGAGAGGATTGGTGGCTTCACACATCAAATTAAATGTTACATATGCTAATGAAATCAACCAAAATTATGAACAATTATGAATAGCTTAATGGGATTTGGCCTTGGTTTATGCAAATGTGCGGGCTGCTGCCGTTAAAGATGCTCTTAAAGTTTTTTTTGTTTTTTTTTTTATTGGGTGGGGTGGCTCGGGCTCCATGGTAGGAAGTGGCAGCCAGGTGTAAATTACCAACAGAAAACTTGGCATTTCCTGCCGACGGCCATGCCACCTGTCTCTGTCGTCATACCTGGCTAACTACCGCTCGCTCCCTCTCACTTTCGGAGAGGAAACGTAATGCCAACAATTACGCAGCTGAATATTTTATGAGCCAAGCAGATTAATATGAATATTTTATTATCATTTTAGATTCCTTATTTCCTTATTTTTTTTTCATGTTTTTTTTTTTTTTTTTTTTTTTTGTTGCCCGACAGGCAAGTGAAAAGCCAGCCAAGACCAAGCCAAAGTCAAGTCAAAAAGTAAGCCCAGAAATATGCTTTATATGGCATTTCGTTTTGAGTTTACACTAATTTTGTGGAAAGGGAAATCCTCAGTGGGGAGTGACAAAGAGAGAGGGTAGTTGGATTTGTTGATGGAGTTGAACTTGCCCTAACTTAACAGAGCCTTAACATACATGTTAACATTAACATACACTTTTTTCTATAATTCTTTTTATTTACATTGATCTTTCCCTTTACCTCTAAGTCATTTCCTTAGTTTCTAACTGTTTTCTAAAGAATTCTCTCTGTTAATCTTGGTCCTTCGAGCCGGATATTTAGTGGGTAGACATATGGAGTAAAGTGTATGGTGAAAGTCCAAGCACATCAACATCTTTTAAGATCAAAGAACAAGTAGCAGCAATAAACAGAAGAATCCTTGGTCCTTCGAGCCGGACTTTGAGAAAGTATTTGGCATTTTTTATTATTAAACGAGAAAGCTAAGCTAACTTCGTTTGTGCTGAAGTTTTTATACGCTTGCAAGTGCTCGCTTAAAAATTAAAAAAAAAAAACTCTTTTTCCCATTTTTCGACCGTTCGTTCGTATGGCAGCTATATGATATAGTCATCCGATTTGGTCAAAAATTTGTCAAATTATGTGAAAGCATGTCTAACAAATAAATACAAAATTGCAGTATGCTACCATTAAAAACAAAAAAGTTTTTCTAACTAAGACTGTTTTTCAGACCCATCTTTTGTATGACAGCTATACCATATAGTTGTCCGATTTTGATAAAACTTGATAGAACTATAAAAAAACATAAAAAACTTACGATTACAAAGTTTGGAGACGTTTCCTGTGAAAAAAAATAGTTTTTCTCACTAAAACTAGTTTTCCGACCGATTGTTGCTATGGGAGCTATGAGATATAGTCATGCGATCCGGCCGGTTCCGACATATTAGTAATGTGCAGCAAAAAGAAGACTCTGTGCAAAATTTCAGCTCGATAGCTTCAAAACTGAGAGACTAGTTCGCGTAGAAACAGACAGACAGACGGACAGATGGACGGACAAAGCTCAATCGACTCAGCTCGTCACTCTGATCAAGAATTTTTATGGTTTATGGGGTCGGATACGAATATTTCTATGCTGGGTAAAATTATAATACCCTTTGCAAGGGTATAAAAAGTACAAAAATAGTCCTAAGCCAAAATATCTTTGAAATTAGACTTCAAGGAGCAGCATTTAAAAAAAGAAACCTTGCTCCTTCGAGTCGGATATGTAGTAGGTAAAGATTTAGAGTACATTTGGTATATAAAGAAGAAAAAGAAAAACATCTCTTACGTCAAACAAGCATTAGCATTATGCAACAGGGAAATTCTGCTCACTACAAGCTTTGGTCCTTCGAGCCGGATTTTTAGTAGGTAAACATATTGAGTACACTTTAAATATATATATGAACAAAGAACAAAAACATCTCTTGGTCCTACACACGAATTTTACGCAGGGCTTGGTCCTTCGAGTCGAATTTGGTAGAAAGTAGAAAGAAATGGGAAGTATAAGAGATAACTTAAAATCAAACAACAAGAAGCAGCACTAAACACAAGAATCCTGGGTCCATCAATGAAGATCAAATTTTAGATTGAAAGTATAAAGAAACACGAATACGAACCTTGGTCCTTGCTTCTACTGAAAGACTCTAGCAATCCGACAAGACCAACAAATTCCCAATTTAACTTGGAGTATTGAAACAGATTCGCAAGAGTACGAGCTGAGCCAACATGAAACTTATTTTGTAGTTTCGGTTCAGCGTTCCAGAAGTATGCCGGTTTAAGGTAAGCTTGAATCTCCGATATCTACAAATCTTGGTCCTTCGAGCCGGTTTGCTTGTAATTTGTATATCAACTTCATTATTTTCGTTAAGAGAGCAACCCAAATTCGTTCTTTTGAAATATGAATAAATTCCTTTTGGTTTGCTGTTGTTGTTGTTGTTGCCACAGTCAGTTTTTTGCTGCTGTTGTTGTTGCTGTGTTTTTTTTTCTTGCACCTTGGCCAGCTACCCAACAAAAGGGAGAAAAACGCCATGAATGAGCGAGACGGCAAGGAAAATGTGGTGAGAACGGAATTTATGACCACGAGCCTTCAAAGGGCCAAGCTGCCTAAATGTTTTTCAGCCATTCCTCGCACCACCCCTCCCCCCGCACACCGCTTGGCCAGGCAAATAAAAACGGGCCAAAACAAATTGCAGCGCACAGAACGCAGGACCCCCCAAAAAGCCACTTGGAAGAGTGTAAAATATATATATATCTATATATATATGTTTGTGTTTTTTTGTTGTTGCTTTTTTTCATTTGTTGCGTTTTAAATTTTCATGCGCATGAAAATGTCGGCAATTACCAGTGCCGCCTATACATAGTAAGTATGTACAAACATACATAGTTTGGGTGGGGCACGGGTAGGTGCAAATAATATCGTCATCATGTATAAATTCGCTTTAAGCGGCACACGGTCACGCCCACCCGTCGACGAGGAGGCGAAGGAGACGTGTCGAGACAGCTTGTTTGGTTGGTTGGGGGCGTCTCTGATTTATGCAGGCCATAAAATAGCCTGGCGTGAAAGCCAACAGGGGAAAAAGTGCAGCCAGAGCTGACCCCAGAGAAAGAGCCCGAAGCTGGCAGTGGCTTAGCATTTGCCAGAAAGCAGCTCAACGTGTTGTTTTTCTGCTCAGCTTTGGATTTTTTTCTGTTCGTTTGTGGAAGAACGCCGCCTGTCAGCTTGCATCGAATGCATCCCAGGTTGAGATTTTCTTCTTTTTTTTTTTATTTGTGGCAGCAAAGAAAGAAAGAATCAGAGTTTAGTGTCTTTAGCACTCTATTATTTTGATATAAAGTGAAAAACAAGATGTCTATATCCGGCTTGAAGGACCGGCATACATAATAAAGCCATTTTAAACAAGTGTTCTTTCAAAAGTTGCTCTAAGACTAAGTTTTCCTCATATTCCAAATTTCTATATCCGGCTCGAAGGACCAACAGCTTAAGGCAGTTATTTTCTACAAGTTTTCTTACCTAAACTAGGCAAAAACTAAAAGAAAAGCACTGAAAAACATTTGCACCATGCAGGAAACACACAATTTTGGTTCTGGGCTAACATGGCGTATACGTAATTTAATCAACACTTCTTACAAAATGGTCTCTAGCTTATGCATTTATGCTTAGATTTCAACGTTTGATGGCTTGTTCGACGACTTATTATAACAATAATGCAATTAAAAAAGAAAACTGAAGACTTTTAATTTTTTTATAATTTTAAAGATTTTTTGAAGTCAAAGATTTGAAAAAAAAATGTTTGAAAAAAATTGTATTTTTAAAATTTAATGCCAAATAACTTGGCTAGGAAGAGATTGTAGTATAAACTGTTTTCCAGCGATTTGTAGCTCTATATGTTATCAGTGATTAACTGTACAACATTATCAAATCGGTGTGGAATCAGGCAAGTTATGGCGACATAGTACATAGATACAAAAAAACGTTTACAATATACTTTAAAAATGAAAACTAACACAAGTGAGTTATGGTTTATGATTTAAGCCTCTTCATGCAGTTTTTCGATCAATGCCAGGCACAGATAATGGAAAAAAAACCCGGCCAACAACAATTGGCAGCAACAGCAGCCAGACTCACTCACTCAGTGTGTGTGTGTGTGTAAGGAATAATCCCAATCACAATCACGTGATTTGCAAGTAATCATGTTGTACATTTGCAGAGCACACATCGCATATTGATGATTCCCATCTTCAGCTGCACCTTTAGGACTTTGGAAGAAGCATCCGTCTACTGGCTGGCCGTAATAAACGTGCGTAATCAAGCCGTAGCCGTTGCCGTAGTTCTGCAACTGGCTGTGGCTGTGCACAACAAAAGCCAATAAGAACTACAAAATGCATGCATATGTGTGCTGGCAACGGGCCATAACTCAAAAAACCAGACCCCTACCAGCACAACCAAGCCACCATTCGCCCACCACCCCTACCAAGTTTCACAGTTAGTCCGGGTGTAATATTTGATTTTGATTGAAGTGCAGTCAGGCATGTGGGCGATGGCGGCTGAAGCCTTATCCCTGGGCTCCCACTACTCTGGCTGCTGCTATTGCTTTTGCTGCCTGTTGCGCATAATGAGAGCAAGCAAAAGAGGATAAGAAAAAGGAAGGCCAACCAACAAAAAAAAAGTGCATTATAACGCCTACGCTCCTTGGCTGCGCATATCTCCTGAGACGCCATTCAAGCTACGTGACTTGAAGGCCAGAACTGTTAACATGCAACTGCGCTGCATCATAATGGGCTTAGTTCGATGTGTGTGTGAGTGAGAGAGGGAAACTTCAACCTGCACCAGCTTCAACCAAAACAAAGGACACACCCAAATATGCCTCACCTGTTACTCAGTAAAAGAGAAATGGAAACCTCTCAAAATCTTAGACAAATCTGCTGTCTGGACGATAATTTTCAAATACAAAATGTAAGGTGAGTACTGAATTTTCTACATTTATGTCTTTTCTTACCTAAACCCAAACCGAACACATTGTATTGCATAACAGGTTCGACTTACACACATATTATTTTATACACTTTACCAGATGTGCACAGAGTATATTCAGTTTGTGTAAGCTTTCGCAGCTTTTGGGTGTGACCAAAACAATATGTAGAATAATTATCTTTGGTTTGGCCGCAGTTTGCATACCCTGGCAGCATGTTTTTCTAACCAAGACTACTTTTCTGACCTTACTTTTCTATGGGAGCTATACTATAAAGATGTCCGACTTCGGCCAAACTTAGTGGAATCATGAAAAAGCGAAACAAACAATTGTGTAAGAAATTTGAAGTCGATTCCATTTAAAACAAAAAAAGGTTTTCTCTCTAAGACTAATTTTTCGATCGATCATTCGTACTGCAGCTATATGCTATGGTCAACCGATTTGGACAAAACTTTGGGGAATTCTGTGAAAGTATATCAAATAAGTACATGCCAATTTAAAGAACATTTCCTTGGAAAACAAAAAAGTTTTTCTCACTAAGACTACTTTTCAGACTCTACTTTTCTATTTGTCCGATTTCGGATAAACTTAGTGGAATCATAAAAAAGCATAGAAAACTAAGAAATACAAAGTTTGGAGGCTTTTTCATTGAAAACAAAAAGTTTTTCTCACTAAAACTAGTTTTTCGATCGATCGTTCCTATGACAGCTATGTGCCATAGTCAACCGATTTTAACAAATCTTTTAAGAATTGTGTAAAAGCTTATAAAATGCATCTATGCCAATTTTTAAGAGGTTTAAATGGAAAACAAAAAAGTTTTTCTCACTAAGACCATTTGTCTAACCTTACTTTTCTATGGGAGCTATACTATATAGATGTCCGATTTCTACCAAACTTGACAATATTATGGAGAAGCATAAAAAACTAGTAAATATGGAGTTTGGAGACGTTGCCATTGAAAACAAAAAAGTTTTTCTCACTTAGACTACTTTTTCGATCGATAATTCGTACTGCAGCTGTTTGCTATGGTCATCCGATTGTGACCAAACTTTGTAGAGTTGTGTGAAAGCATATCAAATAGTCAGATGCCAATTTTTGGGGACATTTCCTCAGAAAACAAAAAAGTTTTTCTCACTAAAACTACGTTTCAGACTCTTCTTTTCTATGACAGCTATACTATAAAGCAGTCCGATTTTGGATATCATGAAAAAGCATGGCATAGTAAGAAATACAAAGTTTGGAGGCGTTGCCATTGAAAACAAAAAAGTTTTTTTCACTAAAACTAGTTTTTCGACCGATCATTTCTATGACAGCCATATGTTATAGTCATCCTTTCCCTACGGTTTCGACAAATGTAAATCGTATTTGTTTTAAGAGAATTCGTGCAAAGTTTGGTGAAGATAGCTTTCGAACTGACGAAGGAGATGGCATAGAAACAGAGGGACAGGGCTAAATCAGCTCAGCTTGTCGTGCTGATCAAGAATCTATATACTTATATATACAGAGAAAGTTGCCAAAAAATCCAGCTTTATGTATAAATATTCAAATTATGCTGTGTATGACCTTTTATCTAACTATAATCTGTATTCTTTGAAATGTTCATAAAGCTGGTAGACAAAAGTGAGAGCTATAAGGGACTTAACAGAAATGTAGCATACTTTTTAGAGCTTTTACATTAAGGTTTTTGCTCTGTTAATTAACATAGCTGAAGGCTGTTTAACATTAAGTCCGCTGTTTAAATTTTTGTAATTTGTATTTTAGGTTTGCATTTTTCAATTACATTTCCATACTAATCCTTTTATATCTCTTCCGACTGATGATTTGTTTTGGCTTCCTTGTGAGTGATCAATTTGCCTTACCCCCCAACCCCTCCCCCCCTGTTCAGGCACCCCCGTAAGTGAGCAGCCCACAACGTTTTATAATATTTATTTGTAATTAAAATTTGAAGCGGTCGCGTCGATTGTTCATGAATATTAATTTGGTTTTAAGGCCACAAACAATGCAAACTAAACGTGAATTACAACTAAATATTTATAACTCATTTTGTGCGCACACACACACACACACAGAGAGAGAGAGAGGGAGAGAGGGAGAGGGAGAGGGAAAGGGAAATACAAATGGGATATTTGGTTTGCTGCTGTGTCGCGTGAAAATACACGAAATTAACTTGTATTTAAAATTTAATTAAAACTTTTGCTGTTATTTACATGACCAGCAAACCCAACTTTCGCTGTGTGTGTGTGTTTGTGTGTGTTTGTGGGCGTGGCCATTGTCGCCCAGCAGGCAACACTGTTGCCAAAAACTGGGCATTAAATTAAATCATATTGTATTACATATTGCATGTGTGTGTGTGTGTGTGCTTGTGTGTGTGAGTTTAATTGAAATATCGCGAGCAATTTCTGGTTTATCGCATCAAAATAACAACAACAACAAGAGCAACAACAAAAAATGCCACAATGTCCAGCAACGACGACGTCGACTACATTGGCTATGTCGATGCCTCTTGCCATGGCTAACTGGTTGTTGCGGTTTTGGCATTTAGCATAATTAGTCTTTTTGACCGCATTTCGTAAAATGCGGTTAAAGCCTTAATTTTCAACACCACCCCCACCACCTCCAACATCCACATCCATTCACTTGGCTAAAAGTGGGCAGCAAAAAATGCAAAATAAAATTTCAAATAAAAATGTATATAAAAGTGCAACAAACTGGCTGCAGAAATGTGACCATGGTGAACATTAAATGCAATGCCTTTTTTATTGTTGTTGTTATTATTGTTTCCAGTACAGCGATAGGTGAGCTTTACAGCAGCAAAACAAGGAGCAATATAGCAGAGAATCAAACCCAACCTCTTCACTTTTCCATCCATGGAAACATAAATACTCACCATTATCGGGGTGCTTCTGAGCAATCTTGGGCTTGAGTACGTTTAACACTTGATTCAGGTGTTTTGCTACTTAATTTCAGTTTGTTTGGTAGTTGATACATATAGAATAGATACGTATAGATACGTATAGAAGCTCTTGAATCAAGAAAAATGGTATAACAAATTTCACATTTGGAACATGAATTTTCATTCTTATTGAACTTCTAACACTAAACATTCTTGATTGGTGGTTGGTTCAAGTATAGAAGCGCTTGAATCAAGAAAAATGGGTTTAAAAACATCATACTTAATTTTTACTGAACTTCTGACACTTAAGATTCGGTGACCTTCTCTTAGTCACTGCGGACCCAACTTCCACTCTGATCCTTTAAGGCAACGATGTTCAAGTAGTGCGAAGCCAAAAAAGTGAGTGTGTATTGTGTGCTGTGCACTGCGCACTGCTTTCATTGACAGCATTGCAGGTAATGCAAGCAGAGTGAGAGAGAGCGCTGCTTGCGCTTCTATTACGCTCGACTTCGGCAGGCGCTCAGGTGCACAGCGCACTGCTTTCATTGACAGCTTTGCAGGGAAAGCAAGCAGAAGAGGGAGAGCGAGAGCTCTGCTTACGCTCCTATTACGCTCGACTTCGGCAGGCACGCGGCTTGTGTGCGTGTTAATAGTTCATTGCGCTCGAACCCATGGGGGGGCTGTGGGTGAACAGCGCTGCTATAAGAACATCTCTGCATGTGCAGGTGGCTTTATGACTCTTCAAAGAACTCTGAAATGCTCTTCTTGCACGCCGCTTTTTAGAGTTCAGACGGTCTATACAGCTGTTCGTTAATGTAGGATCTTGCTGAGGTGTAGTAGTTGTTGTTGTAACAATTGGGAATTTTCTTGTTGTAAAAGGTGTAACTGTTGACTTCCCATTGACCGGGGTTGGCAATCCTTGGGCAGTGTGCTGAACATTGCGTCGGTTGCGGGACGAAGACCCGATTGCCGTGAAAACCGAGCTGAGGTGTTGTAGTTGTTGTTATTGCTTTAGGGTTTGCCTGTTGAGCAGCAGCAGTGATGCTGCTTTGTGTGAAAAAATGGCAAATATTGTATTGTGTGCTGTGCACAGCGCACTGCTTTAATCGACTGCTTTGCAGGGAATGCAAGCAGAGCGAGAGAGAGAGAGCGCTGCTTACGCTTCTATTACGCTCGACTTCGGCAGGTGTGCTTGCAAATAGTTGATTGCGCTCGGCCCCTGGGGGGCTATGGCTGAACAGTGCTGCTTTAAGAACATTTCTGCATGTGCAGGTGGCTTTATGACTCTCTATGGAAAAATATGGCAAATATTTGTAAATTCTCTGCTGATTTAAGCAGTTTTTGCTATCGTTTTGTGTTTGAAAAAGGCTTTGCAGCGCACATCATGGGATCTCATAGACCTCTGACAGCGAAATGGTGAATGGCCCCGGAAGGTAGCAATTCATTAATTTGCTGGGTGGACGCCACAGAACAGGTGGCTGCGCATTTGCTCCACTTGACTAACATAGAAACCATTTTTGATGTGACCACAAATTTTGCAATATTGAAAGCTTGTATTTCCCCCCCAAATTGGAGAGCCCATTGGAACAACTGAAACATAAGCTGGGTAATTATCATTTGCCCAACACACACACACATACAAAATAAACTATAATATCCCCCGGACAAAAACAACAAAGTGTCATTTCAATGATGCCCGAAACTCCACATTCAATATCCGGTTGGGTGTTCCTTTTTTTGTTGCTGTTGCTGTTGCTGTTGTTGTTGTTGTTCAGGCTAATCACAAAAGCCCAGTGCCCAGCACCAAAACACAAATGGAATTTCAAATGTGGCTACTAATCAGGCAGCCCGGTCAGGAGTAGCACAGCCAGGAGCAGCGCCAGAGCTGTGGCAACGACAATAAGATTATAAATATTACAAGTATAATGGAGGCGAAAGCGTTGTGCTTAGAAATGTGGCAACAACAGCAGCAACAAGCCAAACATTTTGATTTCCGTTTCATGTTGCCAGGCGGCACAGTGGGTCACCCAACGCACACAGTGGGGCCCCCTGTTTAAATATGCAATTTCAATTTCCGAAAAACACAAAAATGCGTGCAGCACGCAGAGCAGCATTTCTGGATTTTGTGGATTGTGGATTTGTGAATGTAAAAGTTGATGTGGAATCGGAAATTGGGGGGGCGCGGGAGTCGCATGTTTAATTGGACGCAATTGAAACTAAACTAGCGTAAAATAGAAATAAAAGTGCGAGTTTGTTGTTGTTATTGTTATTGTTATTGCAGAAGGAGCAGAGCAATACGCGCTGCTGCAAAAATTAATTACAAATTAATTTACCATAAATTGAAATTTTGCGCCCAGCTAGCAAAATGCTAGGGCCATGTCGTTCGGTCGGTTGAGTGGTTCGCCCCAAAAGTTTGGCCAGAGCGAGTGGATGCCACCAACCAGTGGGGTGGCGGGGAGGGTGTTGAGGGGTAATGGGGCTTCCGACACATAACGCCTGTTCATTAGCACCAAAAAAAAAAAATTATTGGTAAAATACAGTGGAAATTCAACAGCAAAATGGCAACTATGGCCCAATGGCAGAATGTTGCGGCGTGCTGAAATCGAATAGCAGCAGTTTTAGCATTTCGAAACGGTCGTCGGGTCTCTAATCAGCTGTTGCTGGTATCTGGCTGGGAAAGGAGTATCTGACTAAACTGGTTACTTTGGGGTACATTGGAAACACTTTTTGGGGGGTTTTATACCCTGTTCCCATTGCAAATGGGAAAAGGGGGATCATGAAGTTGTGCGAATGTATGTAACAGGGAGAGGGAAACATTTTCGACCCCATAATGTATATATATTCTTGATCAGCATGAGTCGATATAGCCATGTCCGTCTGTCCGTCCGTCTGTCCGTATAAACGCACAGATCTCAGAGATGGTAAGAGATAGAGGTTTGACATGTATGGGACATATGCTTCTAATGTCTGCAGGCAGATCAAGTTTATTTTCAATTTTGGCCACGCCCCCTCCCGCCCCCGCAATTTAGAAAAAACGTCATATATCCCACAGTTTTGAAGATAGATGGCTTGTTCCTTCTAGATATATTTAGTTATTAGGATAACTTATCGATCCGCCAAATGAATGAAGAAGATCAAATGAACGGTTTTCGAGTTATGACTCTTATACTCTTGGTACAGAGTATGCTTTAGTCGGGCTTGACCGACTTTCTTTCTTGTTAAGTTAGAGCCTCGTGGATGCATCAAGCTAGGCCTAATAACTTTCTATTCTGAAAAGTACAATCAGATCGGACAAAAAACACCGGAGTTATAAGCGAAACAGTTGAGCTGATAAGACCAGTTGTTGGTCAGGACTAGAAAAAAGTGTTGCATACATTTGGGATGATAATTTTGCTAAAAATTCAAAAACAAATAAATGAAAACAACTGAACAGAGTAGTTTGTGGTCGGGAAATTCGACTTGACAGCGCCCTTACTTGTTTTTTTTTGGAATTTTATGTATAGTTTTTGCTTAGTTCTGGGAAAGAAGGAAGTGCGTCAGCAACAGTTCTATTCTTAATTGCTTCGGCATCCTGTTCAATCCATTTCAAAAAGAAGACAAACAACACACAGAGACTTAAACCAAAATACTTAGTCATAACAAAGTTCCCAGAACAACAAGTTGAGTAAGACTGAACTTACACGGTGAAGCAAACTTCAGGCTGTCTGTCACATAAGCCTACTTAGCAGCTATTTAGAAGATGAGAAATCAGCGCTAAATTATTGATTGATTTGTCAGAGGATTGTTAAGCAAGTAGAGTTATAAGCAAATGAATGTTCGCTCCGGCAGCGCTGCTTTTAGCTGCTAGTGCAGCTTAAAAAAACTTATAATGAGCATACACTTTGGCTGCTGCAGAGCATATTGCAGTGGAGCCTTATCGACTTTCGTACTTGTTTCGCTGCCTATTGGTTTATATACCCTTGTTATGCATAGAAGGCAGCGTCTTCGACCACATAAAGTATATATATACTTGCATAACGAGCTGAGTTGATTTAGCCCTGTAAATCTGTTTCTATGCTATCTCCTCCCTCATTTTAACAGATATCTTCACCAAACTTTGTACGTAGACTTCAAGCACAAATACGCTGCAGATTAGTTGGAACCGTTGGGATCAGATGACTATAGCATATAGCTGTCATAGGAATGATGGGTCGAAAAACTAGTTTTAGTGAGAAAAACTTTTTTGTTTTCTACGGAAACTTCTCCAAATTTTTGTATTTCTTAGTTTGCTATGCTTAACCATCATTTCACTAAGTGTGGTCGACATTAGACATCTATATGGTATAGCTCTCATAGAAAAGTAGAGTCTGAAAACTAGTTTTAGTGAGAAAAACTTTTTTGTTTTAAATGGCAACGCCTCCAAACTTTGTATTTCCTGGTTTGCTATGATTTTTCATATTTCTGCCAAGTTTGGTCGCCATCGGACATCTATATGGTATAGCTGTCATAGAAGAATTGAGTATGAAAAGTAATCCTAGTGAGAAAAACTTTTTTGTTTTGAATGGAAATTGGCTTAAAATTGGCATTCACTTACTTAAAATACTTTCACACAATTCTACAAAGTTTGGTCAAAATCGGTCGACTTTAGCATATAGCTGCAGTGGGAATGATTGGTCGAAAAGGTAGTCTTAGTGAGAAAAATTTTTTTGTTTTAAAAGAAATCAACTCCAAATTTTATATGTGTGCGTTTGTTTGGCTTTTGCATGATTTTGTATGATTTGGTCGAGATCGGACCTCTATATGGTATAGCTTCCATAGAAAAGTTGGGTCCGAAAAGTAGTCTTAGCTAGAAAAACGTGCTGCAAGGGTAAACAAACTTCGGCCGAGCAGAAGTTAACTTTTCTCTATTTATGGTTTAATAATACAGCACAGCATGATATTAATTTCATGATATTTTGCTTGCGCAGTGGATTTCGACGAATTTAATGCGGTCTTTTATTCCACGATTATCCTCAAATAACTTCACAGTAAGATACACCTAGTTTACGGTGGCTAATAGTGGGCTGAGCATTCGAAGGATTCCACCTATTTAGCCCCTTTTCCATGAATGCAAGCAACTGACTCCCAAAAGCTTTCGATGCAGTTAGATAGCCTAAGTGTTACCTTTTAAATAAACATCGAGTTGAAGTGGATGCGTTCAATGGTTCTAGAGATCGAGTGTGTTCAATGCGAGAACCAAAACAACTGGGAGTAAAAGGTACTTGCCTCATGATCGCTGTACAGGAAGTTTTAGTAAGCAAACCATTTTTCATAATTCTTGACACTTTTCATTAATTGGTAAGTAGATCTGCTTGTCATCAGCCTCCAATGGCCAAAAGTCAACGGTGATTTTAACCCATACTTACCTCTCTTCCCTGCTTCCTTTCTTTCCCCCACCCCAGTAAAAATCATGCTAGGTTTTTGCTAATTAAATTGTTCACATAATACTTTTTTGCCATGTTTTTGTGGTTCGTTTCCATCTGTTTTATTCAATATTTTTTCATATCGTTCATTTTGATGCTCTTATATATTTTTTTATTGTTTTTGGTTTTTTCTTTTGGTAATTTTCTTTTGCGCTTTCATAGTTACATATATACTTGCTATATATATATATATATATATATATATAAATATTTCGATTTGCGGTTTTTGTATGGCAACACAATAGTAACTTACAGTCATAGCAAGTGTAATTCTTCTATACAAATATAGATAATTCTACAGGCTTTTTGGGTATTCTTTTCAAACATAATTGCACAAATTTCGTTCAACATATGGATATATGTGTATGTATGTATGTATGTATATATATATATGTATGTATATATATTACAAAAAACGCAAAAACCGAAGCCCTACGCAATATAATACTTGTCAACCTTTTTTCCCATTTTTGTTTTGTTTGTGTTTCTTTTTGCTAAACATTACTTAATTGTACTATGAAAAAAAAACCATTTACTTGCATTCTAAAGAGTTGAGTTTTTTTATGTTTAAGTTTTCGTTTCGATTTTGTATACGCCACGGCTGCACGATTAATATATCAGTTAAGTATGGCGGGTTGTGGCAGAAGTAAATGATCGGACGGGCTGCTATTCTATTTCAAAGTTTGTCTTCTTAAAGGCTGAAATGGGTCTCGAGGAACTATAACTTTAAGATTAAAGACAACATATAAAGATAACTGTGCTTAAATTTGATCAAACCAGAGCCGAGTTCATGGTGAAAGAACGTTCAAATATGCAACTACTGATGACTGAAGAGAACTATGAGATTCCTGAAACTTCTTTGCCTGATCAACAACCAATGTCAGAACCAAAATTGGGCAATTTCTTTTAAGAGAAGCAAAAACAGTTGAAGGAAATTGACATCAATGGATTAAGTGTATTCAAAGCTTTGTGATTTGCAGTGTTTTTTAAATCTATTCCACATAAATAGTAGTTTTCTTTATAAATCAATATCCTAGATACTCAAAAACCTACATAGACCACTTACATGCTACAACAATGAAGGTAAGGCGGCGTCAGTGTGAGTTCTCTGCAACTCTCGTACTTTTGAAGCGTTAGCTTTTGGCAAAAGTACTCATCACACTGACGCCGCCTTACCTTTATTGTTGTATCATGATTGCTTAGGTTTTGGATCCGGGGTGCACGCGGTCTATACGCTTCAGGCGTACGCGATTGATCTAAGCCTTTGTGAAGTTCCCGATTGTCAGTTTTCGATATTCAGTGGCCGATTCTCAGCACTCGATAAAGGGTACTCAATGCTAAGTATTTGATACTAATAGCTCGATACCCAGTACTCGATACTTAGTACTCAATAACTGGAATTTATTATCTCAATTCTGAGTACTTAGTAGTCAAAACTAAGTACTGAATACCCAGCATTCGATACAAATTACTCCTTACTGAGTACTCGATACCAGCACTTGATACTAAGTACCCAATCCCTGGAATTTATTTACTCAATTATGAGTACTTAGTACTTAAAACAAAGTACTCGATAGCCAGCACTCGGAACTAAGCACTCCTTACTAAGTACACTAAACTAAGTGCTCGATACTAAGTCCTTCTAAGTACTCCTTACTAAGTACTCCTTACTAATTACTCCTCACTAAGTACTCAATACTAAGAGCTCGATGACATTAACTCGATTCTCTGTATTAAGTACTCGAAAATAAGTACTCAATACTCAGTTCTAGGTTCTTACCACTCGATAGTAACTATCCCTGCATGTCATATGAGGGATATCATGAAATACGTATTACACAGATCCAAAAAAGATCCATTTGGACTGTAAATGTCTGTAAAATTCTTTCAATCATCCAAAGAAACTCGAAATGAGAATAAATTTTCATATCCTTGGAATAATTTGAAGCTCCCTTGGATGATTTAAAGTATATTTAAGACAAATGCACCGCTACAGTCTCACCCGATATCGATTAACTTGTATCACTGCAGCAGTGTGACCAGAGATTGTTTAACCTATCGAAGGAATTTTCTGTTATTGTTTGCGTGTCGTTTTATTTGCCAAATAGATGAAGGACTATCTTTTGCGTTGATGAATCGAAGTAAACGTTATAAACCACCTCTAAAAGGGAACATCTTTTCAGTGGCAGAGGAACATTTGCTTGTGGTTCTAGCTAAGCTAAAGTGATATCTGTTGCAAAACAACAAAAGCAATGCAGTAACGTGGCTTGGCAGAGACCTGGAGATTAGGTCTTGAAAATGTTTCCACAAATCTTACAGCATTTCTATCGGAAAATCAAAAGAAGTGACTCATTTCACTATGTTTACTGTCTATCAACGAAATAATATGCCAACATTTTGGAAAAATTTGACATTCAACGCATAAAGCATGCCAAAAGTTTCCCTTTTCGAACATTGAATGAACGTTTTAATGCAACTTTAAGCTTTAACAATACATTTGAAAGGATTTGTCAGACCCAACCAAGTCCTTTACTTCTGTTACCCACCCCCCCGCCCCACCGTAACTATGTTTTCTGTGTGTGTTTATATATATATAGGCGGTTTTTTTCTTCTTTACTTTTTTGTTTGTGGTATGTGAGTAGCTAATGCCCCTAGTTGTATCTATGCATATATTCCTATATGTTTACAGTTACGCTCATATATATTATATATATATTATATATAGTTTTATGTACGAGTATATCGAATTAGTTTTCTATAGCCCATTCCCACGTGCATTTGTTCAACTTCCTGCTGCATTGCTTAGTAGTTTTTCCATAATTTATGCCATAATTTTTAGTTGGTTGCATATTTTGTTGTTGTTTTCAAAAATTCCTTCAATACATTAGTGTGTGTGTGTGTGTGTTGTGTGTGAGTGTGTTGTGTGTGTGTATATAGATATTTGTGTATATTTATATGAATATTTATTTTTTGTTAATTTGTTGTTGCTGCTGTTGCTGTTGCTGTTGGTTTTCTCTCGTTTTGTGTAGTTTATTGTCCACCCATCATCCAGTTTACGGAAATTCTTCATTCATTTTGGTTTTTCATATTGTTGCACAGTAACAAAAGGCCTTGCATAATGCACAAAGAAACACACACAGACGCATACATGAATAAATAAATTAATAATAATAATAATAATAACAATAATAATAATGGCAACAACAATGGAATCTTAAAGCCGAGCTTAAATTCGAAACTAAACGTAACACAAATGAATCCTGAGTTTGTTGAACCAAATAGTGCAAAATACAATTCAGTTGCCGCTGCAGCTCCTGCCTCCATCACTGCGCCTGCTTGTCAACGTATCAAAAGTCCCGTATCGGGTGACCAGCGATTCGCACGATAATACATATCCTTGTACATGGAAGGGCATGCATTTTGATTCTAAACGAAATGGTAGACAGTTATGCAGTCCCTCCTTGGGCAACGGAGCGTCGCGGTTCACTCACCTTGTTACGCTTAAAATCTATGTTCGTCCTTACGGTTCTATGGTGTAAACTTTGCACGGGTCGCGCATTATTACCTAATGGAGCTTTTGGTGTACTCTCGGAGCCTTGCATCAGTCGTCGGAGTTGATATAACTGTAATATGCGAAAATGCAAATTCAATTGCAAGTGTTAATTATGTCAGCTCATTTGAATAATAATTTGTTTTGTAGTCGATTGAGCAACGGCTAATTGCTTTTGAATGAGCTGAAATCAGTCAAAATGCGATAACAAATTATGTTTTAACGGTGGACGGGGGGGGTGTTGAGGTGAGGTGAGGTGTGGTTAGCAGCGAGGGTCGCTTTACATTTACATAGGGGATGATGTTTTGAATGATTTGGTTTTCTATTTGGACTGGAGTTGAATGATTGAGCTTATTTTTGCGTATGAAAATCTCTAATTAATGTTAAATTGATCTGGGATTTTGATCTTTCATTGGAAAATCATCAGAAGGGATGAATATGCTCTTTTTTGAATATTAAAATATAAATTTAATATCAAATTGACCTTAGATTTTCATCCATTGGAGCTGAAAATCATCAAAATGATATTTTAATGTCAAAAAAGATGAATATGTGCTTTTTTTGATATTAAAATATCCATTTAATGTCAAAATTATCCTAGATTTTCATCCAATGGAGCTGAAAAATCATGAAAAGAATATTTTAATATCAAAAAAGGATGAATATGCATTTTTGGGTATCAAAATATCCATTTAATAGCAAATTGATCTTAGATTTTCATCCAATGGAGCTGAAGAATCATCAAAAAGACATTTTAATGTAAAAAAATATGAATATGCTCTTTTTTTGGATGGTAAAATTTCCATTTAATATCAAATTGATCTTAGATTTTCATTTAATGGAGCTGACAATCATCAAAAGGACAGTCTGATATCCAAAAAGGATGAAGCTTTTCTAAAATATCCATTTTATATCAATTTGATCTTAGATTTTCATCCAAAGGAGCTGAAAATCTTCAAAATGATCCTCTTATATCCAAAAACGATGAACATTCTTTAAAATATCCATTAAATATCAAATTGATCTTAGATTTTCATTGAATGGAACTAAAAATCATCTAAAGGAAACCATAATATCCAAAAAGGATGAACATTCCTTAAAATATCCATTTAATATCAAATTGATCTTAGATTTTCATTCAATGGAGCTGAAAATCATCAATAGGACAGTCTGATATCCAAACAGGATGAAGCTTCTCTAAAATATCCATTTTATATCAATTTGATCTAAGATTTTCATCCAATGGAGCTGAACAAAGTATCAAAAGGATACTCTTATATCCAAAAACGATGAACATTCTTTAAAATATCCATTTAATATCAAATTGATCTTAGATTTTCATTCAATGGAACTAAAAATCATCAAAAGGATACCATAATATCCAAAAAGGATGAAAATTCCTTAAAATATTCATTTAATGTCAAATTGATCTTAGATTTTCATCCAATGGAGCTGAAAATCATCAAATGAATAAAAAAAATTGAAAAAAGAATCTGAAATAAAATCGTGTAATCGTATTTGCTGGAAGAAAGACAAGTGTTTCTTCTGGGAGCGAAGAAAGTCTTGCATCTTGAACATAAGAAGAAATATCATTATGGAAAAACCCAAAAGTTGCTTAAAAAAAGATAAAATGCAAAGCATTTCTTCCAAAAGTTCTCTTCCTTATGATAATAAATACTTTGTATAGGTCCTTCGAGTCGGATATGACCATAAAAATGATTAATTCTATTCCAAGAACCATTCTACAACCTCTTTTTGTTTCATTTTTTAAGCGAGAAACAGTCTCAAGCCAACTTTTTGAAGTGCATTCGTAATGCAGCAAAATTTACAAATTGTTTTTCTGTTTTCTATTTTATTAATGACACATTTCCATGAGTAATTCCAGTTGGTTTAACCCTTCCTCTTCCCTGTTTGACATGCATTTATGCAAATTGATTAAACTAACCAAATATTGTTTTTTAATTATGCACAGACGGACGGACGGACGGAAGGCCGGACGGACAGAGCATTGACCGCATTTACACCGCGATCCAACCAAATATCCAAATTGATGAGCAATTTTATAATTGCATTTATGCGATTTTTATCAACAACAATAGAAACGGGCCCCAAAAAAAATACACAGAGCCTGACTTTAAATGCAATTGCGTTTTGTATAATTATTATTGCGGTGTAAACTAATTGCACTCACCTCTTGTTTGGTGATATAGATGGGTTTATTAACTATAATCCAGACGGTGCTCTCCCAGCAGCCTGGATGCGTTGTGGAGCCCTCGTAGGTGATGTAATGATCCGTGTTGGGTAGCAGCGACCTCACCGATATGTGACGAATGGGCGTTGAGAAGCCTAGAAAGCGGATGCATAAAACATGAGCAAGAGCAAAGTTCAAGGTGCAAGCGGGTTAGTGGCGGGGGGAGGGGGGAGGGCTATTTATGCGCATATGCCATAGAAATATGGACGCATGCCAAAGTCTAATGAATAATTCACCACCATCCACCTTAACGTCAGCGCTCGACTTTATTCATACAAATCATTTTGCCAGCCCGGAAATGAAGCGACTCGCGGCTCCTCAGGAGCCGCCAAAGTGCACCCAGTTGGGTGGTGGTGGGGGGTGGGGGAGGGGTCAGAAATATGTGTATTTGCATCACAAGTGTCGAGTTATACTTTCCATTTGATAAGCAATAAGGTAGAAGGACTTTTTGGGACGCTACTTTGACTTGAAGTGCTGTCAGATGCGAAAAGTTTACTCAGCATTTCACAAGAACTTCTACTATAATTGTTTCAAACTCTATAAAAGATCCGGCTCGAAGGACCCGCGTACTTATGAGTATGCCTTTCATTATTCTTAACCAACACCTTTGCTACATCGAAGGTAAGTTCCATCTCTTTCAAAAGATCCGGCTCGAAGAACCTAGCGCATTTCTACTACTTATGAGTATTACTTTCATTATTCTTAACAAAAGCACCTTTGGTATATTGAAAGAAAAGATCCGCCTCGAAGGACCCGCGTACTTATGAGTATTCCTTTCATTATTCTTAACCAAAACCTTTGCTATATCGTAGGTAAGCTCAATATCTTTCAAATGATCCGGCTCCAAGGACCTACTTTGATTATTCTTAACAAAAACTCTTTTGGTATATCAAAAGAAAAGATCCGGCTCGAAGGACTAGCGTACTTATGAGTATGCCTTTCATTATTCTTAACCGAAACCTTTGCCATATCGAAGGTAAGCTCAATATCTTTCAAATGATCCGGCTCCAAGGACCTATTTTGATTATTCTTAACAAAAACACCTTTGGTATATCGAAAAAACAGATCCGGCTCGAAGGACCACCACATCTTAGGCCATTGGTAGCTGACTAAAAGTTCATATTCCCTAGCAATTGCATGAAAAACATCGTCACTTGTGGGCCAACCCACTGGCCACTTCCTTCTCCTTTGCCAAGTATTGTTATTTTGGTCGTTTTTAAGTTTGTTTGTTGTAGTTGCTGTATTTTGCTTGCATATTTCTGGTCTGCTGGCATTTTTACAAATTAAGCTAGAGGTAGAGGGCTCTCTCCCCCATAAAGTTGTACGACCTGTAAAAAGGCTATTAAACTGGCCAGGAAATATCAGGGCGACGTGGCCAGGGGGGCAGTGGCAAACGCAGGGAATTATTAAGTGTCGGTTTAGTGTAATTCGAGGTTTCATTTTCGTCACTTTGCTGCGCACGGTGTACAAATTTCATTTGTAAGTCTTGAGGCCAAAAAGGGCCAAAAGCCAGGAGGAGTTTTATGGCCAGGCAGGGACACCCACCGCAGTTGCAGTTGCAATGACATCATAAAAAATATAACCAAAAACAGAGAGAGGGAGAGGTAGTCAGAGTGCCCAGCAACATTTCCGACGGAAATGAAGTTGGTCGTGCTGTACAGTGTGGAAACTTACCTCGATAGAGCACCTTATTGAATGTGCTCGTTATGATCCGCAACTCTGGATTGGGCGTCTCACCTATCTGCACCATCAACGAGAGACCCACAATGCCCTGGGACTTGTGTTGGGCCTCGGACATGTTGTGATACAGTTCCTTGTTGAAGCCATAGATTTGTATCTGGGAAATGGGCAGATATACAGAAGTTACTTGCCATATAATCATTTAAAAAAACAATCACCATAAAAGAGAATGAACTTTTAATATTATAAAATAGACTTATATTTAGAAAATCCATTATACAGGAAATTGTACTGTAAATGTGCGGTTTTGTGCCGCCTACATAAGTCTTCTGCAAGTATTCCTGTAGTTTCGATGCTCCCATCCAAATAGAAAAAGATATAATTCTGGCGAAATTATTTCTGAAAATCGACATAGCTCAGCTGGAAAATGTATATTGTCTCCGAAATTGCGTTGCGACATAATTCCGCTGACCTAATTCCGCGAAATTATATCTGATAGCGACAGATTTATGCTGGAAAATGTATAATGTCTTCGAAATTGTGTCGCCAGGAGCTTGCCACTTTGTTCCGCCGACATAGTTCCAGCGACATAATTCCGCCGACCTTATTCCGTCAATATAATATGTGAAAAGCGACATAGTTCTGCGGGAAAATGTATAATGTCTTCGAAATTGTGTCGCCAGGAGCTTGCCACTTTGTTTCGCCGACATAGTTCTAGGGACATAATTCCGCCGACCTAATTTCGCTGAAATTATTTCTGAAAAGTGAAATAATTCCGCGGGCAAACGCATAATGTCCGCGAAATTATGTCCCTAGGAGCTTGCCACTTTGTTCCGCCGACATTTTTCCAGCGACATAATTCCGCCGACCTAGTTTCGATGAAATTGTGTCTGAAAAGCGCCATAATTCTTCTTGAAAATGTATAGTGTCGGCAAAATTGTGTCACTAACAGCTTGTGACTTTGTTCCGCCGACATAGTTCCGGCGACATAATTCCGCCGACCTAATTTCGCCAAAACTTTTTCTTAAAAGCGACTTGGTTCTGCTGAAAAACTTAAAATTTCGGCGATATTGTGTCGCCAAGAGATTGCGACTTTGTGGCGCCGACACAACTTTCCTGAAATTGTATGTGTGGCGGAACTGTGTCGCTATATTGCACACAGCTCTCTTTCCACCAACATAATTCCGCCTTTTCAGTCAAAAACTTCCTTTCTTAATTCTATGTGTACCCACCTCTCCCGGAAAACTATAACCCTGTATATAGTGCTCCGAGCCGCGACTGTTATCCGTTCCATAGTGTATATAAATCTCTTCAAATTGATAACGATAGGCCAATGGTCCGCCGGATATATTCACATGCTGTTTTGTATCCTTGTCCACTCGAAAGACGAGCGATTGACCTGTATTGTGCAATGTGCCGGAAACCTGTTGACGAGACCAGAATTGTGAGTTGTAGCTGTCTGAGCTGGGATTCGGCGCTGTCCCACCTCCCCCTCCTCCCCCCCTTCACTCCTCACCTTGTGCTTATCAATGTGCAGCGGTCGCAGGTAGGGATCGAATAGCAGCTTATCGGGCACCACATCGATGGGCGATTGGCGTCGTCCTTTGTTGCACATATTCCACTGTGGATTGATAAGGCCCCAGAAGCTTGGTCCTGCGAAACAAAATGAACATACAACAACAACAGCAACAACAACAGCAACAACAAAAAAGGAGGAAGAAAAAAATGAACAACATTGCAGTTGTTGGCAGTTGGAACTGCTCCTGTCAATCGAGCAAATGAAAAACGTGTCCGCGTCTCGTCCTGTGTTGTGCAAACAGCAGCTGCACGACAGCCAGGACAATACCAAATGCCAAAATGAAATTTCATAAGCCTCGACCTGCTCAACGACTTTTTTGCTCCCCCTTTGACCAATTTTAAATAGCAATTAAAGGCAACAGCAGAATGTCATCGGGCCAAAAGCGCGCAGCGAGACAGAGACAGAGACAGCGACAGCGACGGAGAGTGAGAGTGACAGAGAGGAGGAGAAGGAAATGAATTGAAACAGAATGTTTGCAGATCGGGGGATAAACCAGTGCAGCGAGGAAATGTTTGACATTGTGTTTCCAAAAGGCCAAAAAATTATGCCACATGATGCAAATAAATTGCACATTTACCGACCCCGGGCTTAAGTCGACAGGCTTCTCTGCACCGATTTGGGTGCGAGAGCTACAGTTTCATGTTAACTGTTGCCAATCCTAAACGTTTCAAATAACTTGCCCCGATTTTATTTGATTTTCATTTGCCTGCCTGATTTCCATTTGTCACTTGCCACTCACCGCCAACTCGTGTCATGGCTATTTCAGGATACGTTTTGTGTCGCTTGCATTTCCATTGCAATTTCGGTGCAGGGGGCGTGTGAGAGGGGGTGTGTGTGTGTGAGTGTGAGGGGGTGGGCATGTTTTGATGACACGCGACACCCGTTGGTCAAGGCAATAAATGCCAAAGTTTAAAAAGTGCTACGTGTTGACGTCGACGTTGCCGCTTTTGCGGCCTGTGCACAACACCCACACACACACCTACACCTATCGCCTCCGACGACTGTTCATTTTGTGGCTACACTCAAAGAAAAATGTGCAGACAGGATGTTACAGATACCCCAGGAAACCCCAATTGTAGCTACAAAAGCTATCAAAAGTAGGGTAAGTACGAACCTACTTGATTTAATACAATTTTGAACCTTAAGTCATAGCAGATAAACTCTGAAAAAATTCTAAAATATTATTATACCCTGGCAAAGGGTATTATAATTTTGCCCAGAAGTTTACAACGCATAGAAATATTCATTTCCGACCCCATAAACCATATATAATATATATTCTTGATCAGGGTGAGGAGCTGAGTCGATTGAGCTTTGTTCGTCCGTCTGTCCGTCTGTCCGTCTGTTTCTACGGGAACTAGTCTCTCAGTTTTGAAGCTATCAAGCTGAAATTTTGCACAGAGTCTTCATTTTGCAGCACACTACTAATATGTCGGATCGTATGACTATATCCCATAGGAATAATAGGTCGGAAAACAAGTTTTAGTGAGAAAAACTTTTTTCTTTTCAACGGAAACGTCTCCAAACTTAGTAATCGTAGGTTTTCTATGTTTTTTTATAGTTCTACCAAGTTTTATTAAAATCGTACAACTATAGGGTATAGCTGCCCTACAAAAGATAGGTCTGAAAAACAGTTTTAGTTAAAAAAACTTTTTTGTTTTCAATGGTAGCATTCTGCAATTTTGTATTTGTTTGTTTCACTTGCTTTCACATACTTTTACAAATTTTTGGCCAAATCGATTGACTATATCATATAGCTCCCATACGAACAATCGGTCGGAAAATGGAAAAACTAGTATTTTTTTTTGAAAATATTTAAGCGAGCACTTGCAAGGGTATAAAAACTTCGACACAGACGAAGTTAGCTTAGCTTTCCCGTTTTTTAAAGTCTTTTACACTCTTAAGTCAACACCAATAGATTCTACATCAAACGAGTGCAAAATGTTCGAAGTTGAAGCCCTTAAACTGTCAAATTAATGCTCAATTTGTTCTTGAAGTGCGTCTTGAATTAACCATAGACCCAAATGTTATAACTGCCGGTCACAAATATGCATACATATTTTGTACAAGCCAATCATTAAGGTCTCATTTGTCAAAAGTTCCAGTTGACTAACCTACGGTCTAATCTGTTGCTCAAGATTTCCAGCGCTTAAGTTTTTTTGATTTTCTTAATAACATCGATCTGTGGCAGATCTAAAAGGGTTCTAAAGGGTTTGAAGCCCGCCCAGAGTCAGAACATCTTTAATCACAAAATGTATGGAAAGAACTATGATCTTACAATCATCAAAACTTCCAATTTAGAATTGGGCTCTGGGGAGGGCTTCAGTTCGCTTAGCCCACCTCCTAGATCCGCTTTTGATTGTTATCGATAAATTCCACTCGCTGCAGCAGTGTGGCCATACACTGTCAATGAATTAGGTATTTTGTAAAGGTTGTCTTAATACTGGCTATGATTACTGGCAATTTTCTTGCTTAGAAGTTGAGTTAAATTGCAAGCAATGGATGAAATGTTCTAGTGGTGGACACTTGTGTACGCTACCAAAGCAAAGCTGCCTCCAAAAAAAGTCCCCTGCAGTGAAAGGAAAGTTAACAATTGCAACAAATCGCAGGGCCACTCTAAGTTTGCTCTCTGACAACAATGCATGATTCCTGTTAACAATCCTGGTCACCATCAATCGAATCGCATTTGATTTCTAATCAAGGCAAAACCCATTTTACATGTTATTTTTGTCGTTTGTACAAATTTGACTTCATGCAGTTCATGAAAAGGAATAGGGCCTCTTCCAGTACTCTCGTCCATTAGTTATTCATTGTCTCTGTCTCATGATACAGCAAAGAAGGTAGGGCGCTTATTTTTTGCTTTATGTACTGAGCTTTTGCGTGACGAACCTTACGCTTTAAGAGTACGCGAAATGCTAAACGTTTTAAGTACTTTACTTAAGGCGCACACTCGGAGCACCCTACCTTTGCGGTTGTAGCAAACTCTGTCTCTTAAAATTCCATTTCTATGGCGTGGAAAGTGAAACATTTTATTTTGATTCAGCAATTATCGAAATATACCATGCAAGTGTTGCAGCCAGCTGTTTGTGTATCGATAAACATATCGATAGTTTCAACGGAGCTGATCTAGCGGTTAAAGCTGACAAGAGCATGAGCTGCGGTAAGTTAAGTTTGAGAAAATGGCCCTCAATCCAAAAACTTCTCCTCCCCAGCTTCTCTCAGTGTTGCCCAACACAATGAGACGCTGCAAGGTGTACAATTTACCAATATCGACCATCAGCAACAAAAGTCACCACACTCAACTCAACTCAATTACTCCCTAACAGACAGAAATCGCAGCCCTTTTGACTCCTGCCAAATTCGGCTGCCATAAAAGAGGCAAATTTTGCAATCACGACGAAATCTGTGCATAATTATAACATGAGAGAGTGTGAGTGTGTGAAAATAAAGTGCTGCAAACTAGCTCTGACCTGCGCTCAACGATCGCTGGCCTGCAACTGTTTGCTCTCTTCGGCCAAGCCTTGGCAAAAGCTTCGCTCAAGTCTGTGTGTGTTTCTCTTGGGCCAAGCCTCGGCAAGCGCTCGGCTCAAGTGTGTTTGAGTAGCGAATTGTGTTTAGTACCTGCGGGCCAGGCATGAGCATTGCTCGTTTAAGATGAAAATTGCAACTGAAAAGTAATTGATCAATAACTTACCGGATATACCATCATAGGTCCACCATTCTTCCCAACTGGACAGGACTTCTGCAATAAGAAAGACACCAAGAAAGAGTTAAGTACAAGCTTTAAGTTCACTTTCACACACTCAAGCATAATTCTTGAGCAAAATCTACACATAGCTCATACCCAGCCCAGTTCCCGTAAGGGGGTGGGGTGGGGGCTTAAAGTGTGACATGTGAAATGAGGGCAACCAGCCAGCCACCCGTTTGGCAGTCAAATCTTGGCCTTTCAATGCGCATAATTCGCTGCCAATGTAAACAGCGCATGAAATCAACTAATGTAAGACTTCCTTATGCCAGGACTCGTAGTTGGAGTCGGAGTCGGAATCGAAGTCAGACAAAACAAACACAGCAGCTTCTTCATGGGGGGTAAACGATGACTTTAGTCAGCCAGCCATCGAGACGCCATCGCCTCCAATGCGTGTCGCATGAGTCAACGTCCAATGAGGCCAACACAAAAAAAAAAAAAATGAAGGGAATGGAAAGAAAAACTACCGTAAAAAGGATGAGACTTCGGATCTGTGGAGGATGAGCATGACAACAGCAATGTCGCCAGCCAGTCTGGCGCCAATAAAGTTTACACTCAGTTGCCACATTTCGTTTATGGGCAAGTTCTGCTTCCGCTTTATCAAGCGACAGACAATTTTCGCTATTTTTTGCCACCCCTTCGCCCCATCCTTGCCAACCCCCCCTGACCATTTGAGAGTATTCAAAATTTATGCTATATGCGTTGGACTTGGCCTGATGGGGGGGACGGGGGAGACGAACAGCGGCGGCAATAAAGCCCAAAGAAATTGCTGCAAGCCAAAGCGGAAGTTCAAAAGGGAGTCGTTGGAACCGTGGCCCGCTTCCTGCAACCAGCGCCCAGTGTTATGCCATGCGTTTTTTTTTTTGCCTCTGCTGCTGCTGCCGCTGCTTCTCTTACTTTTGGAATACCCTTAACGTTGGCTGGGGCCAATTGAATGTGAGGGAAAGCTGCAGGTACATTTGGACAGGGCAATGATGAAAGTGAAAAGGATTGAAGGGGTTTTCAAGCAGGCAGAAGATACATATGACCAAAATCACATTTGATAATTAAACGAACGCACTTTTTTTTTTTACCAATGTGAACCGCAAAAATGGAACGAAATGTAAGTGGAGCCAGTTTTGCATTCACAGAATACAATTACAGAACATTAACATTATGTTAAGCTAACAGCCTTCGCAGTAGATAAATCTCTGCTCTACTCGTTCCCCTCTAATAAGGGCTATTTTTCGTTAATGGTTGTTGGACAGCTTCCAATGTATATTTTCGTGCCCACCGCTGATTTATGAGAATTTTTTATAAAACCGGGTTCGCTAAAGTACAATGACACCTACTTGAAGCTGCTTGAGCACAAAACTTGAGCAGAATTGCCGTCTACCTTCAGCCCAACAATCGATAGGGGCAGTCGTAAACGTGCCTCACGAAAATCCGAAGGAAAAACATAGCATAATATTAACAACATGCCAAAGAAGTTCACTGACATAAAAAACAATCGCCCGAAATCCAGGCCAGGCTGAATTCTTTATGGTGCTTTAACGCTGTGTTTCGCGTGAGGTCGATAATCGTCTGCGCTAAGATGCTGACTTCTGAGTAAGATGCAGTAGGAGGTGTTGTGATGCCCCAAGTTTCGGACGGTATGCAAACTTGAAGAATTCCCAGAGAAAAAAGGTAAATAACGTACTGTTCACTGCTGACGATTTAAGAAACAGCGGAATTACTCTACTTTTTGGACTTGATTTCCATAAATTTTGTTGTAAAAGTCGCAAGATCTTAATGGGTCGCATATTTGGAACACTTTCCAGGGAACTGCAAAGACTCTTTTGGATTCTGGATTCAGAAAGTTGATCCACCTATTTGTTGGTCAAACGATTGACAGTTGTTTGATTATGTGTAAAAGTTGCTCGACCTTTCGTTTTGAAGTTTACTGAGAAAAGAATGTTTGAAACGTAAGTACAAAGAAAAAATTGTATCCATTATTTTATTTTACTCTATAATATCACTTCTTTCTTGGCAAAAGAATACTATTTACTACTAAATCTAACGACTCGATTATATATCTTATTTTTATTTTTCAGATGAAGGCCGATTTGACATCTAAAACACCTGCCTGGTACTTAATATCGAGATTTCTTTTGTGTGTGTACTCGTATTTCTTTATGGATCCCAGTTAAATATGCTGAACCGAGCTGAACATTACAAGCTACTACGGAGTCCGTCTTGAATCTGGGTAAGTTTTTGACTTTTATAACTTTTTTATATATTTGTTTTTGATGTAAAATTTCTGAAATATCTAAGTATGTTGCAACGAGTACATTATCTCTATTAAGTACTTCTCAACGATAACTGAGTTTTAAGTTCATAGTATCGAAGAGGATGGATTATTGAATACCAAGTATCGTGTACTGAGAATTGTAGTCTAAAAATTGTGCACTAAGTATCGAGTTCGAGAATCGAGTGCCTAGTATCAAGTTCTTTCTTTTCAGAATCAGTCTCGAGCTGGTAGTATCAAAGACTTGGTATCAATTACTGAGTATCGAGTATTTGGAACCCATTATCGAGTATCGTGTACTGAGTATAGGGGTCTGGAAATCGAGTACTGGGTATCGAGTATCTAGTATAAATTTCTAAGTATGGAGTACTGAGCATAGAATACTGCAAATTGAGTACTAAGTATCACGTACCGATTATAGAGTGCCTACTCAATAGCTCGATAAGTTCTTAGTATTCAGTACTGAGTCTAATTGGCTTGGATTATCGATTACTTAGTTTCGTGTACTGTGTATTGAGGTCTGAGAATCGAGTATTATGTATGGAATACTAAGTAGCGAGCTTTTAGTATCGAGTTCTAAGAATCGAGTAAATTTTATTGTGTTTTAAATATGGAGTTCTCAACATCGAGTGCTGAATATTGATTACTAAGTATCGTGTATTGAGTATTAGGGGTCTGAGAATCAAGTACTGAGTATGGAATACTAAGTATCGAGAGTTTAGTATCGAGTATTGAGAACTATGTAACTTTTATCCTGCTGTAAGTATTAAGTACTGGGCATCGAATGCTGAATATCGATTAATAAGCAGCGTGTATTGAGTATTGAGGTCTGAGAATCGAGTAATGAGTACGGAATACTAAGTAGTGAGCTTTTAGTATCGAGTACTGAGAGTCGAGTAGCTATAATCGAGATCTAAGTATGGAGTATTCGTCTTCAAATGGGAAATATCGATTACTAAGTAGCGTGTATCGAGTATTGAGGTCTGAGAATCGAGAATTGAGTACGGAATACTAAGTAGTGAGCTTTTGGTATCGAGTACTGAGAATTGTATAACTTTTATTGTGCTCTAATTATTGATTACTAGGCATCGAATGCTGAATATTGATTACTTGAGTATTGAGGTCTGAAAATCGAGTACTGAGTAAGGAATACTAAGTAGTGAGCTTTTAGTATCGAGTACTGAGAGTCGAGTGGCTAATATCGAGTTCTAAGTATGGAGTATTCGTTTTCAAATGGGGAATATCGATTAATAAGTAGCGTGTATTGAGTATTGAGGTCTGAGAATCGAGTAACGAGTATCGAGCTTTTAGTATCGAGTACTGAGAATCGAGTACCTATTATCGAGCTCTTAGTATTGGGTACTTAGCATTGAATGAGGAATATCGATTATGAAGCAGCGTGTATTGAGTATTTACTTCTGAGAATCGAGTACTGAGTATCGAGTACGAAGTATTGCGCTTTTAGTACCGAAAACTAAGCATCGCATGACTCTTATGAT
Source organism: Lordiphosa andalusiaca (assembly GCA_035044965.1). NCBI lineage: Eukaryota > Metazoa > Arthropoda > Insecta > Diptera > Drosophilidae > Lordiphosa > Lordiphosa andalusiaca. The sequence goes on along the minus strand of JAWNNM010003599.1, from coordinate 238,437 downwards.
GTTCAAAATATAGAGAACTGGCCATAGAATGATGTCTATTGAGTTCTTTGTAACGGGTAGTGCTAATCGAGGACTGAGTATCGCTTACTGAGTACCAAGTGACAATTTATGGGTATCGAGTATGGGAAGTAATTGAAAGTAGTGTAACGCAAACTCCCCGCTTGTTCTTTCCCTACAAAAACATATCGTTTTTCCATAGTTTAAGCTGAAATAGAACAGAATCCTTCAGGATTAGAGTAAACTGTTGCTGCATCGGCTTCTTTTCCCCGCAGTAAGTGCATCTGCCTCGTCGTGGTGACCCCTTTTTATCATTTTTGTATTGTCCCTTGTGCTTGTGCTTTGGTAAGAACTTTAGCCTCTTGATTTCGTTTTGCTGTCGTGTTGCTTTTCTTGAAATAACAATGAACGTCCGTTTGGCATTTTTGGCGACTCGCCGACGACGTCACTTCATTTTGTTTGTTTGTCGCTGTTGTTTTGCTGGCGCGGAGGGGAGGCGGTGGGGCGCATCGCTTCGTTGCATGGTTGTTGTTGTTGTTGTTATTTGTCTGCTAAGCGCTGTAAAGTATGCTATTAAATTGGCCTCTAACGGAGTCGGCGCTCAAAAATTGTGCCCAATAAAAAGACATTTGAGAATGTTTTACAGCCTCGCCTGCGGGGCTCATCTTTGGCTGCTGCCGCTGCTGCTGATGATTCGTCAACAGATTGCACACACACACAGACACAGACACACACAGACACACACTACCCCCTGGCAGTAATTTGGCAATTGGTTTTTATGCTGCAACAGCAACTTAATTTATTGTTATAACAGTTTCTGCGAGACAACAAGGCGACCCACAAAATTTCGATCGACTGAGTGTCGCCTCAGTTGTTGGTCATGCCAAGGCATAGGGGGGTGGAGCGGGGAGCGGGGGGGCTTATTGTCTACTCAAGTGAAAACCCACAGGGTCCTGGTGGGGGGGTTCAACTTAATCCTTTTGAGCCTGTTCGCAGGCAAAAGATTTATATCAATTGTAATTTGCGGATGTTGATGCAAAAAAAAAAAAAGCAAATCAAGATTTTCCAATCTTATTTCAGCCACCGTCTTCGAAATGAATATGCAAAAAGGATTCAGAGTGGGAGGTGGCACACACAGGCCCCTTTCCCCACTCCCCTCTCCCCACTCGATAACAAGCGTGTTTAGATGACTAAATTAAATCAGATTTGGTCGTTAAATCAGTATAAAGTAAGCCTTTGTTTTTCGTTTTTCGGATGGTTCGCGTGCCACAAAATGGCGTAAAGCTGGAATGTGGCCTATCAAGAGTCACGCACACAGCCAAATTGGCCGTGTGTCTCGTGTGTTCGGCTCATCAAAGAGGCGAACACGCCCCAAAACAACATTTCAATGTCTAAATGAATTAAACAAAAGCCAAAAGCAACTAAAAGCAAACGACCCAAGTAGGGGGGGTGGTGGTTGTTTTGGCAGGGAGAGAGGGTGGGTGGCACAGCCCTTTTATGTGTAAATTATGGCTTCAATATAATATTGACAATGAATCAATAAAGGAAATGTCCTTAAAATTAATAGGCGACATTTTGATATAGAATTACTCGCTCTGTCATCGCTTTTAATTAAAATTTCGAGACAAGGGCGCGACACACACACACTCACACACACACACACACAGAGAGGCTTTGGCCTGTCCTGGCAAGATTTATTGCTTCCTGTTAAAGCGCTCAACGTACGCTGATTACGATCTGCGGCACCAAATTCACTCAGCGTTTCAGTTTATCAAACTGTCGCCAAAAAAAAGGAGATTGACGGGCCGAACTGCGCTCTTTGTTTTCCATGGAGTTCAGTTTCCGTTGGAAAATCTATGTTTCAGTTTGCAGAGGTTTGATATGAAAATATGACTTACATTTGATGGGTAGAAAGAAAGGCTTTATTATTATTAATTTCTTATGTTCTTTGTAGAATGTTTTTGGGCAAGAAACTACTGGACTTGGGGCCGATTTCACATCTTCTATGTACATAGTTGCTATGTGCCATATAAACATAGATTTTGCTCTGTTAGTTGTAGGTTTATGTGACAGATAGTTCTATATAGAAGATTAGAAATTGGCCCTTAAAGTAAGATTGTTTTTTACTTATTTTGAGAGGTAAACGGGTTTGTCTTGAGACCATTTTCAGCCTAAAAGTATGATCCAAGAGATTTTAAAATAGTTCGAACTATACTTAATTTAAAATATGCCGAAAAAGTCTAAAATCTAGTATAATGGGATTGAAAAAGTCGTTCTTATTATAAGAACTTAGAACTTGATCTAAGAATTTAGTATTTAATCTAAGAATTTAGTACTTGATCCAAGAATTTAGTATTTGATCTAAGAATTTAGCACTAGAATCAAGTATTTTCGTACATATCTTACTATAGACAACGTTAACACTAAACTCAAGTACATAGTTCTTGGTTTTTTTTTATAAAAGTTCTTATAAATAAATAAGTAAGAATGTTTTGTACTTATTTTGAGAACTAAAACATGCTTGACTTAAGGCTATTTTCAGCGCAAAAGTATGATTCAAGAGATTTTAAAACAAGTCGTGGTATACTTAATATATGATATGCCGAAACAGTCTAAAATCTAGGATTATAGGATTGAAAAAATCGTACTTAAACCAGGAATTTATGCGTTAATACAAGAATTTATTATTTGATCTAAAAATTTAGTTTCTAATATAAGAAATTAGTACTTGATATAAGAATTCATTAGTTGATCTAAGAACTTAGTACTTGATGTAAGAAATTACTACATGATGTAAGTATTTAGTACTTGAATCAAGTATTTTCGTACTTGAATCAAGTATTTTCGTACTTGAATAAAGTATTTTTGTACTTGAATCAAGTATTTTCGTACTTGAATCAAGTATTTTTGTACTTAAACTAAGTATTTTTTCACTTGAATCAAGAATTTACATCCTTGAATCAAGTATTTTTGTACTGTGATTAAGTAATTTTGAACCTGAATCAAGTATTTTCGTACTTGAATCACGAATTTTCGTACCTAAATCAAATATTTTCGTACTTATCTTACTATAGTCAAGCTAAAACTTAACTTAAGTGCAAAGTTCTTGGATTTTTTATATAAAGGTCCGTATAAGACATAGCTACAGCTAAGCAGAGCCATCCACAACTCGCTTAAGTCACCTCTACAGTGTCCATAAGTTGCCACCCAAAACTAGAACAGCCAACTTATGTACTTAGCCTCACATTCTCCATTATCCCAACCGATCTTACGTCTTTTTCTCTCCCCCGCCACCTGAAATCGTATGCCAGCAATATACATAGAGTACCCACTTGACCAACGAGGCAAGGTAGTTTGCTTAACCCTCGACACCAGCTCAGTTAATTGTTATAAATTTTGCACAAAAATTCTTTAATTTGACCCTCGTTGCTTCTCGTTGCGTTGCCTTTCACTTGTGGGTCACTTAATTACCCAAGCACAAATTAACAGCAACAATTTCCAGAGTATTATCATGATTTTCCGTAAATGTTTGAGTACAATTTGTTTGTTTGTTTTTCTTTTTTTTATATTTTCCATCTGCACTTTTGAGAAAATGGGGGGGTAAATGGGAATTCCGGCTACTACAGTGTTGGCATTGGCCAAGCGGAATTTTTGTTGTTGCAAATACTTTTGAGTTGTTTCGGGGCCAACATAAAATTCCAATTTCATTTGCTGCTGCTGCCGCTGGGCGAGTAAATTAAAAAAATGGGTCATGAGAAGAGAAAAAGACAAAAAAAAAACCGGCAACTCATGCGGTGAGTAAGGCATAAAGTTGCCAAAAACCAGCGAAAGCCAAAAAAATATGCATTTAAAAATTGCTGTTCAATTTCTGAACCTGCCGCCCCACAAACAAAGCAAATTGCAACAAGCAAAGCTCATGCTTAGAGCGGTGGATGGGAAGGGGGTGGGGTAGCGGGGCCTGAGAACCATAATTTGACTAAAAACCGTCTAGACATGGTGCACTGTGCTGCAACTATCTTAATTTGTTGGTGCCAAACAAACTTTTCCAACACAACAAAAAGAAAAAAAAAAACGCCAAGAAAAATCGCCAAAAAGAAAACATGACGTAGCCTGAGGAAGTTGTGGCCGCAGTTTCTGCCTGGCGTATACAATTTCGATAATAAGCAACAGTATTTGTTTGCCCCACCTGCCACCTGCCACCTGCCACCTGCCCCCTGCTGCAGCTAAACACGTGTGCAGCAGTTACAGTGAGAGAAATCATTCAAGATGTGAAACATTTCGCTTGACAGGAAACACCTCAAAACTATACCCTTCACAGTGAGAGAGAGCTCTTGACTGTAAGCTAAATGAAAGCTTGCCTTGCTACTTGCCCCACACAGTAGCAAAAGGAACCGAGTAAACTGGAATCAAGATGTGCAGAATCATTACCAAACACGCACAATGAACAGATTATCTCATTTGTTAGACAATGATCTTACTTCAGAAACTCACCTTGAGAACAAGTGAGAAAGTTTGTCAAGCCCCACTATCATTTTGAAGCCTTTTCTCATACCACGACCAATGGTCATTCGATTTCTATTTATGCTCTGACAAATAACTAAATATGTTCAGCAGGTACGAATCTTAAAACTTTGGGAGATATGTCGTGTTTTACAAATTGCGACACATTGAAAATAAACTCGACCTGCTTGCAAGTACAATACTTCTTTTCGAAGTGAGATGAGAATGTGTTACCTACTGGAGAAATACATGTTCGATGCTTGATGTATACGTCTACATTTCCAGTAATTTTGCAATTGTCCTTAATCCACCTCAATCCATGTTGAAACTATGCATAATAGTTGGGTTTGATCAATGTTCAACTGGATTGTTGGCAATTCCATAAGCTTTACTTGACATTACCTAAGTAAAGTGCAAGCAGTGTTGCCATTTTAGCTATTTAGTTGCTAATATCCTTTAAATGTAGGCTATTTCTAGCTATTTCGGTATTTTTGAGACAAAGTTTGAAATATTATTTTGAAGCCTTAACCGTCCCCTGAGAATAACGAGAATAACCATAGGAAAACCCTTTCTGTTGACTTTTTCTTTTTATTCACAATTGGATTGGTTTAAGGTTCAGTTTGCAGTGAAAAAAGAAGACTGAAACCGGTTCGGTTCATCACCGAATTGAAGCCCAAGCTTTGCTACACTCTAAAAACTTAATTCATGACCGAAAACTAAGTGAAAAATAGATGCAAGTTAACTTCGGCGCGGCAGAAGTTGGCATACCTTGCTTTTCCATGGGAGGTATACTATATAGATGTCCTTTATCAACCAGACTTAGTGGAATCAAGCAAAAGTTTAAAAAACGAACATGTAAGAAATTTGGAGACGATTCCATTAAAAATAAAAAGTTTTTCTTAACAGAACTTCTTTTTCGACCGATCATTCGTACTGCAGCTATATGATATAGTCAACCGATTTTGACAAAACTTTGTAGAATTGTGTGAAAGCATACCAAATAGATAAATGACAATTTTAATGCCTTTTCTATTCAAAACAAAAAAGATTTTCGCACTAAGACTACTTTCAGGCTCTACTTTTCAATTGGAGCTATACTATATAGATGTGCGATTTCGATCAAACTAAGTGGAATCATGGAAAAGCATACCGTATTAAGAAATACAAAGTTTGGAGGCGTTTTCATGGAAAACAAAAAAGTGTTTCTCACTAAGACTACTTTTTAGAGTCTACTTTTCTATGGGAGCTATACTACATAGATGTCCGATTTCGACCAAACTTTGTAAAATCATGGGAAAGTATAGCAAACCAAGAAATACAAAGTTTTGAGGCGTTGCCATTGAAAACAAGAAAGTTTTTCTCACTAAAACTAGTTTTTCGACCGTTCGTTCCTATGACAGCTATATGCTATGGTCATCCGATTCGGCCGGTTCCGACAAATGTGCAGCGTAGTTGTATTTAAAGACTTTGTGCCTAGTTGGGTTAAGATAGCTTTCAAGCTGACAGAGAAATAGCGTAGGAATAGACAGTCGAACGGAAGGGCATGGCTTAATCAACTCAGCTCGTCGTGCTGATCAAGCATCCTGACCCTTTTTGTAGTTTTATTGTCTTAGCACCTCGAAAAGCCATTTTTGTATGTTGTTGTTTGGCTGCAAGAGAACCAACCCAAAATATTTACATTTATAAATCTCATATTAGATTTTGAACTTTAGAGTTCCAAAATGACGCAGAAAAACGGCTGTAAGCTAGAGTGTGTTGGGTAGAAAGAATATATGTACAGCCTTAGCTTACTTTGAGAATTTCTAAGTAAACACAACATGGTTGACTTCGACTGGATTTACACGGTGAAGCAAACTTCGGGGAGTTCTTTTAGAATCAGGTGAGATTTTAAACCTTTCCTTTCTAAAACGCATTGAAGTTGCCTAGAATACTCCGCCTGTTAAGAGAACTTCCTGTAGTTTGCTTCACCGTGTAAATCTAGTTTCAATTTCTTGGCGTGTAGCTTGTCTTGCACTTTGTGGGGTCGAGTTAATGCGAGTCACGTCAACGCTGCATACGAAATCGTTTTCGCCAAACTTTTCTGTCCAGGAGTTAACTTCATCTACGAGGAGTACTTGCAGGTAGTTTGTTTGGTTTGGGGGTAGCCTCAATTAGTGTGGCATGCCACATGACGCTCTCGCTGTGTGTGTGTGTGCGTGTGTGTGGCATTGGCCTTTAAAAAGGAGCAGCAGCAACAGCAGCAGCAGCAAAGTAGTAAAGTGGATTTTTTGCCACTTAAAGCGGCATCAGTTTGCCCAGGGGCTGACATATGTATTGGCGTTTGTAATATGACGGACAAAAGCACAATCAGCTAAACACTCACGCACACTCACACACACACACGCACACACATATTCCATGTCAAAGTGATTTTTCACCTCAAGGGCAAATTTAACACAATAATTTGCACAATTTGTCAAAACAACCCTCCGGCTAAATGGTATCATAAACCAAGGCAGTCTCACACACACACACACACGCACACATTGACTCTGTGTGTGTGTGTGTCGAAAGTTGATTGTCCTGCGTCCACTTTGTAACGCCCCATAATATTTTGTGCTTTGGATTTGCTTTTGGCTACAACTTCGCTCAATGACCAAAAAAAACACAAAAAAAAAAGGTTCTGAGTAGGTTGCTGCTAAAATGTGTGAAACTTTTTAATGAATGTAAGCCATTAGAGTGCAGAGAAGCTCCGCTGGCTGTCTGTATGTCTGTCCATCTTCCCTGCACCTTCCTGTTGTTGATGCGGTGCCACATTTATGCCGTTGCCCATGTTTTACGTGCGAGTTTTGTCGCCATGTCCCCGGGCAACTTTTCACTCGTTTGCAGTTTTATTTCGCTGTTGTTGTTGTTGCCGTTGTTGTTGTTGTTGTCGCCCAACCGCACTGCAATTTTTGTTGTTTGCCTTTCGCTTATTTTATTTGCTCTTGTTTATGCAGCAATTTTTATAATAAACGCCAACGTTTTCTCTCCATTTTTATGGCCTACCTGCCCATCACTTTTATCCGCAAAAACCGATCCGTCTGCGGTTTTGTGTCACTAATACCACTTGAATGTTGTTGTTTTTGCACAAACTCTCATCGAGTGCATCATAAGCGTTAAGTGGCACAGTCGATGAATAACTGAAAGATACTTTTGGCCGCCACTTGGACTCGCTCTGGCCAGCTAGTTGTCGTTGAAGTCTAAGTAAGTGTATACGGAAAACAATTTGAGTTAGGGTATTCCATTGAGCGACCTCTCACTTGTTTTTCGGTTGTTGGCCGCAAATCAAATCAATTCCTGCCAAATGCATTCAAGGCTTGCACCGCCACCACCCACGAGCAGGAGTTGGAGTGTGTTCAACAATAATTGAAACTCATTTGACGAGCAGCAAAGCAAAAAAATTGTGCCAGCAACAGAATATGAAAAACTTCCAAAATCAAATATGGATTACATACAGTTCACCACGTGCTTTAGTTTCGACAAAGTTTCAGTTCGATATAACTGAAATATACAAAAAATTAAGTGTATTTGTATGACAGGCTTTGGATTTGGTGAACCAATTTTTGGCTTTCACTTGGTCAAGATCATTTCATTGGTCTATGAATTTTCCATTTATATAGTTTGGAAAATTTCCATTTATATATTTGTAGCTCAATTTGTATGGCAGCTTTAGGATTAAGTGAATTTATTTTGACTTCAAACTTTCAAATTCATTCAAAAAATGTATGAAATTTCGATTTACCAAGTTTGGTAAGGGTACCTTGAAATTTTAACAAATTTGTACCTATATTTGTATGGCAGCCTTGGGATTTTGTGAGCGTATTTTGATTCTGCTACATCATATTCAATAAAAAATGTATAAAATTGCCCTGTACCAAGTTTCGTAGCGGTACCTTGAAATTAGAAAAAAATTGTACCTAAATTTGTATGGCAGCCTCATGATTTAGTGAACTTATTTGAACTTCAACCTTTCGAAGTCAATTAAAAATTTATAAAATTTCGATTTACCAAGTTTAATAACGGTACCTTGAAATTTGAACAAATTTGTACCTAAATTTGTATGGCAGCCTTAGGATTTTGTGAACTTATTTTGCATCTACTTTATCACACTCAATAAAAAACGTATAAAATTGCCATGTACCAAGTTGGGTAACAGTACCTTGAAATTACAACAGATTTGTACCTTAATTTGTATGGCAGCATTACGATTTAGTGAGTTTATGTTGATTTCACTGAATAACATTCATTAAAAATTCTATAAAATTTATATCTACCAAGTTTGGTAACAGTACCTTGAAAGTAAGCATAATATATACCTTAATTTGTATGGCAGCCTTTCAATTTAGTGAGCTCTTGTTGATTTCCCTTCAACAAAAAGTCTATAAAATTAATATCTACCAAGTTTGGTAAAGGTACCTTAAAAGTAAACACTATATGTACCTAAATTTAGATGGCAGCCTCATGATATAGTGAACTTATTTTGAGTAAACCTCTTCAAGTTCAATAAAAAGTCCTAGTATTAAATCGAGTTGGAAATATAACATCAGCGATAACAAAAAGTTGTTAAGCATTTTATTAATATTTGAAAAAAAAAATTGATGCACAATTACAAATAGTGCACTATTGCAAAGCCATGGCAACATGGGCCTTAGGCTGCATGCGCTTCAAAATTGAATTTTTATGAATTTGTTCAATTCGCAAGAGCAAATTGTTTGCCATATTGTGAAGCATTTAAGAGACATGGAACGCCCTCCGTGGATGCAAGCAAACTTCAAGCACTTTCACAATTACTCAACTGAGATATTAGCCAGCTATTCCAGGTTATTAACTTTTTGTGCGCCATATTTTTATCGAAATCCGTTCTGATTAACAAACAGATAAACAGTATAAACTGTATAAACATCACATTTATCATATGGGTATGATAAGATAAACAGGCTTTTGTTTTCATAACTTTTTATCAACGACCATAAAAATGTGCCATAGTTTAGCCATAACCAATTAGTTGTTCCCAAGGCAGATAGAAATGGCACAGAGAAATAGTCTTGCACAAGAATTATGTGCGTTTTAATGAACCAACTAGCCTGCAGTTCCTGATTCCGACCTGAGCAGTGGGAATAACTGAATTTCATGCATGAGTTCAGCGCTGAAATCATATCTAAAATCAACAGAGATCATGACTTGATAGAACACCATTCATGGTGGAAACTCATACAAAGGATGAATTCAGTACCAGCTCTTCCATTTCATCAGTGCTGATTCAGCTATGATTCAGGTCTGAGGCGAACTGAGCCCGAGGCGACTTCGTTCATTTGTAAGTTTGGTTTTTACACCCTAGCAAAAAGTATTATAATTTTTCCCAGATTTTTGCAATGCATAGAAATATTCATTTCCGACCCCATAAACTATATATATGCTTGATCAGGGTGACGAGCTGAGTCGATTGAGCTTTGTCCGTCCATCTGTCCGTCCGTCTGTCTGTTTCTACGCAAACTAGTCTCTCAGTTATAAAGCTATCGAGCTGAAATTTTGCACAGAGTCTTCTTTTTGCTGCACACTACTAATATGTTGGAACCGACCGAATCGGATGACCATATCTCATAGCTCCCATAGAAACAATCGGTCGAAAAACTAGTTTTAGTATGAAAAACTTTTTTCTTTTCAATGGAAACGCCTCCAAACTTTGTAATCGTAGGTATTCTATGTTTTTTATAGTTCTACCAAGTTTTATTAAAATCGCACAACTATATGGTATAGCTGCCATACAAAAGATAGGTCTGAAAAACAGTCTTAGTTAGAAAAACTTTTTTGTTTTCAATGGTAGCATTCTGCAATTATGTATTTGTTTGTTTCACTTGCTTTCACATATTTTTACAAGTTTTTGGCCAAATCGGTTGACTATATCATATAGCTCCCATACGAACGATCGGTCGGAAAATGGGAAAACTAGTATTTCTTTGAAAATATTTAAGCGCGCACTTGCAAGGGTATAAAAACTTTGACACAGACGAAGTAAGCTCAGCTTTCTCGTTTTTCTCTGTGTTGCTGTAGCCATTTGCTTCTTGAGCTGCTACCAAAACTGCTGCTCATAGCTGCTTCACTTAGTTCTACCAAAGGTATGGCGTTTTTAACTTCTTTGGATCAGCGGCCATTAAAGGGATTTATATATAGAATTGTGTACCAGAGGGTCATGTGAGGTAAGATAGGTCAGAACGCCAGCTGAGACTGTTTACTTGGATTCAATTTTGGTTGGTGACATGGCCGTTGAATTGAAGTCCTGCGATATTTTTGGATATAGTTATATGATTAGAATACTCAGAATTGAGTCACTTCCAGAATTTTGAACTAACAGTTTGTTAGAACTACATGGAGCAGCCACATTTTACATTTACATTTTAAACCAAGTTTTTTGTTACACAGAAAAAGAAAGATCCAAAAAAAGATCCATTTGGGAAGGATATGTCTTAAATATCCTCTTAATCATCCAACGGAACTGCAAAATCATCCAAAGGATGATACTTTTTCATATCCTTTGGATGATTTTCAGCTTTCAGCTTTCCATTTGAATACGGAACATGATCTTTCTTCTTTGTGTATCACTTCCAAACACTGACTGTAATATCAATAAGACTTACTTCAAAAAGTGACGAATTATGATAGAAATTTGAATTTTAACCACTTTAAGCTTGAATTTCAAGAAGAACATGAGCTGAAGGATCATCTTGGGAAGCAATTACTTATATAGCACATGAAACCCTGTCAAGTTTGGTTTAGCAAGAATATTTTCAAATTATAACTCCAATTAGTAATATATTCATTATGCATTGCATTATACCTTACATTTTGGAAGATCATTTCAACAAAAATCATCTGAAAGAGTTCTTTTTAGAGCCCTTTTGATGACCCAGCAGAGATCACTTACAGCTGCAATGAAAAGAAGGCTCGAACAAGACTCTTGCAATTGCATGAAAAAGTGATTTATTGAATTAAGACTTGAAAAAGACTTGCAAATTGTGCAGAAGAAGGGGCTACAAATGAGTCTTCAATATAAGTATCGTATAGATTCACAAATCGAGTGAATTTGGCCATATTTTAAACAGATCGAGCACTCAAACCAGCCTCGAAAGGGTTCAAAAACGTTCAAAAAAATGTGTTGCACTTCGAATATATTCGCACTTTTAATACAAATCACACAAATCCTTAAATTTGCTTGAAAAATATGTAACAGTTAATTTCAAAATCCTTAGCTGAACTTGATCTTTAGCCTTTTCCCCACTCCGTCTCTCTCTCTCTCTCTCTCTCTCACTCTCCCTTCAAAGGGTTGATCTCTTGTTGGCCGAAAAGTGTTGCCTAGTTTTTGGGGCAGGCAAACAAAATGTTCTGCGTTAATTTGCTGCCACTTGCAACATGCTGGCTTGGCTTGGCATGCTGAATGAGATTTGGCTAAAGCTGCTCGCTGCACATTTTTGTGGAAACATATTTATGTTTTGTGTGTGTGTGTGTGGCAGCAAATGCATTAACTCAACTGAAGTTGTCCGACAACGTCCTGCCTGTGTGTCCCGATGTTTTCTCTGTCCGCCTTTTGTGTGTGTGTGTGTGTGTGTGTGTGTGTGTGTGGCAAGTGTTGGTGCGTTTTTGTTGCGGTTTCTCCCTCTGTGTGAGTGTCAGTGTGTGTGTGTGTGTGTGTGCTTGACACAAAATCCTTTTAAACTTGCCTCGCCAAACATTTTACATTCGATGACGTTTTCATTGCAAGATGCAACGTCAACAATAAACACAGAGACCCAAAACCGAGAATCACATTCGGTTGCAAAAAAAATATATGGCTACAACTTCATTGCAACTGTTTGACCAGTCGAATTGACTGACTGAAGGAGTGAAGTGTGCGAGTGTGTGTGTGTGCGTCCTCCCTTTTGGCCATGTTCATTGTATTTTTGTCGTTGCTCTGGGCATATTTCACTTACCGGAACTACAAAGCAGAACGATTGCTGAGCAAGCGATAAATCCTGCCGAGGAGAGGCAAAATGTATGCACTGGCGACGGCATCTCTTGCCTTGCCTTGGCTTGGCGTTTCTTTTTTTTTTTTTTTGCTACGGTTTAAACAGTTGAGGCAGCTGCCTGGCTGGCCCGGGGTGGGTGGTTGGTTGGTTGGTTGTTTGGTTGGGTGGTACTTTTCTCTGATCTCGCACTTGAGTCTCTCTCAATCTACTGCCGGCTAACACTTTCGGTTTGGTTGCTGTTGGGCTGCCGATTTGGTGGCCGCATTGCCATTTGTTTAATCATTGGCCGCATTGTCTTCCCAGCGCCTGCCAGCAACACCAACACCTTCATGCGAATTTCAATTTCCGTTACTTTCTTTGATGTGCAACCAACTTGCATGCTTCATTTCCGTCCTTGCAACACACTGGCAACCGTAAAAAAAATCCACAAAAACAAAAAAAACAAAGACAGAGAATCAGACAAACACACACTGCAGAGCCGGAACTATTAGCAATTAATTTTCACAATTATTTAAATTTTGGGGCGCACTCGCGTTTTTTGATTTTTGTGAAACTTCGCACTTTGATTGCAACTTGAGGGTGGCGCTTGCTTCGGCCCGGCCACGTGTCCGTTTATCTCTGAATCCGAATTGAAACTGAATTGTCATTGCTATCAGCGCCAAAGGATATGCAACCAGCAGTCGCGCAGCAGCAGCAGCAGCAACGGCAGCAGCGGCGAGACGACGTCGTCGTCGTCGTCGTCGTCGTCTAAAGCCGGCTAAAAGTGACACGAACGAGGCAGAGCACGAACGATTGAAAGCACGAGGATGAAACGAAAGGCGAGGCGGCTGCCAACTAAGCAAAATACTGGGTGCAGCATTGAGGCGAGTTGTGAGGGTTAGCCAACTGGGAAGGGTTTACGGCGCAACACTGACCTGACCCACTGATGTCTTGGGTCTGCGCCGCCTGTTTAGGTGTACGAAGTCTAAACTTAAGAACAAACGCTCTTGAAAAAATATTTATTCGTTCTTAAATTTTCAAGAGTTTCGCTCTTGAAGTCGAGCTAAATACGTTCTTAGCTTGATGCTTTTAGGCGAGGGAAGTGAGGTATAGCAACTGAGAGAGGAGAGCAAGCACATTTGAGAGAATAACTTTGAGTCTGCTCTTACAGTTTTGTATTATATGGGAGAGGGGTGTGTAGGGAAGCTATCGAGCGGAGAGCGTAATGGATTTTTGCACTCATGTATGTTGCTTTGGAATTCCCAACCTGTTATGGCATTGCTAGCATGGAGAGACCTCTGTTCGACTGATAGTTGACACACAAAGACTGATGCTGCTTTGAGGTGTGTAACAATTAGTTTTCCATGAAATAAATTAAAACAAAATGGAAAAATTTACTGATATTGAATGGTTATATGGTTGGAATCTGTGAAGCTCTTGATTTAAGAGTAAACGATCTTACTCTTGAATATGATGAGCTCTTGAAGCCATTCATTAGGAGTCAAGCATCATGAAATTGCAGCAACAACTTCGCAAGTGTGTCTCTTCTCCATCTCTCCCAGGCCTCTTGCAAAAGTGAAAGCAATAACAAAACGTAAGCGTGCTGTTTGCAGCGTTGATTTTGTTGTTATCGTGTGCATCACACTCCTTTTCCATTGTATTAGTGACTGCGCCGGCATTAGGTACTGTTCGGTATCCCTTGGGGAAATATAAACATGCTTACATGCTCTATTTGACGATGCTAAAATAATTTGTAGAACAAATTATTCCTTCTGCTAGGAAACAAGTGTTAAAGCATAAACTCACATAAAACAAGTAAGGGCGCTGCAGTCGAGTTTCCCGACCACAAAATACCCTGTTCATTTGTTTTCATTTAATTGTTTTTGAATTTCATAAAATTATCCCAAATGTAGGCAACACTTTTTTCTAGTCCTGACCAACAAGTAGGGGGGGTGCTATTATCAGCTCAACTGTTTCGCTTAAACTCCGGTGTTTTTTTACCGATCTGATTGTACTTTTCAGAATAGATAGATATTGGGCCTAGCTTGATGTATACTAAACCACGAGGCTCTAACTTGAAAATTGTGGATCTGACGCCTATTTAGGTCTAGGATTTCTAGAGGAGGTCTAGGTTTTTTGGGGATAAAAGGGGGACGGGGTGGAATTTTTCAAATCTGAAACAAACTTGATCTGCGTACAGCATAAATCTACCTTCGTGCAAAAATTTGTGGCTCTATCTCTTATAGTCTCTGAGATCGACGCGTTCATACAGACAGACAGACGGACAGACGGACGGACGGACGGACGGACGGACGGACGGACGGACGGACGGACGGACGGACGGACAGACGGACAGACGGACAGACGGACATGGCTATATCGACTCGGCTGTTCATGCTGATCAAGAATATATATACTTTATGGGGTCGGAAAATTTTCCTTCTCCCTGTTACATACATTCGCACAACTTCATGATCCCCCTTTCCCATTTTCAATGGGAACAGGGTATAAAAAATACTATATTGTCGTTGTGTAGTCAGAAAAA
This sequence comes from Lordiphosa andalusiaca, assembly GCA_035044965.1. Taxonomy (NCBI): domain Eukaryota; kingdom Metazoa; phylum Arthropoda; class Insecta; order Diptera; family Drosophilidae; genus Lordiphosa; species Lordiphosa andalusiaca. The sequence goes on along the minus strand of JAWNNM010003599.1, from coordinate 223,395 downwards.
TGCGCATAACTTTGTCAAAACGGTAACTAAATTGATTGTTTAAACATTTAATCAACACAGAACTTAGTGGACTTTGATATTAAAACAAAAGCACAAATTGCATTATATAAAATAGTTAAGCCAGCGGCTGGCCAAAGAGCAAGCAGCATAGTTAAACGTTGAAATTGTTAATTGAAATAAAATGAAGGTTAAATCTATCAATGAATCTATGAGAATCTATCTAACTTACCAATCGAGGTTGGATCAAAAGAAGGTTTTTCTTTTCTGGTATTTAAAATGAATTTAAGCAGAAATATAAAAATATGAAGGTTTTTGTCTTGTTACCAAGCTTTGCTACTTTTTGCTTAATATTCTTAAAAAAAATTGTTATAAAGCGAAAATAACTAAGAGATTCCAGCCGACTTTTCAACAGAAATTGCTTCACAGAGAAGGTAAAAGTATAAAAGTGTGATATACATTTGAAATGCATATTTTAAAATATTTCCACACAATGCAAAAATAAGAATTACGTAGCGACTAATACTGTTAACCAACACTGTACTGTTAACAGCACAGTGTAACTTTGAAGACATTGTTGGATGGAAAAAGCAAATGGAAAATGATTCTGATAAGTTTCAGAAAGTCTTTGGATGTATAAAAACACGCTCCCAAAGATGTTCTACATGTTTTGAATTTCAAAAATAAATGTTTTTTTAACGTTTATTTGAAATGAAAAGTAATTTTATAACTAAATAATCAGACTTAAGCTTTGTGGCTAAAAAAATAGTTGTAAAAATGAACTGAATGTCTAAATGAACTTGGTAAACTCAACTAAACGTTTTGGGGAGCTACTTTTATTTAACGAAATGTATTAAACATTTGAAATTAATAATAATTATAACTTTTAAGTTAATTGAATCATCGACATTCCCAAAGAACACCAGTAAAATAACCAAGTTATTGAAATTAAAAAATAAATTAAAATGGATTTGCTCAAAGTTTAAGTTAAATGTCAAAGAGTAGCCATCACAAAACAATGGCTAAATGGTTAAAAAAAATGAATAAGCAGGTAAACAATTTAAGTTGAGACTCGGGTTTTCGAATAAAAATTATGCACCAAGTAAAAGAACAAGTCCTGGAAAGCCAAGACTTGTCAAACAAAAAAAATACCAATTTAAATCAATAAGAAAATAGCAAAAGACAGGAGTTTCCCATGTGTCCAGCACAAGAGCCGGATGAGAACTGATTTACAGATGTTGAAATTTTTGCTTAGCAGACAATTTCCAAATTGAACTGAAAAGGCAAAGCCTACTTGAGGCATGGAAAATTCTTTGTATACAATGACAACCAGATAGCCAGTTTGTTGTTGATTTTAGTCAAAACTAGCGAAAATTGTGGCGTAAGTAGAATCTTAGGGATGTAAATTGATGGGAATAGCTCTTTTAAGCAACTTTATTTTTGGCAGCTCAGCTGTTTTCGTGTCGCATGTTACTGGCAAACCTAATCAGTTTGGTCTTTAATATAACCACGAACGAACAACACGAATTTTAGTAGCAAAATTTCACTTTTTGTTAACACTTTTTTAACAGAAAATTGTGTTCAGACACGCAGCTCAATTCTGGTTGAATGGTTACGTGATCGTGTCAAAACTGACGTATTTGGTGTAGAGAGCAGGCAGAAGCATTGCAAACACTGCCTGTACATCCCAAAAAATTCATTGTTTTACTGTAGATTTTGGTCCGTTGTCATCACTAGACCCTACACTTTATATACCCTTGCAGAGGGTATTATAAAATTGTTCGTATGCTTATAAAACATAGAAGGAAGCATCTTCGACCACATAACGTATATATATTCTTGATCTGAACGAAGAGCTGAGTTGATTTAGCAATGTTCGCCTGTTTCTATGCCATCTCCTCCCTCAATTTGAAAGCTTTCTTCAACAAACTTTGCACGTAGTCTTGTGGTACAAATACGCTGCACATTTGTCGGAACCAGCCGGATCGAATGACTATAGCATATAGCTGTCATAGGAACAATCGGTCAAAAAACTAGTTTTGGTGAAAAAAACTTTTTTGTTTTCCATGGAAACGTCTCCAAACTTTGTATTTCTTAATTTGCTATGCTTTGTCATGATTTTGTTGAGTTTGGTCGACATCGGACATCTATATAGTATAGCTGTCATACAAAAGGAGCGTTAAAACAGTGGTCTTAGTGAGAAAAACTTGTATGTTTTCCATAGAAACGTCTCCAAACTTTGTATTGCTTAGTTGGCTATGCTTTTCTATGATTCAACCAAGTTTGTTCAAAATCCTACATCTATATAGTATGGCTGTCATACAAAAGTAGAGTCTAAAATTTAGTCTCAGTGAGAAAAACTTGTATGTTTTCAATGCAAACGTCTCCAAACTTTGTATTGCTTAATTTTCTATGCTTTTCCATGATTTTACCAAGTTTGGTCAAAATCGTACATCTATATAGTATAGCTGTCATACAAAAGTAGAGTCTGAAAAGTGGTTTTAAAGAGAAAAACTTTTTTGTTTTCAATGGAAATGTGCTTAAAATTGTTATTTATTTATTTAATATGCTTTTATACAACTCTACAAAGTTTTGTCAAAATCAGTTGACCATAGCATATAGCTGCAGTACGAATGGTGGGTCAAAAAACGACTTTTAGTAAGAAAAACTCGTTTGTTTTTAATGTAAACGCCTTCAAATGTTGTACATGTTCGTTTGTTAGGCTTAAGAATGATCTTCCCAAGTTTGATCGAAATCGGTCAACTATATGGTATAGTTTCCTTAAAAAAGTAAGGTCCCAAAAGTGGTTTTAGTTAGAAAAACATGCTGCCAGGGTAGTCAAACTATACCGACAGACGGACATGATTATATCGCCTCGTCTGTTGATGCCGATGAAGAGTGTATACACTTTCTTGGGTTGGTAATGTTTCCTTCTATGTGTTTCATACATTTGCAATGGGTATAGACCAGGGGTCTATGCTGTCGTCTTCTGCTTTGAATATCGGTGCGATGTTGTTGTTAACTGCCCTGCAGAGCAACGAGCAACGGTAACCGAATTACGTTGTGTGCTGAGTGAAATAACGGTGCGGGCTTACAGAAGCTTTCTATTTGAAAGCAAAACCTCTTCCGATCACCTCTCACTGTTCCCTGCCCACTTGTTTTGGCTGGCCCACAGCTGTTCCCACGCGCCGTCCACTCTTATATTCGAGCGTCGTGTGGCACACGAAGCGTTGGCGTCGCTGCCGACGACGAGGAATTGAACGACGAATTACAACGCTTGCTGGGTCCACGTGCTGCGGTTGTTGTTGTTGTTGCTGTTGTTGCCGTGGCTGCTGCTTTTATTGTTATTGTTTTCGCGTATGTTTGTAGCGTATTTGTTGTTGTTGCTGTTTTTTTTTTTTACACCGCTGAAGGCTTCTTATCAGTGGGCCAAAGACGATGACGACGACGACGCCGCCGCCGCCGAGCGGCCACTCGTTTGGCGCTCGTTTCCAGGCTGCTCGTTGATATAAATTCTTATTGGCGCATTACAAATTGTCGTCGTTTCTTTTGGCTCCACTGCCACCCTCCCCCTCCCCCTCCCCCACACACACACACACACTCACTCGCCTAAGCATTTTCATTTACATCTTATCTTATCTTTTGTTTTGAGGCATATTTTCAGTAATTAGATTTTCACTTCATTTGCATACAAATGGTGGAGAGAACGGAAAACAGAGCGGGCAAATTTTCTTTTGTCTTGCGCGCATAAATTAGCCAGACAATAAATCTGCCAAAACCAAAAACCGGTTTTGCTACACGATTTTCATTTCATTCGCCTTGTTGGCGGCGGCGTCGGCGGCGGCGGCGGCGGCGGCGGCCGCTAATTCCATTCAAAATGTCTATGCCGAGTTGCCACCGGCATTTGTTGCATTATTAAAAAAGCCAAGCATTTCAATCAAAGTCAACGCGAAAACCAATCACTTGACATTGCAATTGAAAGCGAAGTTGGAAGTTGGAAGTTGGAAGAAGAAGAAGGAGGAACAACAAAAAAATAATGGAGGAAAAAAGTAAGTAACACCCCCAACCCAAATGACAACAGCAACAGCAGCAGCAGCGACAGCAGCCGCCGCCGCCGCAGCAGCAGCAGAGGTAACAATAACAAATGGCAAAACGCAACAGTTGCCCGTGTTGACATGGGCCAACAAATGCCCTAAAAAGCAAGAAGAAATTGAACTGTGACAGCAACACGATCGCAGTTTTATTAAACTACAGAAAAGATGTGCGATATCTTTGCCAATTATGTTATCGATAGCAACTGTGTCATCTTCAGTTTCATACAGGCTCATCTCTAACTTGTTGTGACATTCACAAATTAAACTTGAAAGCAAATGTGTGGTAAATAAACTAAATCAAGTTTAAAGCTCTTTCAGCGGTGTCCGCAAAAAAGTAACAGAGAACAGCAGAAGAGGGTACAAAAGCGTTCGTCTCAGTAAGAGAGACCTTGTGTGCTGCATTTGTTTATGTTTTTCGGTGTAGGTGCATCGCATTGGGCAAGGTCTGCTGTTAATGTTCAATAAGACAGTGGCTTGCCATAAATTGCTACTTGATCAAAACAATGTTGGCACTCGGCAAGTTTCCTATTTCTAGACAAGTTTTAACATTATTCTCCTTTTTTTTTTGCAGGTCCGGTTGATGTGGTGGGTGCAGCTTCTGCCAATGGTATCTCCAAGAAGGCATTCCTGGTATTTGGAGTACTTGAATTGACTGCAAACGGCGTTAATAGAACAGTGAGTACATTAAATACTTGATTCATTTCAAAATAATTCTTATATCAAATCTTTGTTTCAACCAAAGATGATGGGAAATAACCAAGGGCCTTGATTCAATCATTATACCCTTGCAAAAGGGTACTATAATTTGGCCCAGAAGTTTGCAACGCATTGAAATATTCATAAATTATATATATTCTTGATCAGGGTGACGAGCTGAGTCGATTGAGCTTTGTCCGTCCGTCTGTCCTTCTGTCTGTCTGTTTCTACGCGAACTAGTCTCTCAGTTCTAAAGCAATCGAGCTGAAATTTTGCACAGAGTCTGCTTTTCGCTGCACACTACTAATATGTCGGAACCGACCGGATCGGATGACTATATCTCATAGCTCCCATAGGAACAATCGGTCGGAATACTAGTTTTAGTATGAAAAACTTTTTTCTTTTCAATGGAAACGTCTGAAAACTTTGTAATCGTAGGGTTTCTATGTTTTTTGTATAAGTCTACCAAGTTTTATTGAAATCGGTCAACCATATGGTATGGCTGCCATACAAAAGATAGGTCTGAAAAACAGTCTTAGTTAGAGAAACTTTTTTGCTTTTAATGGTGGCAACCTGAAATTTTGTATTTGTATATTTCACATGTTTTTACATAATTTTACAAATTGTTGGTCCAATCGGATGACTATATCATATAGCTGCCAAACGAACGATCGGTCGGAAAATGGGAAAAAGAGTAATTTTTTGAAAATATTTTGAGCTAGCACTTGCAAGGGTATAAAAACTTGGGCACAGACGAAGCTAAGCTAAGCTTTCTCTCGATCAGCATCAACAGCCGACTCCATATGGTTCTGCCCTTGATACAACAATACAGGTAAGGCGGCGTCAGTGTGAGTTCTCTGCAAAGCACCTTCACGTTCATTGCTAAGCGTTCTCTTGAAGCGTAAGCCTTTGAAAAAGGAACTCAACACACCGCCTTACCTTTATTCTTGTATCTGCCTGAACTCACATATATCAGAGATGGTAAGATATAGAGGTACGATTTGGCATTTTAAATGCAGCTAGATTAGGATTATTGATTGAAATTTTGCCACTCCCCCTGCGGCCTCCTTAATTAAAGAACACAGTTTTATAGATAGAAGAATCGTTGGTTTAGAGGTGTAGTACTTAGCTTAATTCTGTAACGAGTTGTCAAAGAAATGTTGAAGATTGATTGAACGATAGTTAAGTTATGGGAGGAACAAGTGAAAATGCTGGGCAGCACTTTTTTTATACCCAAACACTTTGTGGTGGGATAGAGTTTGTTTAGGTTGAGCTTGATCAACTTTGTTACTTGACTCAGCAGCTTACTTAAGGATATAGATGGAGCACTAGAGAAGGTTATGCTGATTGGGAGAGTCAAACTGGTGGCCTCGAATGCGGGAGAAGCTTCTACGGGCGCAGTTTATCAGTTTATTGCCCCCGGGCATTGGGCATTCTGTGATGCCGCTTGGACCTTAATGTCCTCACTGAATCCAAAGCCTTTGGCAGTTAAAATTCTCAATTTACTTAGGCCATACTGAACCCATACCATTTCAAAAACTGACTTCGAGTCGTGTGGCTGTCGTTTCGTTTCACATAGTCGGTGGACTCTTTTGGCTGGAGTTGCTGTTCATGTAATTGGCAGGCATTCGGCATTGATTAAGGCTAGCGCCAAAAAGTATGCTTGCACATTTTGCAATTGCAGTGGCAAGCACACACACACACACCCACACACACAATAGCTGCTGCATTCGCATTCACATGGGTTCAGTCAGGCGCTGCAATTGAATTCGTGGCAGTTTTAATGTAATTAGTTTTTACACCTTGCAGACGAACGGACCGACCGACCCACCAGACAGATGGAGCGAATGCGAGTGGCTCGGCGCATTTTCTAATTAAAAACGCCAGCGGCAATTGTTATTGGCCCCGTGGCCCTTTTTGCCTTGCCGGGTTGCCGTGGTGGGGGGGGGGGCCTCAGCTAATTGGCAACAAGATAAATCGCTGTAGCAATTTGCCGTTGAATTATGCGACAAGATCAATTTGGTCATTGGATTTTGTATTCCATTTCGATGCCAGTTCCTGTTCCCATTTCTGGCTGCAGGTTCAAGGTCTGCGCTTGTGTGTCTGTGTGTTAGATTTAGGCCAAGCCGAAGGAGAGCGGGAGTTGGCCGGAGCTCGCTCATAAAAGTTTTATGGTATTTCGGTTAACGCCTTTCGCGCATTAAATTCTGTTGAAAGCGTGGCGTGGGCGCTGCGCCGGGTGGAGGGAGTGGGGAGGTGCCTGGCCATCGGACTGATTTGAAATTAATATAACTAAAAGGTTTTACGGTGCCGCGCTCTGTGTGTATCTGACGGATACTTGTTTCTGTGGCCGCGCTGCTCTATTTTTATTTATTTCCTTTCTGTTTTTTCTCTCTATTTTTTTTTTTTTTTTTTATTGATTTCCACTCCACGCGTTGCTCCCAGAACTATATCTATGCTTTTTCCTTCCATTTTTTTTTTTTTTTTTGCTGCCAATAAGTTCGCGGAACTAGCAACGCCTGCGGTGCACCCTAGTTGGCCTGGCCTTTGACGTTGCGGTTCCTGGCGGATGTGTGAGCCAACACACACACACACACACACACACACGCGCGCGCACTCTTAGATAAAACTGTGCATTAACCCTTGAGTAAGCTTTAGCCAAACTTCGAATGGAAGCCGGGGGTCAGCCGTTTGGAGTTTTGGGTTTTTGAGTTGTGAGGCTGCCTGGGCCACTAATCTTTGACTCCAGCGATTTCTAGCCAAGATTTGGGGGCAGAATTTTTGAGGTTAACTTTGATATTTGAAGATTACACTCAATAAAGTAGAGAAAAGTTAACCTTGGCTCGACTGATGTTTGGTATACCCCGGCAGAACATTTTTCTAGCTCAGACCACTTTAACAAACTTACTTTTCTATGGGAACTATACCATATAGCTGTCCGATTTCGATCAAACTTGGTGAAATCATGGGAAAGCCTAGGAAACTAGGAAATACAAAGTTTTTCTCACTAAAACCACTTTTCAGACTCTACTTTTCTATGACAGCTATACCATATAGCTGTCCGATTTCGATCAAACTTGGTAAAATCATGGTAGAGCATAACAAACTGGGAAATACAAAGTTTGAAAGCGTTTCCATGAAAAACAAAAAAGTTTTTCCCACTAAGACTAGTTTTTCGACCCCTCCTTCGTACTGCAGCTATATGCTTTAGTCAGCCGATTTTGACAAAACTTTAAAGAATTCCGTGAAAGTGTATAAAATAACTAAGGGCCAAATTTAAACAAATTTTCATGGAAAACAAAAAAGTTTTTACTTTTCAGACTCCACTCTTCTATGACAGCCATACTAAATAGATGCCCGATTTCAAACAATCCTAATAAAATCATGGAAAAGCATAGAAAAATTGGAAATACAAAGTTTGGAGGCGCTTCCATTGGAAACAAACAAGTTTTCTCACTAAAACCACTTTTTTGACTATACTTTTGCATGACAACTATATCATATAGATGTTTGAAATCGAACAAACTTAGGAAAATCATGGAAAAGCATAGCAAACTAAGAAATACAAAGTTTGAAGGTGTTTCCATGGAAAACAAACAAGTTTGTCTCACTAAGACTACATTTTAGACTCTCCTTTTCTATGACAGCTATACTATGTAGATGTCCGATTTCGACCAAACTTAGTAAAATCATAGGAAATACCTAGAAACTAGGAAATATAAAGTTTGGAGTCGTTTTCATGGAAAACAAAAAAATTTTTCTCACCAAGAGTAGAATTCAGACTCTGCTTTTCTATGGCAGCTATACCATATAAATGTTCGATTTCGTCCAAACTTAGTGGAATCATGGAAAAGCCTAGGAAACTTAAAAATACAAAGTTTGGAGGCGTTTCCATAGGAATCAAAAAAGTTTTTCTGACTAAAACTAGTTTTTTGACCGATCGTTCCTATGACAGCTAGTTGGTATAGTCATTCGATCCGGCTGGTTTCGACAAATGTGCAGCGTATTTGTATTACAAGACTTTCTGTAAAGTTTGTTGAAGATAGCTTTCAAACAGAAGGAGGAGTTAGCATAGAAACAGACGGATAGGGCTTAATCAACTTTAGCTATTTGTGCTGGTCAAGAATATATATACTTTATGTGGTCGGAGCTGCTTACCTTTAGGCGTAACAGTCAACCAAACAATTCTGCATACTTCTGTGAATAAAATGTTCAATATTCTTTGCTGAATTAGCTAACCGGTTCGAACCTGAACCTCGGTTCAGCAACCATCTACTCCATAAATTTATAGAGATAAGTGAAGAAGAAGTCATGAATACACATTAGGATTTATCTACTGATTGAAGAGATGTCAAGATATTAACAATATTGTTTACTTTCAGTAAAAGGAATACCCCACTCAAATCCAAGAACAACAACGTAGAAAGGAATGCTGTCTGTTGACCTTATGTAGAGGGTAAGGAATTGCAAAAGATGTATGGAATCGCAAGCTCTTGAACGGATTAAAGTATACCTGATTCGGGAACTCCATGAAGTGGACAAGTTGGACTGGTTGAAGGTAAGCAGGTTACATCTTAAAACTTATTAGTAAACAGAACCGTGTAGAACAGTTTTCCTTTGAGGTTTCCATCTGAACTTAACTATATGGTTTCGTTTTGGTTCGGTTCGGTTCAGAAACGTTTAGCAAGACAGTGAAGAACCGAAAGAGTTTCAAACAAAAGTTGTCTGTGATTTTCCCCAAATCGATCATTCAATTTGATGGAACACCTTGTACCTTGTCCCCAGTATAAACCTTTCCCCATTTAACCGCAATCTCCCCCCCCCCCCCTGCCAAAATGCTCCGCGAGGGTTAAACCATTCATCGATTCAGGCCAAAGCATTTAAAATTGTTATTTATTTATTTATGCATTTTATGCTGTTGCTTCCTTCCCCCCGACCGCAATTTTCGCATATTTCCCATGGAAAGAAAAACCGCACAGAATTTCAGCTGACATTTTCAAGTTTCGCTCTTAATCAATGGCTGGTTCGAGTTTCCGGCAGCCATCCTCGCCGCTGTCGCCGCCATCGTCCACTTTCTTTTTTGTTAATTCTGTTTACACAAATATTTCCGTTTTAGCTTAAAGCGCAATATCCGTTTTCCTTTTTCCATTTTGGCCTTCAGGTGGTAAACATTATCTGCATTTTCACGCTCGAACCAGAAATTTATTGCAATTTGAAGCTGGCCTTCCTCTCTATCCCATCGCCTTGGCGAGTATCTATGCGGTTGACGGTCTACCTTGGCAATCTAAGAGCAACTTTATCGCAGCAATTGCGTCTCATGTTGCCGCAGATGGAGCAGGCGGTGGCCGCCGCCGGTGGAGCCGGGGCGAGTGTCTGCCTTGCACTTGACTGTTGCTGTGTGTGCATTACGCTAAATTACATTTTGAATATTGAATTGTCGGCAGCTGCCTGCCCCGGCTCCTGTTTGCTGACCGAGGCGAATCGAATGCGATGTGGCACTTCTTCAATTCAGTTTTGAGGTTGGTCGTCAATGTGCACTAATTTGTTGCATTGGCAAACAAATGTTGGTTTTTGTTGACTCAGGAGCTGCTCATAACTTTCCAAGTTTTCCAATGGGGTGAGTCCATCAACGACCGCAAGGGTATGAAGCCGGTTTTTGTACGTGGAACTTCACTTTGACCCTAGAAAATGGTACATTTTCATTGAAGTTTTATATTTAAAAGTCTTTCCACAGACCTTTAATCTCAATTCTCAGTTCCTCCTCGAACCTCTGATCTCATTACTAATAATTTCTTCAAGACCTGCGATCAAGGACTTTGCCTTTAAGGCTGTGACCACAGTTTTGTAAGCCTTAGACTTAATTTTTCATACCTTAGGCTCTTATTCTCATCAGACCCTTAAGATATACCTTCCACTTCAAACCTAAAACTTCAAAGCTTGTATCTTAAATCACAAAATCTCAAGCCACAAACTCTACCAGCCTAGGGGCTAACAATCTCTTCTCAAACCTCAAACCTCTGGACTTTGAACATCTACTTAACGAACACTGAACTTCGAGTAAAGACGACAACTCTTTGAATTGGCACCTTAGTACTTGGTTCTTAGACTTCTTAAACCGACCTCACACAACTCAACTCATTGAAGCTCTAACTTAACCTCTCAATCCTCAGACCTCAGAACTTTATATTTGTGGCATTCAGACCTTAGATACTCAGACCCTAGAACCTCAATTACCAGAATCTAATTTCTTACAGCCTTAGATCCTAGAACCTCAGACATGACACCTTAGAACCTTAGACCTTGGAACTTAAAACATTGGGGCCCCAGACCTTAGAGCCTCAGACTTAATAACCTCAGACCTTAGGAACTCAGAACTAAGAATCTCAGTCCTTAGAATTTCAGACCTTAGACCTCAGAGCTTAGTATCTTAGTCGTAAGAATCTCAGACTTTAGAGCATCAAAACCTTGAATCTCAGAAACCCTTAAAACTTTAGACCTTAGAACCTTAGACATTCGACTTGTGGATTAGATCTCAAGCTTTTGGTTACTTATTAAAGCCTTGTTTATCAAAGTTCGAATCTAAGAACCTAATCCTCTAGTCTGGTAGTTCAGACCTCAGAAACTAGACCTTAGAAATGGCTCTCTTAAACCACTTACTTGAACCCTTAGTTCGCAAACCAAAGACCGAAAGCCGCTGACTTTCAACCTTTAGTTGCTATTAGCATCTTAGACCCTAGACCTCAATTCTCAATTGAGAAATGTCGTTCCTTAGATTCTAGTTTTAATTCGAGCCAGGGACCTTGAACCTAGAACTTCCTACCACATAACTTAAAACTAGAACCCAAGTTCAATCTTTCTGATCTCCTAGCTAACTCCCTACAAGCTCAGACCTTCAAGCTCCTCATTGATTATACTTAAATTTTTTAGTTTAAGCCTTAAGCCCATCCTAAACCTTATATCTTATCTTAACTTACACCTCGCATCACAGATGATTCGTTGACCTAGAACATTGAACATTGGATGAGGTCTACATCTTTTATACATAAGACCTCTACCCCCCGATCATAACCCTTAGATTTTAAGCCTTAGAGCTCGCTATTCTGTTCCCTTTCCTCAGACCTTGGATATTGGAATCTTAACGTGAAACTTCATATCCTGGAGCTGAAGCACCACAGCTCAAACCTTTCAAGTCAAACTTCGGACTTCAAACTTTTGAACTCTATTTATTTATGCCTCTGTCCTTTTGTCCTAAGACGCCAAGCCTCGAACCTTTACACTTAGATTTAAGAACTGAAACCTTAGAACCTCACACCTTAGAACTCTGACCCTAGAAGGTGCGACCTAACACCCTCAGGGCTTAGACCTTTGCATTTTAGTAGGTCTGAACCACTTTTGAGCCATCTTAAAGCTGGAGAAACGTTTTTAGATGAGGGAAACAAGTGGATTCGTACAAAACGAAACCTTAACTTGCCACTCCAATCAAAAGTTGGGTGTGTAGTGGCCCTTAATGTCCTTGCAAATGGAGTGCTTTAGCCAAGGCAAGCTTAGGTTCGACTAGGTTAGGTTGGGGTTAAGTTCCAGTTGCTCGAAATAGTCCCCCTGCCATTCCTTTGACTTACAAACTCAAGTGGATTTCGCTTGATTCAATGCTGACTTCGCTGAAAACAAAAGGGGGGGGGGGGGGGGGGGGAGTTAAGTTCGCTGGCTTTAAGCTGCTAATACCTTTGCTCGTAACTCTCTTGCCAAAGTTATTCCATTTCCCCTGCCAACTGGACGCAGCACCTGCTTAATTAACAGCGCCATATAATTTTCCTAGAAAGGAGGGAACAACAAAACAGTGGGAACAGCATTTCCATTTCCAATAACTGACCGAAACAAAACTTTTGTCATTTGCACATCGAAATGACAGGCCCTACCTACCCATTCCCCCGATCCATCCGCCCCGCTCCACTCCGCCCCGCCCCGCACTACTCATTAGCAGAGCTCATTATTGTCAATAGTTGGTAGATAATTTCGGACTGTTTCCCGGCCATTTTGTTCGCATTTTGAAAGTCATTACAAAAGTTTGCCGCATCGATAAATGGATAACCAAAACAGCAGCCCCAAGCAGGTGGCAACCGGCATCCCTGGCCATAGTCCTGGCTGCCGAGAGTTTCCAATTGACTGCGCGGTGCTCCACAACTAATTGGCAACAAATGAGCACGGAGCGTGCAGAGGAACAGGAGGAGAGCGAAGACGAAGGAGCTGGAGCAAGTGCATTCATTTGCTTGGTGTTTTTTTTTTTCGACCTCTGGCCAGGAGCCCTCAGGACCTGCAAATCAATTAGGCAGCGCCGTTGTTCTTCTTCCCGTTGTTGTTGTTGTCGAACTTGTTGAAATAGAAAAAGTTGTTAATTGAAAACGGTAAATGCTTGTTGTGCTCTGCTCCTTCGAGCTGCTTCCTTGTGCTTCCTTTTGTTCCTTGGGCCGCAGCTTTAAGTACACCAACTGCAGCTGGCCGGTTAATCCTTTGGCTGACTTGCTGCCAACTGAATTAACACATTAAAATTACATTTTTATTACAAGGCAACAAGAAACAAAGGACTCGTCACAGGCTGCTGGCAAAGCAGAGTTCAGTCATAAAATGACAAGACGAAGCTTAACCCCCATGCGTGTCCATCCCACACAGACAGAGTCGCTCACACACACACACACACGCACACACACACACACACAGTCAGGTGTTGCGTGTCTGTAAAATGTTTTGCTCCATGTGCGTGACTGAATGCCTTGATGGCACCAAAGAAGGTCCTTCACTCTCCCACACACTCTGGCCCACGGCTCACTCCTCCAGGCCCTCCCACTCCCACTCCCACACACACACACAGTCCTTGTGCGAGTCCTTAATCTGACTAAAGACTGCGAAGCGAAATCACAACCGCTGTATTCCTTTCAGGGGGGAAATGGATGCGCTCTGATTTGTTATTACTATTAAATATTTGTTTATGGAATAAGTTGAAATGCCACCGCGTTGGGCAGGGAGTGGGCGAGGAGTCCTTGGAGGCTTGAGCTGTCATATCCTTGGGTCTGCGTTAAGAAGTCAGTAGGTTCAGGCTTAACACTGAAGATCCTAGGTCTTAGTTCCGTGACTTCGATTTCTATAAGGTCCATTGTGCAAAGTGTGTGTTGGGAGTTCCAAAGTTCCCGGTATGAGATTTAGAGTCTAAGGGTTTGGGTGCGGCACTTGAGGTCTTGAGGTTGTACAGCCTAAGACGTTAAGAGATTAGAGTTGCGAGATCTGAGGCTAAAGATCTAACAGTTGGGTTCCAATAAGGCGAAAAGTTAAGGTCAAAGTCCGAGCTGTTGGATTTAAGGTATGAGGTAGAAATGATACAAATCCTGTTATAAGGACTCGAGGTCCCACATGCACTGTCCGAAACTTAACTCTAAGAAATAAGTTTTAATTGTGGGGACTTCGGTGTTAGTTCTGAAAGCCGAGTGGACTTGATATCTAAGGTTCAAGCCCCGAGGCCCGAGGTCCGTTAACAGAAGGCTCTAAAGTGTGGGATTGGAGCTCAGAGGTTTGGATTATAAATTCAGCTCTGACTATTGCATATCGAAAGTTTACAATTTACGGTCTGAAGTTGAAAGGTTTTGCAGGGTTGAGGTTTGTTTTGAGGTGCCCAGTTTCAAATGACTGAAGCTCGAAGAACTGTTGCTCTAAGGTGTAACGTCTTAAGGTCTGAGGCACTAAGCTCACACTTTCTAAGAACTGCGGCTCTAAGGTCTGAGGTTCTATGGTCTGACTGCCTGAGGAGTAAGGTTCTGAGGTGTGAAACTTGAACGGCTGAGACTCCAAAGTCTCCAAAGTTATCAGACTCTTCGATCTGCGGTTCTAATATTTACATAAGGTTCTAAGGTCCGAGGACTTAAGGTTTCAGATGTGAAGGGCTGAAATCATAAGTTCTGAGGTTCAAAAAACTGAAGTCCTTGGGTTGGTGGTCCCAAGTTGTGAGGTTCTAAGGTCTGAGAGCATAAAATCTCGGGTTCTATAGTCTAATTTGAGGTACTTAGGACTCAGTTTCTAAGGACTAAGGAGTAAAGGTCCAACGACTTAAGGTTTTTGGTTCTGAGGTCTGAAGCTAGAGGGTCTGAGACTCCAAAGTGTGAGGTTATTAGGATCTTAGGTCTAATATCTGAGGCTCTGAGTAACGAGAACCCAATGTCTGAGGTTTTGCGGTGTGAGGTCTCAGGACATAAGGTCTCAAGTTCAAAGAACTGGGGTTCTTAGCTCTGAAGTTTAACAGGGTACGGTTCTAAGGACTGAGGACCCAAGGTTCAAGGTTCTGAGGTCGGAAACTGTAAGGGGTGAGATTCAAACTCTGAGGTTATCAGGCTTTTAGGTGCACGTCTCTAATATCTAAGGTTCTGAGGTTCGAGGACCCAAGGTCTGAGGTTTAGAGGTGTGAAGTCCCAAGGTCTCAGGTCATAAGGTGTGAGGTTCAAAGAACTGAGGTTCTTAGCTCTAAAGTTCAAAAGTGTAAGGTTCTTAGGACTAAAAACCCAAGGTACAAGGTTCTTTAAGATCTGAGTCTTCATAGTCTGACATATCAATCCAAGAGATTAAAAATCAGAGGTTATCTAGCTCTAAGGTCCAAGGTTCCAATATCTAAGGTTCAAAGGTCCAAGGACCCGAGGTCTTAAGGCTCTAAGCTGTAAAGCTGCAAGGTGTGAGACTTCAATGTCTGGGATAAGGTCGAAGGTTCACGATCTTAGCTCTTCTCTTTGCCTGCTTGACCCTCTCCTCAGCCTCAGCCGAGTGTCTACTGTACGACGCTACTCTCGGGCCGTATCTGTCTACTACAGTGCTCACACAATAAAATAACTTTTAATTACACACAACGAATGCCGAGTTTACATACGTGGGTGTGCGTGTGTGTGTGTGTGGGTGTGTGGGTGTGTGCAAGCACACTCATAAAATGTAATTAGAGTTTTGTGTAGTGAAGTTGTCAAGCTTTTGGATAACCAAAAACGAGCGTTTTAACAAGTTTAATTGGTGCAAAGTTCCACACAAGTTTATCGAGCGGCGAATTTGCTCAACTTTTGCCCAAAAATTTCAAGCGTGTGTGTGGGTGTGGGTGCATATACATAAATATGTACTGCAAAACAACAACAACAGCAGCAACAGCAACAAGGGAGGGGGGTGCAGGGTCCCGAAAAACTTGTAAAGCTAAGTGGCCACCAAAAGGAAACCGCATAAATGTGGCACAGAACCAAATGCAAGTAAATGACTTTTGAGCTTCGCTGACCTTTTTTCCCAAAATTATGCAAGATTTTTGTTGGAAAAAAAAAAAAATGTAGATATGGGTTTTCATGCTCATGTTTCCAATGAAAGAGCAAACTGAAAACTTGATTCAAGAAATTGACAACTGTATTTGAGATTGGTTTGAGTAGTAAGGCTCGGGGAACTTGAATCAAGAACTTTAATTTTGTATCAAACAGGCATTGGTTCGGTTCAGTGGCTAACACAGTTTTCGAACCGCCGGTTCGGTGCATTCCATGGTTATTGGAGTTAAGTGAAACGCGGTTTCGGTGCGGTTCGGTTCAGAGTGGTTCACAATGGCACCTTCGAACACTTTGGGAAATTAATTCCTAAAATCCAATTGAACATCTTTGAAATCCTTAGAAGAATGTCCAAAATGTATTATGTGTATAAGTTCTTTGAGAAATGCAGTTCGAAAACAGAGAATATCGGCTTGCACAGCCGACTTATCATATTATATGAGAAACAAGATAGAAAGTCGGTTAAGCCCGAATATAACATACTCTAAACCAACGAAATTATACGCTCAGCATAAATTTTGATGCAGCTGAAAGCAGCGCTGCTACTGCGCTACAGCAGCGAACATTCTTTTGATCATAACTTGAAAACCGTTCATCCAATCTTCAGCATTCCTTTGGCTGATCGATAAGTTATACTTATTACTAAATATATGTAGAAGGAACAATCCACCTATCTTTAAAACTGTAGGAGATATGAGGTTTTTTCTAAATTGCGAGGGCGGCAAGGGGCGTGGCCAAAATTGAAAATAAACTTGATCTGCCTGCAGACATAGGAAGCATTTGTTTCATACATGTCAATCCCCTATCTCTTACCATCTCTGAGATCTGAGGACGGACGAACAGACGGACAGACGGACATGGCTATATCGACTCGGCTGTTGATGCTGATCAAGAATATATATACTTTATGGGGTCGGAGATGCTTTCTTCTGGATGTTACATACTTTTGCACAAACTTATAATACTCTATGTACCTTTGGTACAGAGTATAAAAATACAGATTGCTGACAGGCATATTAAGTTATCGGTGGGCAATTGAAAAGGACTTACAGGATTACATGTTGTTATAGTTTTGTTAGGTCATCCCTAAAAGCTATATCGATCTGGCATCGCTAAGCATGTGGAGGGTTCAAAGAAATATCTTAGGAATCCAATCCAAACTTCCAAATAAATCAGTAACATTGTCTAGAGGAGAGCCACTCACGCCTTAATACTTGTCAGTGAACTGAACCGAATCGATCGGTTTGGTTCAGCAATTCTGAAAGAAGCCGTTTCGGTTTGTCGTTCGGTTCACCAGCTGGAATAAGCGGTTCGGTTCAGAACCGGTTTGCATCCCTGGTATCAAAACAAGCATGCAATTCTGCTAATCTTTTCTCTGATGACACTTTATGGCCCAAATGAATTGTGTTTCATGCAAAACCCCTGTGAGTCTCTTCACTTGGCTCACTCCGAATGGCTCTACCTTGGACTTGGACTATCATTCATCTCTTATAAGCTGGAATGCTTTGCTAATGAAGTTCTGTTTGGAGTCAATGGGTTTACTTTGGTTTTAAAGCCGCAGCTGGTGGGTAAAAAAACGGGAATGAACCTCAAGGCCTGCCACTGACAGTGGAAATGCGCAGCAGCGAGGAACTTTCTGTTCATTTTGGTTTTTTTTTATTTTTTTGTTGTGGTTTTTTTTCCCCCCCCCCCCCCTCCCCAAGTAGCCAACTTTTGTCATCTCATTCTCAGTTTTTCGCCGCCTGCAGTTTTGCTGCCTTTGTTTTGCTAAGCAGAAATTTTCATATTTACCAACTTATGCGGAAAGTGGCAGCCGCTGGCGCCGCTGTTTGGGCTAATGAAATGCAGTTGCTGCGTCTTTACTTCCAAAGGATGCTTTGCTCGTCCCTGGTATTATTTTTTTTCCCCCCGCGCCGCCAGGTAGAAAAATGTAAAGAAGCAGCCAACTTTTTTGGCAGCTGCCAAAACTGGAGACAGTTTTGATGGCCAGCGGTTGGCGGGGGAGGGGTGTGGGGAGGGGAGGGGAGTGTAAAAATGAAGCCAAATAAGGGGCGGCGGGAAGGTCACTTTTAAATTAAAAAATCTAAAAAAAAAAAGCACAGAAAATACGAATTCAAAAACAAAGGTCGTCAATGCCAATGCCTGTCCAGAACAGACTGGACAATTGACAGTCCCCTCGCTGAGTCCTGTGTGTGTGCGAGTGTGTGTGAAGTGGACATGCCACATGCCTCGTGCCCCGTTCAAACAGAAAACAAAAGTTTGACTGAGTGTCTGACGTGCGAAAGGCCAAGAGCAACAAAAGCTGGGAACTGGGTTTGGGTTTGGGTTCGGGTTCGTGTCCGGGTGCAGCTTCACATTGATTTACGTGTCGCGGGCGGCGGAGAGGGGTGGCCACTTAACCGCTACCCCTGCTCAACATACCCTAACAAAAGTACCCATACTATGTGTGACTAGTCGCTGGATTGGATTATGGCAGGGAAGATGCAGTTCGCCGTTCTGATTATGTAAGCATTTGATCACTCATTAAGTCACTGTTTGGGTCACTGTTTAAGTCACTGTTTGGGTCACTGTCTAAGTCACATTCGACTCATAGTTACCCCCAGGGTATCCACAAGTTTTGTAAGCATTTGATCACTGTTTCAGGAACTGTTTTAGGAACTGTTTGGGTCACTGTTTAAGTCACAAACGAGTCATAGTCACCCCCAAGTTATCCAGAAGTTATGTAAGCATTTGATCACTGATTAAGTCACTGTTTTGGTCACTGTTTAGGACACATTCGAGTCATAGTTACCCCCAGGGTATCCACAAGTTATGTAAGCATCTGATCACTGTTTCAGGAACTGTTTTAGGAACTGTTTAGGTCACTGTTTAAGTCACTTACAAGTCATAGTCACCCCCAAGTTATCCAGAAGTTATGTAAGCATTTGATCACTGATTAAGTCACTGTTTAAGTCACTGTTTTGGTCACTGTTTGGTCACTGTTTAGGACACATTCGAGTCATAGTTACCCCCAGGGTATCCACAAGTTATGTAAGCATCTGATCACTGTTTCAAGAACTGTTTTGGTCACTGTTTGGGTCACTGATTTGGTCACTGTCTAAGTCACATACGTGTCATAGTTACCCCCAGGGTATCCACAAGTTTTGTAAGCATCTGATCACTGTTTCAAGAACTGTTTTGGTCACTGTTTAAGTCACTGTTTTGGTCACTGTTTTGGTCACTGTTTGGGTCACTGTTTAAGTCGCATACGAGTCAAAGTTACCCCCACAAGTTATGTAAGCATCTGATCACTGATTAAGTCACTGTTTTGGTCACTGTTTTGATCACTGTTTTGGTCACTGTTTAAGTCACATACGAGTCACAGTTAAAGTTACCCCCACAAGTTATGTAAGCATCTGATCACTGTTTCTGAAACTATTTTGGTCACTGTTTAGGTCACCGTTTGGATCACTGTTTAGGTCACCTACGAGTCATAGTCACCCCCCAGGGTATCCACAAGTCCGTATTCCACTTGCTCTATGCTTTGCTTCTTCTTCTTTCTTGTTGCTGTTGTTTTTTCTGTGCTCTTTCCGAGTTTTTCATAACTGTCCGCTCTCACATTTTATGGAGTTTATTAATTTGAGTGCTTTTTGGGAGCGTGGAGCGAGTGAGTTGGCCTGGGACATGGAGGGGAGGGCGGTGGGGATGTATCCAAAACAACAAATGGCGAATGGCGATACTTGTTTTATTGACTGGGACAACGCATGTGTCGCAACTGTCAATGAAAGTAAACGGATTGGCTTTCAAATATTGAACTCCCCCCAATCTCCCCCCGGCAACAGCTGCCCGGCAATTGATTTTCCGTCCTTTTTGCGGGCCGCCACGTAGTTTAAAAATATTTTATAAATATTGACACTCCGATTAAGCGACTCGCTCACTCAAAGCGGAAGAAGGCGCACGAACAAAAAAAAATAACAAAAAACGAGGCACACATAAATCACGTATACGCCGCGTGGTGTGTGAAATGGCCATGCAATTAGCATGCAATTAGTCAAGATGGAGGCGGCTTTACGCACTGCAATTATGTGTGTGTGTGTGTGTGTGTGTGTGTGTGTAAAACTTGGTCTATGCTCAACTTTTTGATTTGTGTCATTGTTGGTGTTGTTGTTGTTGCTGCTGGTGTTGTTGCTGTTGCTGCTGCTGCTGTTGTTGCTGTTGTCGCCGTACGTGCCACAAGTTGAGTTTTGTCAACCAAAATTCCATCTTGATGCCAGGCCGCCAAATGCGACACTTTTGGGCGCGAACTTTTTAATTGTTTTGTCTGTGCGGGGGGGTGAAGCCGACGGGGGGGTGGGGGCTGGCATTCCGGAGGCGTCACCAAAAAAGTTGAAGCTGCAAAATATGTTTACATTAGCGACTGACTTTCACCGAATGCCAAGCTGCCAAATCATTGAAAACTTTAACGGAAAATGGAAGGAAAAAGACTCTAAAGTTTTCAACTAACGCCAGTTGGCTCCACTTTCCATTTTCATTTACTCATACGCCGCGTTGTCCTTTGCTTAGATACCATCAACTGCATCTATTTGCCATCATCAGGTTGGAATATGCAATATTTGGCATATATATTCTAAAAGAGGAAACAATTCCCAAAATCAAGGCCATGTCTGTGCAGTTGTGGTTATTTAACAGACCTTTAGTCGATCCGAACGTTGTTCCACTTTTTATACCCTTGCAAAGGGGAATATTGAAAGTGTCCAGATGTTTGTAAAGCATAGAAGGAATCATTTCCGACCACAGAAAGTATATATATATTCTTGATCAGCATGACGAGCTGAGTCGACATAGCCATGTCCGTCTGTTTCTATGCCATCTCCCTTGTCCGTTTTAAAGCTGGCGATAGCTTCAAACTTTGCACATAGTCTTCTGGTACAAATACGCTGCACATTTGCCAGAATCGGCAGGATTGGATACCTATAACATATAGCTGCCATAGGAACAATCGGTCGAAAAACAAGTTTTAGTGAGAAAAACTTTTTTGTTTGGAATGGAAACGCCTCCAAACTTTGTATTTCTTAGTTTGCTATGCTTTTCCATGATTCTACTAAGTTTGGTCAAAATCGGACATGTAAATAGTATAGCTGCCATACTAAAGTAGAGTCCGAAAAGTAGTCTTAGTGAGAAAAACTTTTTTGTTTTCAATGTAAACCTCTTTAAAATTGGCATACATTTATTTTATAAGCTTTTACACAATTCATTAAAGTTTTGTCCAAATCGGATGACTATAGGTTATAGCTGTCATATGAATGATCGGTCGAAAACCCAGTTTTAGTGAGAAAAACTTTTATGTTTTCAAAGAAAACGCCTCCAAACTTTGTATTTCTTAGTTTGCTATGCTTTTCCATGATTCCACTAAGTTTTATCGAAATGGAACATCTATATAGTATAGCTGTCATATAAACGTAGAGTCTGAAAAGTAGTCTTATTGAGAAAAACTTGTTTTTTTTTCAGTGGATATGTCCTTATACAAACTTCCTCTACTTTCCTAACTTTCTTCCCCCAACTTTCCTCTATTTTGATACATAATTTTAATTTGGCAACAACAATGACTATTTGGCCAACTTGTTTGCAACAGCTTTCCCAGCGTTGTTCTTCCGTCCTCTCTCTTGTTATTGAACAGTCTAATTCACATCGGATTGCTCATTAATTTATTATATATAAAACTTCTTTCTAATGCTAAAGTAAACTTGGTTACTTGAGATGCTAGCATTAGCCCCATTCTAGCTGAAGGTTGCTCCAGTTTTCGACTCTAAAAGTGTCTAAGTCTAAGATCGGCTGAAGCTTTCTTTAGTATTAGGTAAGACAATGTTCCCAGTGTTCTTGATGACTGTCTGTGAATGCCTCTTCTATAACTCTAGTACCTCTCCCTAACTTCCCTAATTGAAAGGAGTCAGATAATATTTCTATACGCTAAGAAAGGGATTAAAGTCTGTGGTGTCCAACTACAGAGGCATGAGTCTGAGACTTCAGGGGCAAGGTCAATATAAAACCTCTGCTAGTTTATAGTTTACAGCACCGAAAGGTATTTTATTTACTTAAGGCTCTTATAAGGACTCTATCCGCGATGTGGGTTTCAATGCACAGCCAGTACAATCGCCCACTGAGGGGACAATCGCAATTTGAACATCTTAGGAAGTTGTTTATTCCGAACTATCGATAAGCTCGGTGTGTTTCTCCTTAGCTAGCTCCAACAGGTTTGTCACATCTATCTGTTTTGTCTATGATAGGTGTCTAGATTGCAGTTTTAGGTAAAACATTGATGACTTGGGTACACCATATCTACGGGAATAATGTTTCAAGAGTCTTATATGGGTCATTGCCTGAGTATCGTATTGTAGATGCTACCACAGCACAGGATACTGTGCATAGTTTGGTTAACTAAGCATCCAGTGCTGAGTATAGAAAATCGAGTGTTAAATGAAAGTAGAAGCACACCCGATTGTTGGCTTAACATTGAATAGTATAACTTGCCTTTGATTATGTTTGCACAACTCTAATAAAGGATTCTGCTTAAGTAGCCATACCCCTCACAAGTGTGAAATACCCCTCACCATTCTCCCCACCCAAAAAAGAGTGGCTTAATATAAGACGGCAAATAAAATGAGAATAAATATGAAATATATATATATATATACAAGCACACACTTATTTTGGTGGCACAACCCCCCCACAGCCACCGCACCAACGCGTAAGAGGCTTCAATTGCAGATGGAAACAATTTCAATCATGCCGCCGCCTGTGGTACGCCGAAGCTGGCTAAGGTGACGCCGCACACACATTTTGGCATTTGTCTGGAACACTTCATCATTATGGACTGAACGTTGTGTTGGCAAATGACACCTCCATGTTGATGTTGGCAGCCGAGAAACTGTCTCACGTTATTGCATTTTGTTGTCTCTCTCTCTCCTCGGCTGGCTGCCTCACCCTCCCTTCCCCACCCACACTCTGGCTGTCTGAGCTTTACAACTTCAATCAAATTCAATTGAGTTCAATTCAATTGTAACGTATTGTATTTTTATTGAGGCATAAAAAATAAAGAAAAGGGAAGCTGCCATGTGTGTGTGTCTGAGTGTGTGTGGCTGAGTGTGTGTGTGAGGCACACTCTCGGGTTTAACAAGTGCGACATAATGGCGCTGACAAGCAGCAACTCGCAGCATAAGGCTCCGCACTCTCGGCTGCTTTCGGTGACGACTTTTATGACTTCAATTCAATTTGTTTACGAGCCAAGTGAGAAAGAGAGCCTTGTGCCATATTCAAAGCAGCGCACAAAAGTATGCTATGCTAAATAAGTAACGCGGCGGCAGCAGCAACAGCAGCAGCAGCAGCAGCAGCAGCAGCAGCAACAACAACAACAACAACAAGGTCGCAGGTGACGAGCGTAAAATTTATGCGCAGCCACATGTAACGCAGACACCCGTGAAACTTGCCAAGAGGCTTTCCCCCCTCTCTCACCCTCACCCTCACCCTCCCTTTCTCTCTCTCTCTCTCTCTTCTCTTCTCTTCTACTTTTTTTTCTGCCTTGGTATTATTGTCACGTCACGTCTGGCGGCGTTTAAAGTTTGTTGTTGTGTTTTTTTTTATGTGGATTTGCTTAAAGTCTCCCACACTAATTAAGCAAACTCAAGTGACTGCCGCCAGGTGCCGCCACCACACACACACACACACACACTCGCACACACACAAAATGCAGCAGCCAATTTAATTTCATGGATAAACACAAGACGTTGCCTGGATGGGAGAGGAGCAGGTTGGGCAGAGGCAGAGGCAGAGGCAGTGGCTATTGCTGACTCTTGAGGTGACTTTGGATTTGTGGCCAACCACACTGTGTGTGTGTGCGTGTGTGTGTGTGTGTGTGTGTGTGTTTGAGGGGTGGAAGCTTTGGCTCAAATTGAATTTTCCACAATTTTTGCCGCGTTGGCGTTATGAAGCTGCAGCAAGCAACCAGAGGCAACAACAATAGAAACAAAACACAAAAAAAAAGGAAAAAGAAAATGAAAAAAGAAAAAGAGAGAGAGAGAGAGACGCAGCAAAGAAAATGAAGTGTCTAAAGTACCATGGGCAACAATGGGTTAAATTGCCAGGGCCATAACACTCAAAGTAAAAGATTAAGTCAAAGGATTTCGTTTGGGTGGGATCTCACCATACACACGAAGTGCTTGCCTTTTTTTTTTCCCGGTTTCCCACTTGTGGATAGGCATAGCCTCAGCTGACACTTTTTGCATGTGTGTGTGGTGTGTTTTGAGGCTGATGAAACATGGCAGAGTGGGATAGACTTTGGAAAGTATTGCTTACATCTTGCATTTCTTCAATTTTTGGCAAACTGTTAGCTGTGTTAGCTAAGTTGATGCCAGCACTTCTTCAAACTGATCCAATTGCATTCTTAGCAAGGTGGACAGCTGTTTCCAGGTGCCGTAAGCGCCACACACAAATCTTTAACAATCTGCTAGCCTACACCCACAAAAAAGTAGAACGAATAAATTAAGAACAAACGCTCTTAAAAATAAAATATGTATTCGTTCTTAAATTTTTAAGAATTTCGCTCTTGAAGTCGAGCTAAATACGTTCTTAGCTTGGTGCTTTTAGGCGAGGGAAGTGAGGTATGGAAACTGAGAGAGGAGAGCAAGCACATTTGAGAGAATAACTTTGAGTCTGCTCTTACAGTTTTGTATTATATGGGAGAGGGGTGTGTGGGGAAGCTATCGAGCGGAGAGCGTAATGGATTTTTGCACTCATGTATGTTGCTCTGGAATTCCCAACCTGTTATGGCATTGCTAACATGGAGAGACCTCTGTTCGACTGATAGTTGACACAAACAAGGACTGATGCTGCTTTGAGGTGTGTAAGTTGCAACATGGCTCAACAATTAGTTTTCCATGAAATATATTTTAACAAAATGAAAAAAATCTACTGATATTGAATTGTTGTATGTTGTATGGAATCTGCAAAGCTCTTGATTTAAGAGTAAGCGATCTTACTCTTGAATATGATGAGCTAATAGGATAAGCTAATAGGAAGTACATTCTCGGTTTCTGACAATGCTGTTTTCCCTTGATTCAAAATTGAGCAAACTTGAAAACGAGTTTCCAAGAACTCTTGTGCTTGATTTGAGAATGATTCGTACTTGGATCACGTATTGAAGCTCCGGGATCAAAAATTCATACTTGGAACAAGAATTTCGCTCTTGGACCGAGAATTTTCACTCTTATCGAACTATTGATCTCGAAAATTCGTGATCCAAGTATGAAATTCTCTTCTTTTTTTTTTCTCTGAGTGTATTCATCCTGCCATTTCAGTCAAATACGTTCTCAAAAAAGAGTCTTCAAGCTCTACAAAATAGCTAAAACACTACATATCAAAGATACTGAATGCGATAAAAGGCTTAATCAAGTCATCAGCTTGTTTAGAACCTTACTTTCCTTACCTTTCCAAGAGCCAAGAGTATGACAGTAGCTTGGATTAGCTGTATGGGGTTAACGTTAACCCCTTCCCCCGTCAACCCATTCCATTCCATTGTCGCTCCGCCGCACGGCCTGAGGTGGGGAAGCGAGTTAGCTGCATTTTAAAATTACAAAACAAACAAAAAACTAAATCAACACGTTCCCACCTACCCCCTCACCCCCCCCCATCCCTCCTCCCATCCCACTGGTGTGATGCTCTTAAGCGGCAATCGCGTTTTTCCACAACTTTTTCAGACGTAATAAAAACGTTAAACTTTTGCCCAGAGTGCCTTGCATTTCCTCTTTGTTTCTTTCTACCCCATTTTTTTTGTGCTGTTTCACTCGCCGTTTTTGCGCCATTTCCATTTGCCGACGCTGCAGTTTTCCGCGGCGGCGGCGTCGGCGGCGTTTTCATCGTTTTAATCGATGTTGGTCAAAGTTGATGGTTGGCAGACGCCGACAGACACACCCCCCCGGGCGGGGAGTGGGGAGGCGCAAGGACCAGAAATCTTTGTAACCATAATTAAAAGTTGCCAGCTCCGCTGCGCGCTACTTGCCACTTGCCACTTGCCACTTGCCACTTGCCACTTGCCACTTGTGGTGCAAACAATAATTAATTTAAATTGAAACATTTTAGCGCCGTTATTGCTGCAGGCGGGGCGGTAGGGGAGGAAGGAAGGAAGGGTAGGTAGGGGCGGGCTGTGCTACACTTTCGAGTCAATTTGCTCGCAAACATTTCTCACATTTATTAAAACATTTTGTCTATTTTCGGGTTTTTATCACATTTTTTTTTTTTTGCCATTTTCGATTTTCGATTTGAGGGTTTTTTGTGTAAAACCAGAACCAGTCGAGCGGCAAAAGTCAGCACGAACCAAATTGGAACCAAATGTGATTGCCTGAGAGTCGAAGCATTTTTGCCAGGAATTATCTTTTTGCCTAATTGAATTGAAACTGGCCAAAGTGATGCACACGCACACACTTCCCTTTCCTTTTGATCTTGCCTCTTTTGGCCAGTTTTACCTTTAATCCGGACATCAAGTTTTAATTGGAAAAACTTGGCATTCGACGGTGTTTTCTTTTTTTCCCCCGGTCAGCCTAATGGTTAATAAACATCAAAATGTGGCCACAGCCTAAAAGCAAACGCGCTACATAAAAACCAAATTAATATATCCTTGGAGACCAAAAGTACATTAAAAGAACAGGCCAAAATGCCCAAGAAGTTGGCCGAGTCTATCTTTTACAACTTTTTGCTGGCGATGGAGTGGGGAGTGGACGATGGAGTGGGTTCGGGGGGGTGATGATGAAGTGCACTTTGAATATGGCCAAGACAGCTGAACAAATATTGCTGGCCACGGCATTTGGCATTCATTTTTGTGTGTGTGTGTGTGAAAGGGGGTGGGGAGGGGTTGCTGCGTTCATTGTTGTGCAATTTTCGGCAACGGCAGGCAGCAGCTGCTAATTCTGTCAAAATCACACAAAGCAATACATCACACATGCTGCCCCCCACCCCCACCACCACCACCACTCCACCCCCGCCACCACCTTTCGACAAATTCATGGCAACACTCGGAGATAGATTGCCAGATGGCCCCATTTCGTTGGGAGAATTGTGCATCCTCTCTCATACTGCAACACAGCTGAGATTGAGTTGAATTTGGTGAGTGGTGGGGGAGGGGGTTGGAGTATTTTTGGGGGGGCAGCGTTCATGTTGCATGGCAAATTGCACGGCATTTGACAGCCGCATCCATTCAGAGGCATTTCCGTTGCGTTTCATTCTTCTTCGTGTCACTTTTTTTTTTGCTTTCTCTCTCTCTTCTCCACAAATTTTATGGCACTGCAACTGTCATGTTGCAGTGCGGGGGCAGGGTGGCAGGGGGTGGACAAATATTACATAAGCAGCGAACGCTCACTGAATGTGGCAGGTGCCCCACGCTAATCAGTTGCGGCGATAAGATGTCAAAATCGCTTAGACCAAATGATGATGAATTCCGTAAGGCGACTTGGCGAGCTCCGTTCAGCTTGTAGCTGTAGCTGTGCAGCTGCCCTAAGCCACTGTGCCCCAAATCATGATTCGATCATGACTTTGACATCCGTATTGTTATTTCAAGGGCGAATTTCTTAACATCTAATCATCCTCTCAGCTGCTTTTTGAACACAACACTAGAGTAGTGCTAAAACTAGTTGAGAATTTCAAGGGTAACAGCCTTTCATTTAACATATAATTATTACTTAGTGGAACAAAGTGCAGAAGCAACACGTTTTTGGTTCCTTATGCCTTCCTTCTGCCTTCCTTCTGCCTTTTTTCTGCCTTCTTTCTTCCTTCCTTCCTTCTTCCTTCCTTCTGCCTACCTTCTTCCTTCCTTCTGCCTACCTTCTTCCTTCCTTGTTCCTTCCATCTTCCTTTCTGCTTCCTTCCTTTTCCTTCTTCCTTTTTTCCTTCCTTTTGTCTGATTCGTTCTACTTGCATCCGTTTTTTTTCTCTCCGCTTCCTTTTGTCTTCTTTACCTCTTCTTGCGTGCTTTCTTGGTTCTTTTTCTCTTGCTTTCGTGCTGAGTTTCTTATCCCATTTTTGTTAATTACTTAACTTTATTGTTTTCTTTCTTCTTTGCCTTTCGAACTCTGCTTGCTGCGTTTTCTTTGCATATCCTTCTTCATTTTCTTTCTTTTCCTTCCTTTTTTCGTCTCTTTTCCCTTCCTTTTTCCTTCCTCTTTCTTCCTCTTTTTCTACATTCTTCTATTTTATATTCTCTCTTCCTTTTGCTTCCTTTCTCTTATTCCTGCCTTTTTTCTTGAAAAAATTGAATGAAAATGAAGTTAGAATACCTAAGGAAGGAAGAAGGCTTCTATAAGTATAGAATATAGAGAAAGGGAACCAATCTAATGTTCTTGTCCAAGCCTTCTGCATTCCTTTTTCTTTCTTCTTTCAGTATTGCATTCCATTTTCCATCTGCTTCATCTTATTTCTTTCTTCTTCTCTGTCTTTTTTCTGTGTGGCTTCCTTGTTCCTTTTTGCCTAACTTCCATTCTTCCTAACATGCTTATACCAGCCTTCTTCCTTCCTCGATTTTTCTTTGTTTTCTTTTATAGTTTTCATTCTACTTTCCTTCTTCCATTTCTCCTTCTGCTTCCTGTCTCTTCTGTTCTACTTTGTGCTTCCTTTTTTGGTTCCTTTTCACTACCTTTCATCATTCTTTCTTTCCTGGGACCAGCTCTTTTTTCTTCCCTTATTTTCCTGTTTTCTTTTTTCCTTAAAATTTTCCCCTCTTCCTCGTTTCATTCTCTTTGCTTATGCCATCCTTCTTGCTTCCTATATTTATTCTTCTTACTTCTTTTCTTCCTCTTTTTTTCACTCTGTTTCCTTGCTCTCCATTTTTCATCTACCTGTGTTGCTTCTTTGCTTCCTGTTTCCTTAATTCCGTTTGCCTTCCCTAATTCCGCCTTTCTTCCTTACTTTTTGGTTGTTTCTTGGCTTCGCTTTTATTCGTTTTTCTTATTTTCATTTTCATTCTGCTTCCTTTGTCATTTGTCCATCTTCCTGCGTTGTTTCTTTGTTTCCTTTTTCAAAATTCCATTCTTTCTACCTTAATGTTTCCTTGTTTTCTTTCTTCTTTTGCATTGATCTTGCTTTCTTCAGTTTTTCCTTGGATTCCACTCTCTCTTCTTTCCACCTGCCTGCGTTATTTCTTTCTTCCTTTTCCCTTATCCCCTCCTTTTATCCCAATTCCAGCCTTTTTCTTGCCTTAAGGAGTTGTCCTATATTTTCTTTCTTCTTTCTCATTCTTCTTTCTTTCTACCATTCTTCCTTCTCTCTTCTCTCCTCCTTGCTTAATGCTTTCGTTCCTTCATTGCCTTCCTCTTCCATTTTCCCTTCCCTCAACCCACTTCCTTCCTTGCTAACTTTAAAGCTTTGCACAAAAATTATGCATGTCCTTCAACTGTTTGCTTTCGCTTTATCAATTCCCACATTTTGTCTAAGTTTTTGGGGGGGCTTAAAGTTTTCATTGCCTACTTCTGTGCGCTGCACTTTGCCTAATTCCTTATGGCCAGCTATCTCTCTCTCTCTCCGTCTCCCTCTCGCACGTTTGCTTTGCAGTTAAATGCCACAAAATTGGCAGACAAGCTCTAAAAAACATAAAACAATTTGCCCAGCTAAATAACTGAATCGCAAGATGACGATGCGACAACAAGGCAGACGGCCAAACCACAACAAAGTGCAAATTTATGCCACAATACATGCGGCCCTCTCGCTCGCACACGTTGAGCTTAGGCGGAATGGAATGAAGTGGAGTTCCAGTTCGGGTCAGTTATAAAACATTTGACGAGGCGGGGCGGGGAGAGTCGGGGCGAGGCGACACCTTTGAAGGCCGCTCAACCTTAACCCACAGCAGGCCATAAATAAAATGTCTCCGACTGCCGGCCTGGCCACTTGAAGCAGCGGCGTCGGCGGCGTCTCCACAAACTGTCAGGCATCAGTAACTTATCGACCCTTAGCTTTTAAGTGGATGATTTCAGGTTTCAGATTTCCGCACACAGAGACAGGAGCAGGACTACCTGGCCCCAGTGTTGGTATTTTGTTTTATTTCACTTTCACAATGCGGGCCGTTTGTCTGCCCTCCGTTTTGTTCCATCTATTTTCAGCCGTGTCCTGGCATTATCATCGTCCGCATCAGCAACAGCAACAGCCACGGCCTCGGCCTCGGCTGCAGCATCTTTATCATCATTTCATTTTATAAACTCACCCACACTTCTGGTCAACTTGACTGACTTTTAGTTGAGCAGCGCATCCTGTGTGAGGGTGTGTGTGTGTGTGTGTGTGCTAGGTGTGCCTCCTGTTTGCGGTTGCTGCTGCTGATCCTGCGGCTGCTGTTGGCCGTGCACACGTCAAGTGTCCTTAAAGGGATTAAGGGTGAATGATAGCGGCTTATGTCTTAGGTGTGTCTAGTGTCCTTTTGTAAAATAACTAATGCCTGACCTGCCACCAGCTCCTGCTCCCGCTCCCGCTCCCGCTGCTGTCGCTATCCCTGTGGTTGTTGTTGCTGTTGTCTGAAATGTTTTCACATTTTATTGCGGCTTTTGATGCCGTGTTTTGCTTTTGCTTTTGCTCTGCTGCTGTTGTCCTTTCCACCTTTCGTGCTGAAACCATTTTTGCTTAGATGTTTTATAAATGTTGAAGCAGTTTGCTCGCCGGCAAGTGAAAGTAGTATTACCAATGGGAGACTTGTTGAGAGCAGCAAAACTATTTGTATGACTCTCCTCAGTTCCAAAAGGGCGTACCTAAACATCTCTTCATTGTGAAGTAGAATGGATAAACTGCCATCGGGATATTGAGGGAAAAGTTTGGGAAACTCAGGTGGCGACGGGTCAGCCGGCACATGGCGAGTTTCTTGTCTTTCTTGGTGCAGCTGGCCAACAAGCGGAACATGGATACGCGCCACGTACCATGAGTCTTCCTGCTGGACGGATTGGAGACGACAGCCGGTGTGATCTCGCATCTCTATGTTGTGCCTGGGGCGCGATCAAAGTGTGCAGCAGCGTTTTGCGGGAGGAGATTGAGGAACATCTGAAGGATGGCAAACTGGATTTCGATAAGCTGGCCAAGTTGCCCTATTTGGATGCCTGTGTAATGGGTGAGTGAAAGGTAACCCCCCCCCCCCCCTACCTGCACATCTATTTATTATCCTCCATCTTTCCCATTTCAGAGTCCATTCGTCTCTTCCAACAAGTTGTACACTGAACCCTTGGAGCTGCCCAATCGAGATGCTACCAATTTCATTGTGGAAATGAGCACCCATTGTTGTTACATGACGAGGACGATGATGAGTACTTCCCCCAGCCAGTTGAGTACCAGTACCGGAACGTTTCCTTGAATCGGATGCGGCCAAAAAGTATCGGGATCGTGATGTTTTCATCTGATTCGGTGATGGAGTGATTGCATAGGTGAGTTGTTGCCTCGTTGCCTGGTTGATCCTCCTAATTGACCAATTGGTTGCTTCTTTCCTTCCAGGCTTGCGTTTTACCCACATACAGATCAAGACGTCCCTTGGGGGAGCTGCTGACCAACTTCAATGTGAAAGTCAATCCCAATCCCATGCAAGGATCATGAATTGGATACCCTTACATTTGTGTCCAGCTTAAAAAAATTCAATAAATGAAAATTTTTCATCAATTTTATGACAAATGTTTGTTGTTTTTGGTTTTTTATGGCCAGCGGGCAAAGCAGTTTGAAGTTATATGGTTGTCAGGCCGTAAAGGGGGGGGGGGGGTGTTGGAAGGCACTGGGTGCATTGGCTCTGGGCTAACAAGCTGTCTTAAATCGAATTGTTTGTGCAGGCTCTAAAACTGTATTTTTGGCGAGTGCCTCAGTGGCTGTCAAAATGTGCTGAACTCGACGTTCTTGGGTTTGAAAAGCACTGCCAAAACCACAATGACTCTAAAACTGTACTTGCGCGAGTATACCAATGACTGTCAAACTGTGCTGAACTCGACGTTCTTGGGTTTGAGAAGCACTGCTCCGATCGCAGTGGCTCTCAAACTGTAAGTGTTGCCGAGTTTAGCAGTGGCTGTCAAACTGTAAGTTTTCAGAGTTCGAGGTTGGGAAAGCACTGCCGGGTCTGTATGGCCAGCGCTCGGAAATTTCGCCAAAATGTGGTGCATGCTTTTAGGCGCTGCCTACAAATAATCTGCTGGAATAATGCACCTTTGGGCAGCGCCGTCAGTTGGTGTAAATTCAAAATGTATGGCATGCTTTTGGGCGGTGCCTAAAATTAAACTGCTGGAATAATACAATTTTGATAGAACATTTTTTTAAGAAGACCTTTTACGTTTTTATTTCAAAACTTTTGACATTTACAAAGGAAACTTATCGCTGCATTTTAACATTTTTTTAAGTCTACATATTATAGTATGGAAAGCTACTACAGCTGATCCTCCAGGAGGTCACCCACTCAAAAAAGGGGGCACTTGGCAGCGTACTGGGAACTGGTTCATCCAAAATGTAACCATGCCGTGTGCGTGTGTGAATATTGCTGCTTTATCGACCAGAGCCAGTGAAGATTGTCAGATTTTACCCAGGGATTCCGGCATGAAACCATACAAAATACAGTCGGCGCTAGAACTTAACTCGGCTAAGCTTTTATGTGCTGTTGAACCTTTAGGAAAAGTTGAATGAAGATTCACGAACATCGTCATGGAAAACTGCATCGCTAAGGCTGGTTCTGTTTTCCCGATCTCGAGCTCGAACATTTGGCAGCTATTCCCCATGCTAAGCCGTCTTCTGGCGCTGCACAATAGGTCCAACAGTTGATATTCTATGTGTAAAAATTATTTACTGATTCGTATTTAACAAATTAAAAATAAAATATAGTTTTGTAATTTTAATTACAAAAATTTGAAAATAAAAAATGAATTAAAATTTTATTTTAAAATTTTTAATAAAAATCCAACAGGATAACTTTTATTTTTAATTTGTAAAATGAAAATCAGGTAATAATTTTAACATAAAATTTTCCTGAAAAAAAAAATGTAAATGTAAAATAAAGGTTAATTTATTTATTTAAAAAACAGTGAAATGGTAAAAATTAATTCTAGACACCCAAATGGAACCGTTCATTATGTTTCGGTTAGGGTAACGCTCGGTAACGGTTTCGATATAGGTGAAAAAGCGGTGTTTGCTCCACCCATAGAGGCAGTATCCGCTGTGGAAGACATTGCAAACCACAGTAGGCGGTATTAAAGATGTTTCTATTATAGGTAAGACAATGTGTTATGTGTTATAACTTGGTGTGAAAGGTAATTTAAAATACTAGTAGGCGGTTTTCATTTAAAAAGCAATGCCCACGATATTCAAACAGCTCAAACTTGCTGTTTAAATATACAAAACAATGGCAGGAAATACTAAGCATGCTAACAAGTACTAAAAATCAGTGTAAAAAGAACTAAAACCGTTTAGAAGGTGATTTTCATACTAAAAAGCGGTGTTTACGATATTCAAAGAGCTAGTATTCACTTGAAAATAGATTGAAAATATTGACTGGCATTATTAAACATGGTAATAAATGGAAAAAAGTACTAAATCGAGTCGAATGGGCCGTTTTTTATATCAAAAGTGATGTTTACGATATTCAAAAATTCGGTCTTCACTACTGAAGATACTTCAAATAATGGTAGGCGATTGTAAAAGTGGTAAAAAGTGTTATTACAAGTTGTACAAGTACTTAAAAAAGTCTGGTAGGCCGTTTTTGTAGCAACAGGCGGTGCTTACGATATTCAAAGAGCTAGTATTCACTTGTAAAGAGATTGAAAATATTGACTGGCTATATTAAACATGGTAATAAATGGCAAGAAGTACTAAATCGAGTCGAATGGACCATTTTTTTTCAAAAGCGGTGTTTACGATATTCGAAAATGCAGTCTTCACTGCTGAAGATACTTCAAACAATGGTAGGCGATTGTAAAAGTGGTAATATATGTTGTAACAAGCTTGGAAAGTACTTAAAAAAGTCTGCTGGGCTGTTTTGGTACCAAAGCGGTGCTTACGATATTCAAAGAGCTAACATTCGCTGCCAAACATATTCAAAACATTGACAGACATTAGTAAAGATTTGAAAAATTGCTAAAATAGTGTCTTAAAAGTACTAAAACTAAGACTGGTGGCCGGCTTTCATACTAAAAAGCAGTGTTTGCGATGTACAAAGCTCTTATTCACTGCTGAAGGTATTCAAAACTATGGGGAGTAATAGAAGAGGTGATATAAAGTGTGATAACAGGGTGTGAAATGTACTCAGAAGAAGTCTAGTAGGCGGTTGTCGTACCTAAAAGCGGTGTTTACGATATTAAAAAACTTGCATGCACTGCTAAATATGATAAAAAGACATTGGATAACTCGATTTGAAGCACGTTTTATACAGCAACAAAGAGACACTGTATGGTGGTTTCCATTTTATATATTGAATTATTGAAAAAGGGAAATGTGATGGTGGGTGACCATAATGTAGCTATGGCAACATTTATCTCAAATCTGCAACTATTACCCCCCCCCCCCCTCCACCAACTCACCCCGGGCAAGCTATCATTTGTCAATGAATCCCGTTATTTTCCTGCCATGTACATAAGTGGCTGATATGCACACGCCGCCACACCGTAAGGTCAAACCCTTAATGGGTGTGTGTGTGTGTGTGTGTGTGTGGTTTTTGTAGCTGTTTCGCTGTTTGCCAGGAAAATGGATTTCATTTAAAGCGGAAATTAAAAAATGTCAACGACCAGCAAGAGAAAAGAAAAATAAAGAGAAACAAAAGCAGAAATGGGCAACCAGGGATTAACAAGCGTCACGTTGTTGTTGCTGTTGCTATTGCTGTTGCTGTTGCAACGAAAGTGTTATCAACCCAAACGCAATGCACTCCCCCAACCCCACCCCTCTTCGGGCAGCAAACAGGCATCAAATGCAAAACTGTTTTTTTGTTTATGTTTATTTGACGCATGTATTGCATTGTCAGTGTTTTTACTTTGTTGCCGAGCCCCTCCTCCACTGACACCTACGCACACGGCCACTTCATGTTTATGTTTATTTTCAATTTCGTCTATTTTTTATTTGAGAGCGAGATAGAGAGAGAGAGAGAGAGAGAGAGTTTTATATTTTGTTTACTGTTTTCTTTCTATTTCGCGACAGGTGTCACCTTTTTTGGGTATGCAACAGTTTCTCGCACTCTTCAGAGAGCGAAAGAGAGCGGCCATTTGTATTGAGAGTGTTGAAATTTGGTAAGTTAGGCTAAGGTGAATAAAGTAGGAGAGCAGGTGAACTGCAATGAGTTGAGTTGAAATCAAATCAGAAGAGTTCTGTTGAGATTGGGAATGAGCTTTGGGAATAGTCGCCATATTTTGCTTCGAAGAGAACTTCAAAAGTCACGGTCGCCATGTCTGGCTTAATGTCTGCTACTCAAAGTTTGAATCATAATCATGCCCGAAAAACTGTTTGAATCACGTTCGCCTTATATTGATCATAAGTTAACCTTCAAAGAACTGTGAACCATAAAGAGAAGTACAGTTAGCATCAACTGCAATTTAGCTCAAACACTTCTATAACATAAGTATGAATCATAATTTTTGCAGATTTTCAGTCACGGTCGCCATATTTTGCCTAAAAGTAAACCTCCATCTTCTATCATTATTTTGCAGATTGCCCGAAACCCCGTTTTAGTCACGATCGGTTAAAAAAAGTAAGCCTTCTAAGCAATACAACTGTAAAACTTACGGTATAAAGTATAAATCAAAGCCAGTTTTCACTTATGATCAATTATATAAGACACAACTGTACCTCCCACCCAGTCACGGTCGCCAGCCACCAAACGATTTCTTTAATCTAAAAATAATTGAACTGAAATTTGAACAATGTGGTAGAGCCCAACCCAAAAACGAGCCTTCAACGAGCCCGCTGCTGATGATTCCCAATGTTCAAATGCAAATTCCCAAATGTACATTTGCCTCAAGGGTGGGGGGGGGGGGATGGATTGGGGGGTATGGTATGTCAATTTCAGCAACTGCAACACACACACACACACACTTACACAATGCCGCATACTTGAGCACGTACAATTGCTGCAGTTGAAGGTGTTTTTGGCAGTTGCCACCACCCATTGCCCATTGGTCCAGCTACTGCAACGGCGTTTGAGGATTCCAACAACTCGATTAGTGCTGCAGTTGCTGTTGACAATGCATTTGCCTTACATGTTTAATGATGTATTTACCTACGCCAACTAAACTCGGGACGCACAACAATGCATTTGGCCAAGGTCCGAGTTGCAGTTGGAGCTCGAGTTCAATTCAGGCGAGAAGTGGAAGTGGACTCTGATTGCAAGCGTGCAAAATGCCATCACCTTTCGACCTCAACCCAAACCCCCGCCCCCGCCCCCGCCCCAAAGCAACTCAGCAACTGCAGTTGACGTGAATTGTTCAGCTTGAAATCTACGATTGCAGCGATAACTGCACACACACACACACCCCTAAGAAGGGGCGTGGCCAGCAAGTGGACATGCATAAATTTGTGACTTGCTGCCTGCCATTCAAGTGGAATATGGCACATTTGTACCCCCCCCCCCCAAAGTTAGACAAAAGGAGCCAAGTCAAGTCGCAGCCCAGAAGTTTTATTGTTATTTATGATCATAAATTAAGTGCAGGGGATGCGGTTTTATCTAGGAAAGAGATTACAAATCGGTTTTTGGGTTTTACCAAAAGAAAAACTACAACTTTTGCCTGACTTTTCGGTGTCTTTTTGAATGACAAATTAGAGAGGAGACTCGTGGGCCCACGCTCTTTAAGCTTCCTTTCGAGTACCCTTCATAGTTGTTGCACGTTTTCTTTTCCCATTTGAATTTACACAATTTTCCATCTTTTGCTGTTTTGTCAACAGCACGAAAAACTCGCGCATCCCTGCCATGTGCCAAGTGCCAAAGTGCCGAGCGTTTCACTTGCAGCCGCTTAAGGCACACTCGTACACACACACACACACACACACACACACACATACGCAT
This sequence comes from Lordiphosa andalusiaca, assembly GCA_035044965.1. Lineage (NCBI taxonomy): Eukaryota > Metazoa > Arthropoda > Insecta > Diptera > Drosophilidae > Lordiphosa > Lordiphosa andalusiaca. The sequence goes on along the minus strand of JAWNNM010003599.1, from coordinate 186,292 downwards.
ACACTCTGCATTCCACATAGTGCCATATGCAAATAGTTCGTCCCTTGCTGACAAATCCAAAAAAAAAAACAATAAAAAAAAAACTCACCCCGTAATCCCAACCAGAACTGCATCCTTTAGATGAGGGGAATGAGTGCGCGATCATCACAGAGAAAAGTTTTGTATTTAGAAATCAAATGCAGCATTTTCAAGATATTTTCCTAAACATGCTTCAAAATAATGTTTCTCAAATGAACCAACCAAAACTCAAACATTCCAGCAGAGGCTGAGTTTATCTTAGAATAAACACTCAAGGATCGGAGTTTGAGTAAAGTTGGCCCCACTTAGGCTAAGAGAAAGTAGGCCATAAGAACTAGAAGTTGACAAAGATTACAAGAATAGTTGAACTACTATATATCTGCTTGCATTTTGAACACAAGTTGATAAAGATATGGCACTTCCCAATCGGGAAGCAATGCATGTTTGTCATGGTCATGGTTAAGTAGCAAATCAGCAGAAGAATATAGCATTCTGTGGCCTAACAGGCAAGCTTCTGAATCGGGGTATATATCTTAGACGTGTCTACAAGAAACTGTCAGAAGTCACCCCAGGGTTAACCTTCTACCAGGTTATGTGGATTAAACAGGTGCTGTATGTTCTCAAACCAGCAGGATGGCTAGATCTACTCTTCACAGAAATGATTGACTTTACATAGGGTAGATTGTTAAAGAGAGTTAAGAGGTGAAAAGAAATCCCCAACTTCCAACAGCTTCTTATGAGTGCTTCTCCAAAATCTGAAACCACATGAAAACGAAAGAGAAAACCTATTACAGCCGGTTGTGGCTGTCTGATAGATCGCGCTCTCTGCACATATTGCTGTTGCCTTTAACCTTTTCCTATGCGTCAGCCCCTATGCACATGGCTGAGGCGTTGGCGTATTACAACAACATTAGCGCATGAAGCGTTTAAAGCATGGGCATTGCTTCCTTTGACAATTAACCATAAAATTGGAAGCCAAAAAGTACTCTCGTCTCCCTCAAATGGGGAAAGCTAGAAGAGGGGACTCCTTATACTCAAAAACGACTAAGCTAAGCTACTTTCGGCTGTTCCAACGATTTTATACCCTTGCAATTGCAATTGCTGAAATATTTTCAAAAAATATGTACTCTTTTTCCCCGCAACGATTCAATAATACCCTTTGCAAGGGTATCAAAAACAACAGCTGAAGTCGCTTTAAAAGTAAGAAACTCTGCTTAAAACAAGAAAGAAAGTCGGTCAAGCTTGACTATGACATACCAACGAAACTGTAAGATCAGCTTAAATTTTGATCATAACTCGACCACTGCTTATCCGATCTTTATCAATCCTTTGGCGGATCGATAAGTTATCTTGATATCTAAATATGTCTAGAAGGTACAAACATTGTGCCTTTAAAACTGTAAGAGATATGAAGTTTTTTCCAAATTGCGGTGGCGGGAGGGGGCGTGTCCAAAATTGAAAATAAACATAATCTGCCTGTATGCTTAAGAAGTTTTTTTCCCATACATGTCAAACCTCTAACTCTTATCAACTCGGAGAATTGTGCGTTCATACGGACAGACGGACACATGGACATGGCCATATCGACTCACCTGTTAAAGCTGCTCCAGAATATATATACTTTAGGGGGTTGGAGATGCTTTCTACTGGCTGTTACAAACTTATAGTGCTCCATGTACAGCGGATACAAATGAGAACGTTTTAGAAAGGAAAGCTTTAGAACCACAACAGACTCTCTCGCCCACCAAGAGAACTCCATGAAGTTTACGGTAAAGCAAACTTCATGGATTTCTCTTGGTAGACCGTAAACTTCATGGAGTTCTCTTGGTAGGTGAGAGAATCAGTTGTGGTTGTGTAGATCCAGTCTTAATCTATGACTCAAGGGCTTTAAGTCTGAGTGCATGAAGACGCTACCTTCTCTGATTGGCAACGTGCTAAGGTAGTTAACTGCTTCCTGGATGGCCACCAACTCCGCTTCAATGATTTGAAAGGCGGAACGATAAGTTTAAATTGAGGTAGGAAGACTTGAGAGGAAGACTCCTAATACCTACCTACAAAAAGTTTCATCAGTTTGTATGTTAATGGCATTCGCTCTGCTGTGGGGAAAGGTTCTCAAATTAAGAAACTAATTTCTAGTAAAGTTTCTGGCTAAGAAAAAACCAGGGATGCAAACCGGTTCTGTACCGAACCGGTTTTGAACCGAACCGAACCGCTTATTCCAGCCGGTGAACCGAACCGCAAACCGAACCGACTTCCTTTCAGAATTGCTGAACCGAACCGAAAACCACAATTAAAAACGGTTCGGTTCGGTTCAGTTCTCTGACTGAAATCATGCTTAAAATCAACTAAGGTCATGACGTAGTAGGACATGTCAGAGTAAAATCCATGGCTAAAGTTCATAAAAATGATGTCATGAATTCGGGACCAGCCCTTTCCTTTCTGAGCTGATTCAGCTATGATTCAGTTCTGAGGGAAATGATAAATATAATAATTAAGATGCATAGTACTTATTCTTTTCTAGCAAACATTCTCAATTTTCGATAGTATTCATCTAGGAACTTATAGACGACTCCTGGAAATCCGACATAATAAGCATTGGACATTCTTCTACGGATTTTAAAAATATTTAAGTGGATTAAAAGAATTCAATTTCAAACGTGTTCGACAAGTCACATTACTACAACAATCATAATATTTCATAATGTGCCTTTGTGAACCACTGAACCGAACCGAAACCGCGGTTCATTTAACTCCAAAAACCATGTAATGAACCGAACCGGCGGTTCAGAAACTGTATGAACCACTGAACCAAACCAGTCCTTATTTTCGAGTGGTTTGCATCCCTGGAAAAAACTCTCCAAAAACCCAGAAATTTCCAGCAACTCTGAACATTTTCAAAAAAGTATAAATTACATGGTTTTCATGTAAATAAATGTCGCTTATCAAAGCATTTAGAAGCAGAAGGAGTGTGCCTGTGGGTAGGATTTGTCTCTGAACTAACCGCCAAATGTGCTCTCTAAGTTTTTTTTTCATCATTTTCGATTGAAATCGTAACTCTAGGATGCCACTTTTTGGTAATGTCGGAACAAAATTTTGCAAATGCGCTGACATTAACCATTCGCCGGGACATTGCGGCGGCGAAACAATGTTGAATGGCCTCTGGATATGCGTAACTAAACAGCAATGCGGACAAACCGATAAATATGCAATACGGAATGGCCAAAATATGTGCTCCTCCACCGCTCCACCGCTCCACCGCTCCCTCTCCACTCTGCATGTGTGACGCAATTTTGCATACGTAATGCGACAAGCCAAAAGAAATAAATACACAGCACATAAATAAAATTCAACATACAAATTCATATAAATAGAGAATTCTCTTCCATTTTTTTTTTCCTTTCTATTTTTGTCGTCCTGCCATAAAGATAAACAACGCGAGGAGGAGTGAAAGGAGCTGCTTGGCCCGCAGCACAAATCAATTGGATTAGAAAATTGTCAACGAGAAGGAAAAGACGAAGCTGCAAAATGTTGCAGCTTACATTGATAAATTATGGATGGAAGCGAAGCGACAAGCCACAATAACAAATCGAATAAATATTTATGAAACTAATGAAATGACATCATTTATTTTGGGGATGGGTGGGAGAGCGGGAGAGCGGGTGGGGGACGCACCTTTAAGGCCAACACGAGAACTAGAAAAACCTTTTAAAATGTTAATCACTTCTTGGCAAAACTTTTATGGCTTCTGTTTGACGCTCGTGGAGAACATGAGACAGGCCAAGTTGTTTGACATAATGGAAATATGCATAAAGATTGTTACTCAACCTAATTGAATGGCCCTTTTTGTGGTGGCCTGTGGCCTAACCTTCGATTCTAAGTGAAATCTATATGGTATATCGTGTTTTAATTAATTAATTTGTCGGCGTTTTGAATGTGAACAGCGCACGCAAACAGCAAGGAGATGTTAAAAGAAGGAATATCCTTTGTATTAAACTCTGTACAGTAGAGTATTATAAGTATGCAACAGCCAGCAGAAAGCAACACCAACCCCATAAAGTATATATATTCTTGAGCAGCAACAACAGGCGAGTCGATGAAACCGTATCCGTGTGAACTTACACACATCTCACAGTTGGTAAGAGTTAGAGGTGGGACATGTATGGAACAAATGCTTCCTATGTCTCCAGGCAGATTATGTATATTTTCAATTTCGAACACGCCCCCTGCCGCCCCCGCAATTTGATAAAAACCTCATATCTCCCACAGTTTTGAAAATAGCTGGTTCGTACCTTCTACACATATTTAGTAATCAATAATACTTATCGATTCGCCAAAGGAATAGTGAAGATTGGATGAACAGTTGTCGAGTTATGATCAAAAGACTTTTCGCTACAGCATCAAAAATGTACGCAATGTTGGCACAGAGTATGCTATAGTTGGGTTTGAACGACTTTCTTGCTGGTTTTTATAAGAACTTCAAGACACAGCTCTGGCATCTCCAACTGGCTGTAAAAGTCAATGAGCCATGAGGAGTAAATCGATTGTGCGACTGCAAAACCACAAAAACGAGTTTAAGGCCAAGCTAATGTGCCTGCTCCTGCTCCCTCCCTCTCTCCCTCTCTCCCAACCGTGTGTCTGCGTGCAAATCAATTTCATAAAACGCCTGACAGATCAAGGCCTCGTCCTCGGCCAACATTGTCAGCGCCGCTGCCTGCATCAAGTCAACTCAGCCATCCATCAAAAGCATTTGGCGCCCGAAGCGTTAATCGTTGTCAAAACCTGATAAAGACTGATTGAGTGCTTAATGGCATGGCCGGGCAGCGGGCGGTGGGTCGAACCCATCCTCTGATAATCGAAAGAAAAATAGAAAAACCAAATCTTTGCCTGGGACGCCCGTCGTTTGTGTATAATGAAATGCGCCCGCGACATGCACGCTCCTGGGTTGTTGGTGAAAGTTAAGACAAGTTCTCCAGCGTCTGATGAAGATTGAGCATGGTCGGTGTTGAGATTTACTTTGTGCTGTATATTTTTGTTAAAGCGGAACACTTGGGTGTGTGTGGTGGGGGGGGGGGTTGGAAAAGTAGGTATAAATATGCCATTTTATAGTTACTTTTTCACCTACTCTTGTTGGTATGTAAGTTTGGTCAGGTGGCGGCTGCAGTGGTTTCTTGATAATCACTTTCAAACTTTTGTTAATTTGAGTTTCCGCTTGTAATTCTCAAGTATAAAGTCCCTGCCCTTCAGTTCCGGTCAAACCTGAATCATAGCTGAATCAGCACTGAAATGGAAGGGCTGGTACTGAACTCATGGCTTCCTTTATATAAGTTTCCACCATGAATTTAACACAGGCATGTCCTATCAAGTCATGATCTCTATTGATTTTAGGCATGATTTCAGTTCGTTTTCATGGGGAAGTACTGAAACATGCCTGAATTTAGGCATGCAATTCAGTTATACCTACTGCTTATTCTGAAAAATTCAGTACTGAGTCGTAGAACTGCTGGGTACCTTTACACGTTGAAGCAAAACTTCATTTAGTTCGCTTTTTAGGCAAAATACTCAAGGCAAAGTGAATACCTTCCATAAAGGAAAAGTGTAGTGTGATTCTAAGAGAACTCCATGCAGTTTGCTTCTACGTGTAAGTACAGTCAGCATTGTTCTCTTCTGTCCTCCATTTGGGCCTTCAAAATGTATCAACTCCTCATCCAACTCATCGATTTGTCTGCCTTCAGTAATCAGTAGCCCGGAATCATTTGTTCCCATTAAAGCGAACGCTTAACCCATTCCCCAACTTTCGTTCATCCGGTCCCCTCCATTGGTCAGTCTCGGTCTAAACAAACTACAACCAGTTCCCGCTCGATCCAAGTTCATTATTTGCTCTACGTGACCGGCAGGCTGCAGTTGCTCCAAATGTAACAGGGGGAGAAAAAAGCGAGAACACACTTACTCTTCTCGGGCAACTTCATAATTGGTACATTGTATGTAGCTGGAATGGCATAACCAGGAGTAGTCTCTGATTATGTGCCCAGGAATGCTGGCTGCGGGTTTTTATACCCTGTTCCCATTGAAAATGGGAAAAGGGGGATCATGAAGTTGTGCGAATGTATGTAACAGGGAGAAGGAAAATTTTCCGACCCCATAAAGTATATATATTCTTGATCAGCATGAACAGCCGAGTCGATATAGCCATGTCCGTCTGTCCGTCTGTCCGTCTGTCCGACTGTCCGTCTGTCCGTCCGTCCGTCCGTCCGTCTGTCTGTCTGTATGAACGCGTCGATCTCAGAGACTATAAGAGATAGAGCCACAAATTTTTGCACGAAGGTAGATTTATGCTGTACGCAGATCAAGTTTGTTTCAGATTTGAAAAATTCCACCCCGTCCCCCTTTTATCCCCAAAAAACCTAGACCTCCTCTAGAAATCCTAGACCTAAATAGCCGTCAGATCCACAATTTTTAAAAAAGTTAGAGCCTCGTGGTTTAGTATACATCAAGCTAGGCCCAATATCTATCTATTCTGAAAAGTACAATCAGATCGGACAAAAAACACCGGAGTTATAAGCGAAACAGTTGAGCTGATAAGAGCACCCCCCCCACTTGTTGGTCAGGACTAGAAAAAAGTGTTGCCTACATTTGGGATAATTTTGTTAAATTCAAAAACAATTAAATGAAAACAAATGAACAGGGTATTTTGTGGTCGGGAAACTCGACTGCAGCGCCCTTACTTGCTTTTGTTGTTGTTTAACGACAAAACACATAAAACACACATAAAAGATGTACTTAGTTCAGTTGGTGACGAAGTTAAGATACTGTGGAGTCTCTTTTTATACTCTGTACCAAAGATACATAGAGTATAATAAGTTTGTGCAAAAGTATGTAATAACCAAAAAGAAAGCATCTCCGACCCCATAAAGTATATATATTCTTGATCAGCATCAACAGCCGAGTCGATATAGCCATGTCCGTATGTCCGTCTGTCTGTCCGTATGAACGCACAGATCTCAGAGATGGTAAGAGATAGAGGCTTGACATGTATGGGACATATGCTTCTTATGTCTGCAGGCAGATCAAGTTTATTTTCAATTTTGGCCACGCCCCCTGCCGCCCCCGCAATTTAGAAAAAACGTCATATCTCCTACTGTTTTAAAGATAGGTGGGTTGTTCCTTCTAGATATATTTAGTAATAAGGATAACTTATCGATCAGCCAAAGGAATGCTGAAGATTGGATGAACGGTTTTCGAGTTATGATCAAAAGACTGTTCGCTGCTGCAGCACAGTAGCAGCGCTGCTTTCAGCTACTACTGCAGCATCAAAATTTAAGCTGAGCGTAGAATTTCGTTGGTATAGAGTATGCTATAGTCGGGCTTGACCGACTTTCTTTCTTGTTTTTTTTAAATTTTACCTAAAAATCCACCTAAAATCCAGCAAAATTCAAGCAAAAGATAATCTTGTTCTTTTTTTTTCAAGTAATTTTGGGCGCAAATTCTTCAGTTTATTACCGAGTGTATAAAAACAACAAAAAGTGAGCATAAACACGCAAACTTTTTGTGAGCAGCATAAATCATGTTAGCTGCCCTTTCTGCACTTTCGAGCACTTAAATGATATGGAACGAAAAGAAACACCTGGTGGTCCGGGTGGGGGGGTGTGTAACTTAAGAGCGCGTCGATTGCCATTGCTCAAATTACACAAAATGAAGTCATAAAAGTGTCATTAGTTGGCCATTGACATTGATTGACAAATTGACAACAACAACAACAACAACAAGTCGGTTCATAATTCACGAAAATTATACACACATGCCACTCGACATACGATTTTCAATCAACAAATTAACCCCGAGAATCGACCACAATATTTGTTCAGATTCAGTTCTAGTCCCAGGCGATGATTTTGCTGTTCATTCGTTATGTCCGCCGGATTGCGGCCAACTCTGCCGGCTTAATTAATAGATTAAAACTGAATTATGTTGGCCACAATGACCCGGCCAACCAAAGCGGCAATCAAATCGCCTTTAATTGAAAAGCAAATAATAAAATTAGAAATGAATCGAATGAATGAGTGTAATTATTGTTGTTCAAGTAACCAAAATCCCTTTTTTGGGTAATTAGTAAATGAATAGTATGGTCAAATGGCAGTGCAACTCAATTGCATTGAACCATCTCAGTTTACATCCAACCCTCCAACCCTCCCCTGCCAAGTGCAGACAAAGGCCGACTGGAACTGTGAAACGGTAGAGACAACCTCCATCATCAACTTCATTACGTTGAGTTGACTTTGATTGAACAGTTGTCACTGTGTGGCTGCGGCCAGAGCTCTTGGCTCCAACGCTGTCGCTCTTCTTCATCGCCCCGGCAACAAATCCCGACCAGAAACCAAAACCAAACACGTAGCCGGGGCCCAACTGACGGGGCACGAAAAGTAAAAGTTAATACGATATTCATGAGCTGCTAAGCGCAGATGTGACTGGCATTGTGATACAGCCATACAGATACAGTTACAGTTACAACACACACACGCACACCTCCCCTTCGTCCTGCATCCTTCTCGCTCCCAGGGAGTGGGACCAGCAGGGGGGGGGCTGGAGTTTAATTAATTATTTAATTTTAAGCACTTGAGCGCACCAATGAGAGCCAGCGAACAGGCGGCTTGGGGGATTAAGTTAATAATATATGAGCTGATGGCCATGGCCATGTCCTGTATGTCCTGTAGCCTGACCGCTTGGCCGCTCCAGTTAATGCAGACTAATGAGACATTGTGGAACGAATTAATTTCACGCATGATTAACACATCAAATGCCAGAGAGAGAGAGAGAGAGAGAGAGAGAGAGCAAAATGTGGAGGACTCCGTTGAGCATTAGCCTTGCTCGCATTTTGGGCGCACAAAAGTATGCAGTGAACTTTTTACTGTTTGTTGATGTGGCCACATTAACCCAGTTCTTTGAGTGGGTGGGGGGCTCGGCTAGATAACCAGGAAGTGTCATTCTCATCGTCTGCGAGTGCAGCAAACAGCAAAAAACAAGAAACAACCAGCGGGGAAATCATGAAAATACCCACAAAAACACACACACACACACACACCCATACACTGCTGTTGTATTTTTTTATGCCCCGCAAGGCATAAAATGCAGTCAAAGCGGAGAGGGCATATCCAATTGTGGCAGCTTTTGGCTTACAAATAAATTTTGCTAGTTTTCTTCAACTTCTTAGAGGGTTTAGGGTGTTACCTAAGAACTAAACTTCTCCGATTAGCTCGTAAATATGTTAATATCAATTTTTTGAGCATAAGACCTCTCGTCTGAAATTTTCAATCAAATTCATTGATTCGTTCCTGAGTTACCTGAGGTCGGAACCCTCCAAAATACTCTAAAACTTGAAAAGAAGTGGTAAAATATTTTCTAAAATTTAAAAAAGAGCTTGAAACTTTATCCAAGTTGTTATTATAAATAAATACTTCTTTTCAGAGATTTTAAGAAAAAATTAAGAAGACGAACCGCAGTTACTTGAGGTCAGCCCCTCCCTTGGACTGCCTTAAAACTTTGATATATTTAGGTCTAAAACTTTCTAATATGTAAGAAATTCATTTAAATCAACTAACTAGCTTTGTTTTGGAAAAAAGTGGGACAAGTTGATATTTTTCGGACTTTTTAACTTTTTATAATATAACAGCTGCACTCAACTGATAACCTTGAAATATTTTCAAAGTGATTAACTCCACTTAATACCACTTTACGCGAATTTTAAAGAAATTCCAAAATGTGGATTCTGAGTTACCTGAGATCGGAATCCCTTGTAGTCTGCTAAAGTATTAAACTTGGCTATATTTCGTTCGAATACTTTCTAAAATGTAAGAATTTCATTTAAATCAACTAACGAGCTTTGGTTTAGAATAAAGTAGGAAAACTTGTTATAATTCTCACTTTTTAATTATGTATGGTATAACAGCTACACTCAACTGATAAGCTTAAAACCTAGTTAAAGTGCTTATTTCCACTTAATACCGCTTTGTGGAAATTTTAAAGAAATTTCATAGTAGAAATTCTGAGTTACCTGAGGTCGGAACCCTCATAAACTGATATAATTTGCTATATTTTGCTTAAATACTTTCTAAAATGCAAGAAATTCAGCTATATTAACTAGTTAGCTGAAGTTTGACTTTGTATGTTAGAAAAGTAGTGAAAGTTGAACTAGTTGTGGTTCATAATGTTTCCTCATTTTAACAGCTTTCTTTAAATGATTACCTTAAAATGTGATTATTAAGGCTATTTTGACAAAATACCACTTTTCTGACATTTTAAGAAACATTTATGGAGGTGTTCCGGAGTTATGTGGGGTTGGAACCCCCCTAAAATGCTGTAAAATTTAAGGTATTTTATTAAAACATGAACCAAAATGCATAAAATGCAGCTGTATCAACTGTTGAGCTTTGGTTAAGTGATAAGAGGTGTAAATTGCATCAAATTTGATATTTTATATATCTTCTTTATAACAAGCAGATCCAACTGATTAGCTTGAAGTGATATGTAATTCATTTTTTCAAATATAATACAACTTGTATGACATTTTAAAAGAAATGCATAGAAATGATCCCAAGTTAGTTGAGCTTCGAATACTAAGAACTTTAGAAAACTTCTTCTAATTCAAATGTTCTGAGTTACCGGAGTTCGAAACTACAAAATGTCAACTTATATTTGTCAGAGCATGCCAAAAGTCACCCTAAACCTCACCCATGCACACATGTGCAGTGTGTAAGCCCCGGCTGCAACTATGTCTATTTAATTATGTAAGTATGGCATTTGCATGTCTTTTTTCAACCCAACCCACCCCCCCTTTTAAATTAGCATATTCCGCGCCGGATTAAAGTGAGTAGCTGGCCCTAGATGGGGCTCAATGTTAATAAGAAATCACATGGCCAATGGCAAATATTCAATAAATTTCACTTTAGTAGTCACGTGCGATCCAAGTGCGAACACGTACACAGCTCACAGTGCAACTGATGCCGCTGCTGCTGCCGCTGCCCTCAAACTGGACTGGGTCGTCGCCGGAGTCGCCTTCGGGCCAGGTGCAAAGGTCGTGAAAAGTGTGCGGCACATCAATTCTTGTCTCTGGCAACTGGCAACTGGCAACTACTGGGCCATAGACAATTTTTGTGGAGCACGTGCCGGGCGGCAAAAGTTGGCGGACGATTGAAATTGCTGGTGGCAAGTGGATAAGTGGACATTAATCAAAATAAATATGAGGAACGTGTCCAAACACACGCACACACACATGCGGAAGTGGACAATGCCTAGTCGCCGGTTGAAACTACAAAATGGATGGAGTGACCCAATTCTCCACCCTCTCATTATTTTGTCATCGCATTAAAATTCAAAACACAAAAATACATCAAAGTTCGAGTCGTAACTTCTAAACAAATTATGCATGAGAAATTCAATTTGCATTTATTTTGCAATAATTTCATATCGGCTCAAAAGTATCAAAGGCAACAACAACAGCAACAACAATAACACGAATAACTTTTGGCATGTAAAAGAATAACACGCATTCAAAATGTAAATAATATAACAACTCAGGAATGGGAAGGGTCGATGTAGAGCATTGGGCCAGACAGTTAAGGGGAATACGCTGCCCTAGTGCAAAGGAGAGCTGATCTAGGTTGTTGGTTCATCTTGCCATGAGCACTGAAAGGAAAGGTCACATGGCCACATGCTTTACCCCAATTGGTTCGCTAACTCTTGCCATAGCTTGATGGTCGTGTGCGCTAAGATGCATACCTGAGTTAAAACTCACAGTATGATCAAAAAATAATCTTCTAATCCATCAAAGCTTAGAAATAAAGTGGTATGGCTGGGTGGAGTGGTATCTTCCCCCTCTTTATCCCTCTCTCTCATTACTTATTCCTTTTTCCAGTCTTTATAGTGGAGTTCCCTAGAAGGGACTAGTTCTAGTTTGTCAAGGCTAAGGCCCGCATCATCATTGATCAACTCACTGCTCTTACCGCTTTGGTTGGAATCAAACTCAAATGTCTTCAGTTTTCTCAACCAAAAATAGCAATTTCAAACCCAAATTATAGTCTCGAAACCGTGATGAAACGTTGTCTAAAGTGAACAGAGACGAGCAAATCTTATACACACAGTTTCATTGGTGCAGAGTATATTTTAGTCGAACTTGACCAACATTTTACCTACTTTCAGGCGATAGTTTTAATCTAGGTCATATAATGATGGTTTTTATCAGTGTGGAAACTTTATTTTGTACTTGTTTCCTTGAAATTTATAAGCGAAACAGTTTGAAATGCAGGCCCGCTGGATTATCATGTTTGATTATCATCATTTGATCGATGACATGAACTAACGCTGAAGGACATAACGCCCATTTCTACAAGAATCGACATTTAACTTAAAAGTGTACACATTAAATTAGGACAAGTTTCTCACTTTACGTCCAGTTTAATAAACAGCCACAAGCTAGGGAAAACTTTGCAAAGGCTGCATATTGCATATCAAAGAAGAGCAGAAACTTACTTACTTCTTACATCAAGAATGGGTCGACTTTTAAGACAAGGTGCTAGCCGAAGGCTGTCGAAAAAGTCTACATACAGAGAGAGAGAGAAAAAAGGATATTAAAGAATATTAATTGGATATGACTTAAATATCGTTTTAATCATCCAACAGAGCTCAAATTCATTCAACGGATATGAAAAATGATGATCATTTGGATGATTTTGCAGCTCCGCTGGATGATTCAAAGTATATTAAACACATATCCAGTCCAAATGGATCTTTTTTTCATGTTCAGTCTCTGGCAATCGAGGACGTTTGTGGTGCACCGCGTGTCCCCTCGAATTACAGGAGAGATTGAGCTGCAGGCTCGATCGGCTTGGCCTTTTGGGCAGTGTGCCGGTCGGCTAGACTTACGGCTATCCCTAACAGAGTGCCGAAAGGTTAACTGGTACTCTGCTTGTGCAGGCATCTACATGGCATATACGTAGACTGGACTAGTTTCCCTTTAACCACTTCCTCTCAAACTTTTCCGAAACGATCTTCATTCTGTAGTCTCCAGGTCTATCTCCAGGTATATCTGTAGTCTTTAGTTAGGCTTAACTTTTGTCTAAAACAATTACCACTTGCAAAGGAGTGCAGCTCCCATTGAAGTAGATCTTAAGCGCCAGCTGCTTAAGTCAGCGGCTTAGCAAATCCAGCTCAGAAGCCTCTCAAGCTTAACCCAAATCAAGTAGCGCAACAGACAAACAGCCTCCCAAAAGAGCTGAGAGAAGAAGAAGAAAGGAAAGAAAAAAACACACACACACAAACTTTTTCAATATTTTACGAATCAGGTGTTTCCTGTCGAAGTTTCCGCTTAAGGACACGCACACGCACACGCACACACACACAGAGAGAGAGAGAGAATGCCACGAGGCAGACAACCAGACGGCACGTAAAAATAAAATTTAATGAAATGTAACTGGATATGCCACACAGCTGGCCAGTCTCCAGAGCGGCTCCCCCTATTGCGAACCCACACAGCCACACAGAAAGCCAGCCAGCCAGCCAGCCAGCCAGCCAGCCAGCCGGCCAGACAGACAGACAGGTAGAATGTCAAAAAGCCTATTTAGCATATATTTACTGGCACAAAAAGGGAAACTTCTGGCAGATGGAGGCAACAACAACAACAACAACAACAGCAACAGCGGGATGGAAAAATGAAAAAAAAAAGAAAAAGAAAATCCTTTCCAACTGTGGATACCTTTGGGCTGTCATTTGAAATATTATAAATCATGTGCTACATTAGCCAAGCGTCTCTCGGCTCGTGGCTACTGCAAATTGCCACCAAAAATTTCTAGAACAAACACACACAAATAGCAAACAAATAGTTACCAGGGAGGGGGGGGGGGGAGGGAGTAAAATATGAAGAACCGCTGCAGGAAGTGAGTTCATTGACGCAAAGCAATGCCATTGTCCCAGGGAAGACTTTTGCTTTTGCCTGTGACAAAAAACATAGCATACTTTTTGGCATGCTTTGCTCAGCGCTTAGTTTTACTCCCCAAATGCCACTTTCGTGGAACTTTGACTCTAAAAATATCAGCCAAAAGAGTATGTCAACTTCAGTTTCTCACCGTTTGACATTTGGCACTTCTTTCGTGCTTCCGGTGCTCCCGGTGCTCCTCCTCCTGCTCCTCCTTCTGCTTGACTCACGCATTTGACGCGCCACGGCTTGACTGCCGCCTTCTTCTGCACTCTTGTCACGCCAGGCACGGCCAGCAACTGCAATTCAATTGTTGTTTAACCCCCACCCCGCGATCCCCGCTGCCCTGCCCAAATGTTTGAACTTCTTTCTTTACCGACAGCAATTTGCGGCGAAAATTGTGATTTGTTGTAGAGGAAAGAGAGAGCGAGCGAAAGCGCGCGATTTCCATCAGCTGTCGTCCGCGTCGTCCTTTGGCAGCTTTTGCATTTTTGTTCAGATACTTATCACACAGTTTGGCAAAATGCTCGGCACAAAGTTTTGCTTAATAGCCTGGAAGTTTTTAATGAAATGCTTTTGCCATTGCCATTCGAATTTCGGTTTTTCCTTACAATATTCCTCATTTCTCGGTTTTCTTGGTTTTTCTTTTTGTTTGTTTGTGTGTGTCGCGTTTCCATTTCCATTCCAGCTTTAAGCCCGAGTGACCCTCATCAAGTGCTGTGTGGGTCAAGAAAACAAGACAAAAAAAAAAAAAATAAGAAAAGGTGAAATGTCACACTCAAATTTTTGCTTTATTAAAATAATACTTTCTCTGGGCAACAGGAATGCCATTCCATTCTCTGCTCTACTCTTTGTCCTCGCCTGACAGCTGTCTCCCGTCTGCCCGTCTGCCCAGTCCCAACTAAAGGACTTAGGGCCAAAGATTAAATGTTTACTTGGGCCAAGCCAAATTAATTTGCCCGGGCATTAAGTTTGATTTTAATAAAGTGGCGCGCCAAGCCACCCCCCTCCCCACCGCCACAGAAGGAAAGGTTCGCCAACTTAATAAACTGCCACTTGTATGTCCACTTGCATGGCCAAACATTTGTCATTTGTGGAAAGTACTCGACGGCGTTTTTCATTTCAGTTTCCCACTTTTGTTTTCTCTCTCGTTTTGTTGTTGTTTTTCGTCGTCGTGCTGACAAACATGACGGCAAACATTAATTTTGCCAGCCAAAAAACGGGATGCGCCCCGCGTCGTTAATTAAAAGCGAAAGTGTTCGCCGTTTGCACAAACAAACAAACAAACCGAAACCGAACCCCAAATGAGAGCGTGCAGCGTTGCTTCATTACCAAGAAGTGGTCCAAGGGCAAGTGTGACTAATGGAACAATGAATGCTTGGAGTGCCCTCCAAATTTTTGCATAATTAAGAGAATTTTTACATTATAAAAGACAAAATGAATGAGGCATACAATGAGAAATTCTCCTCCTCCCGCGAAGTAGATCTCCAGTTGCAGTTTGTTTAATGTAAACTAAACTAAGGCTTGGAATGAAGAAAAGTTTACTTTCTTTTGGAAAGAATGGCAGATTGAGTGATTTTTTAAGCTGTCCAATTGTTGAGTGTGAAAAAATTGTCCTAAAAGAAGCATCTCCGATCACATAAAGTATATATAAATTCTTGAACAGCACGACGAGCTGAGTTGTACGTCTGTTTCTAAGCTAACTGCTCCTACAACTTTAGAGCTATCTTCAACAAACTTTGCACTTAGTCTTTAAGTACCAATACGCTAAGCATTTATCGAAACCAGCTGGATCGGTTGACAATAGCACATAGCTGTCATAGCAACAATCGGTCAAAAAACAAGTTTTAGTGAGAAAAACTTTTTTGTTTGAAATGCAAACGTCTCCAAACTACGTATTTATTTGTATTCTATGCCTTTCCATGATTTGATCAAGTTTGGTAGCAATCGTACATTTATATAGTATAGCTGTCATACAAAAGTAGAGTCAGAAAAGTAGTCTTAGTGAGAAAAACTTTTTTGTTTTCAATGGAAACCTCTTGAAAATTGGCATATATTTGATATATAAGCTTTTGCACAATTCTACAAAGTTTTGTCCAAATCGGTTGACTATAGCATATAGCTGTCATAGGAACAATCGGTCGAAAAACAAGTTTTAGTGAGAAAAACTTTTTTGTTTGAAATGGCAATGTCTCCAAAGTTTGCATTTCTTAGTTTGCTATGCTTTTTCATGATTTTACTTAGTTTGGTCGAAATCGTACATTTATATAGTATAGCTCTCATAGAAATGTAGGGTCTGAAACATTACCTTCGCTTACCCGAAATGGTACAAGTGAGTGTCCTCAAGTTCAGTTGGTTAGAGCAAGCCAGATGAAGTTGGATTTGAAAGTTTTCGAATTGGCTTGAAAATAAGATGGAAAATATAATTTCAGTTCTAGTTTTAGATGTTAGATGTTAGCCGGTATGAAAATGGAAATATTTTTAGTTTAGAAGAGGTTTTATATCTTGAAATTTACACTAGGATTATGAAAGAGATGTATGGGAGTACAGGAAAGGAAAGGAAATGCAGCGGAGCTTCCATTTTTAGCTTCGCAAGGTTGAAGCGAGAATGGAGCTTAAAATGTACTCCTAACTAAGTTCTATACTCCACTGAAATTGGCAGACCGACAATAAGAACAGCTGTGATGCTGCGGGCTGGCTGTGTCGCCAACTGAAAGCTTGACAGCTAATATGCCCAAACTGCCAACACTTTACCAAAGATTTATGATGGCCTCATTACTTATGGTCCCAAAAACTCCCCCCCAAACAAAAAACAGGGGGGCCAGTGGGAGGAGCAAAGCGTGAAAAGATGCGGCACTTGAAACAATCGCAATTAAATGCGAAGTGGCGCACGCGACAAGCGAATCAACATAAATTGCAGGAGGCATTTGGGCTAAGGTTCTGGGCGCTCATATGCCACTTGGCAGCAGAGCCACACAACCCCCAGCCCCTCCCCCGGCCGACTTCACATTGCCAATTTACTGGTTGGACGCATTTTTATGGCAACGAAAGCCATCGACAGCCGTTGGACAAATACATTAATTCCGCCAGAGCGGAGAGTATGCGACTGTCGGCAAGTTTTCTAATTAAAACAACAAACAAAATGCTGCCCATTTTGTGGAAAACAGATAACAATACATATGGAAATGGGAATGGCCATGCAGTCGTGATGGTGGCTGAAGGAAACTGTCTGGCAAGATGCTAATTCGGTTAAAAACTTTCTGTCATCATCAAGTTTTGCGGCACAACTCGATCTCTCCCACTGTGACGCTGTGCGAGTCAGTCAAACTTCGCTTAACGTCCTTTCGCAAATTGAGTTCTCGTCCTCCCAAAGCCCACCCCCCCCCCCCCCCCCCCCCCCTCCAGCATTGTTATGCGTCGCATGCAAATTTTGATGCCATCATCATTGCCATCTCCATCATCGCCATGTGAAATGCAACCAGTTTGTCTGAGAATTGAGAATTGTTTGTTAAATATGCGCACATGCCATGCCCAGTGACCATGGCCACCACCCATTTTGAAATCAAAGTTCGGTACTTGGAATTCCATTTAAATATGTTTATAAAAAGTTAATCAACATTTCATTTTTTTGTATATATATAAAATGCTCTGCATTAAGTTGTAGAACAATGAAAGTCGGTGCGTATGAAAGCAGAGATCTGAAAGCTGGTCAGAGATAGAGGTCTGATGTGTATGGGGCAGATATGCTTCCTATGTCTGCAGGCGTATCAAGTTCATTTTCAATTTTGGCCACGCCCCCTCCCGCCACCGCAATTTGGAAAAAACGTCATATCTTGCACAGTTGAAAAGGTAAATGGTTAGTTCCTTTTAGATATATTTAGGTATCAGAATAACTTATCAATTTGCCAAAGGATTGGTGAAGATCGGATGAACGGCTGTTGAGCTATGTTCCAAAGACAAATAGCAGCGCTGCTTGTAGCATCAAAATGTAATATCATTGGGTTATAGTATGTTATACAGATTCTTTCTTGGTCTACTCTTGCAGAGGGTATATTAAAATTGTGCAGAGAATGAACCATTTTCGACCATATAAATGATATATATTCTTGATCAGCATAACGAGCTTAGTCGATATAGCCATGCCCATCTGTCCGTCCGTCTGTTTCTATGCCATCTCCTCAGTCAGTTTTAAGGCCATCGCCAGCAAACTTTGTACAAATAGGCTGCACAAATGTCGGAACCGGCCGGATCGGTTAACTATAGCATAGAAAAACTAGTTCTAGTGAGAAAAACTATTTTGTTTTTAGTGCAAACGTCTTCAAACTCCGCATTTATTAGTTTTTAATGCTTCTCCAAGATGCTGCCAAGTTTGATCGAAATCGGACATCTATATAGTATAGCTGCCATAGAAAAGTAAGGTTCGAAAAATAGTTTTAGTGAGAAAAACTTTTTTGTTTTCAATGCAAATCTCTTTGAAATTGCCACATATTTATTTTATAAGCTTTCACACTTTTGTTCAAAGTTTTGTCAAAATCGGTTGACTATAGGTTATAGCTGTCATAGGAATGATCGGTCGAGTAACTAGTTTTAGTGAGAAAAACTTTTTTGTTTTCAAAGCAAACGCCTTCATTCTTGCATTTCTTAGTTTGCTATGGTTTTCCATTATACCACTAAGTTTGGTCAAAATCGGACATCTATATAGTATAGCTGTCATACAAAAGTAGAGTCAGAAAAGTAGTATTAGTGAGAAAAACTTGTTTGCTTTCAGTGGAAATGTCCTTCAAATTAGTTAGAAAAACTAGCTGGGGCCAAGCCGAAGTTAACTTTCTTCTATTTTTTTTTGGAAATAAGCCTTCATCGAGCTCAAATCAAGCCTTTTCGAGCTTCGAGCATGAAACATGCATACGCTTCTTATACTTGGATTCCGGAAATTCGCAATGGACAAACTTCTAACAACGTTTGGTATGGATTTCAAGCCGAAAAACTCTAATTTTTTGTGCATTTCAACATAAAAATGTTAATGGCATACCAAAATTGCCATTAAGGCAGCCAATCTTCCAATCTAGTCACCTTTTGCTCTAATGTCCATACTTAACACTCATAAACTTCCACCTCTCTAACAAATCACTTACAGTTCTGACTTTGTAGCTGGCATTACGTATCAAAAAAGTTGTTCTAAAATATTTGTGAAAAATATATAAAACATTTGAGAAAAAAATGATTCCACCACGTCGACTGTCTTGGCTGCTGATTCTTGCCTCATTGATTCTCCTACTGTTGGTTTGCGTGTGGTGCAAGAAAGCGCGTAAGCATATGAATACCCATATTATAAATGAATAGTTGAAGTTTAGTTTAAACTCTGCTTTATCCATAGCTCCAACCGAAATGCATCAGCAGGCGCAGCTGGATGAGGGACTGGCATGCCAACATCCAGAACGGAATCTTCATCGTAAGTGGGTCACATTTTGGGATGCAGTTTTTGTGAGTAAAAAGTTGTTGTAGCTTTCAGTGCGCTGTACAAAACCCAGCAAGCCAAGACGCTACAATTCCAGGAGGAACAGCTGCAAGCTTTGGAGGGTGAGTAAACCAAAAAGAAATCTTCAACAATCAGTTGATTTGCACTCCCCCAGCTAGGCGCCTCGAAGGTGAACAACGCGCCCGCCTTGGACTTTAAGCGGGAGTTTGCCACCGACGAGGCCAATCCCTATATCGAAAGTGTTAGACATCGCTATGAGGCGCTGGCCGGTGGCTATGCGGATGTGTTGCGCTAAGCAACAGCAGCTCCGCCATCTACATTTATATTTTGTTACTTTTGTTGAGCAGAGTTCCGGGCGGAACTGAAATTGTTGACACTGCATTGCTGCCTCCCACCGATCACACCCACAATTCCCAGAAAGATCTTACACTTGACTTATATACCAAGATTTCTCATCCTCAACCCGCCAGAACTTCCGTCTGCTCCACCTAATGAAAGATTTCATAAATGAAATATCCTAGAAAAACAAAAGGGAAAGTTGTTGCCTACCGCCTTTCTTCCTTTCGAATCCTTTCGTCTCCTTAGCATTTAATTAGACCAAAAAAACGTTCTTTTTCTTGCCATTTTTATGGCCCCCGGCGATTGCACATTACGTCCATTAATTTTGCGCCAGCATTTTAACTACCAAACATAAATTGCATGTAGCGCCATTAATAAGCATAAAAGCATTCCCAACCCAAGTGGGAGGATGCGCCACTCGAGGCGAGGCGAGGCGAGGCGAGGCGAGCTTTGAGCTCAAGGACTGCGCTTAAAATGTTTTCAATGCTGTTCAATAATTCGTGTCGGGACAACGCAGGACGCAGGCGACAACTGACTAATGAGGATGACAAACGAGCCGCAGCGACGCCAAGACGCTGCTGACTAAGTAGATAACCCCACACAGCCCGGCCACTTTCTCCGCCGCCGCCGCCGCCGCCGCCGTCATATTGTTTGCTCACCCGCCTCGAAAAAGAGAGAACATGGTGAAGTGATGTGCAAACATCGGCCCAGTCGACTGCCGTTCCAACGAAAACGAGCTAAGCCCCCGCGCTTTGGCTGCCGCTAATTATTGATGGATGAAATGCAGCGGGGATTGGGGGGGGCAAACCCTTCCGCCCCGAAATGCCTGAACAAGAAATGCAGCTAAACAATACAAAAGAAATGCCAATGATGAATGAATGGTGGAGCGAACGTACGTACGGAGCGGCAGGTATTCCGTGTGCAAGTATACTAAGTACATATGACAATGGCATATATCTGGGTCCATGCGCTGCAATGCACTTGCCATGCACACTGGGAGAAATTCAAGGGGGGGGGGGGGGGGGGGGGGAGTTGAGACTGTACCGCAAGGCGCTAAGCCGCAGAGCCTGAGCCTGGAACTTTACATCTCAGAACCAAGAGCTCAAACCTCAGACCCACTTCCCCACAGAACAACTCTCAAATCTCAAGCTACAGAATCACACCTTGCATATCCAATCTTAGAACTCAGAACTCTTATTTCAAGCCTTAACTCTAACACGAAGCCTTTCCCCCCTGCTTAGACTTCAAACCTCTGAGCTCTTGTATTCCACAACTCAAACATTGAACCTCTGTTTTACTCACCTGGCAACTCAGGTGCTTATACCTTTGGCCTCAAGCATCAGACCTCAAACCTCTGAGCTCAACTCTCATAACTTACATCTTGGATATGAACAAAATTATATGTATACTTAGGTCTTCAAGCTTGGCTTAGACTTTAAGCCTTTTAGGTCACAGAATATAGTTTTTGAACCTCATAGTTAATACCTCAAACCATAGTCCTTAGAAGCTCAAACTTTAGAACTTCAGACCTTAGATCCTAAGACTTTTGAATCTCAGACCTTAGAATCTAATATTTTGAGCCTTAGAGCGTAGAACCTCAGAGCCTTAGACCTTAGGACCTTAGAACATTGAACCTTAAACTTGAAACGCTCAGACCTTCAAATCTCACACATTGATACCTCACACCTCAAAACCCTATTACTTAGAGCCTCAGACCTTAGAACCTCTAACCTAAGAGCAAAAGATCTTAAAACCTTAGACCTTAGAACCTCAGACTTTTGAATCTCAGACCATAGAATCTAATATTTATAGCCTAAGAGCCTAGAACCTCAGAGCTTAGACCTTAGGACCTCAGAGCCTTAGACCTTAGACCTAAGAATCTCAGACCGTAGAGTCTCAGACCTTGGAACTTCAGAGCTTATAACCTCAGATCCTAAGACCTCAGACCTTAGAAGCTCAGACGTAAGAACCTCACATCTTAACGTCTTAGACCTTAGAAAATCAGACCTACTACCTCTGGACCCGATCTCAAACCTTAAGTTTCTAATTAAGACCTTGTTTATCAAAGTTCGAGCCTTGGAATTAATGCTCTTACCTATTATTTCAGACCACAGAAAGTGGATCTTAGACCTTGCACCTCAAACCATAGATATTACGCGAACTACAGACCTCAGACCGCGGAAATTCAAACTTGGCTTTCACGCCTACTTAGATCTTAGATCCTTGACCTTAATTCTAGATTTTTAAACCTCAAGCGGTAGATCTTAGCACTACTTTGAATTTTAGAGCTTGAACCTCGGACTTGGAACCTCGAACCTTGTCCGTCGAACCTCTTACCACAGATGTTGAAATTTAAACGTATGTCCGATCTATCTGATATCATAATTAACTTCCTACAAACTTAGAGCTCGAAACCCAAATATAAAGCCTCTAATTTTCACTTAAACCTTAATCCTTAACCTAACCCTTAACCTAACCCTTAACCTTACCCTTGATGTAAGCCTTAACCTTACCTAGACTTTCGATATCTTTCACAGACCTCGGAGGATGGTCTTTAGACCTCAAAGGGTAAGACCTCAACCCTGCTTAACATTAAACTTTAGATCTCAAATCTCAGCCCTTGATCGTCTGACCTTTTTCCACAGATCTCGCATATTGAACTCTATCTTCAGACTTTAAGCCATGGAGCTCAAGCCAGTGGACCTCAGCCCTACTAACACAAACCTCAATCCTCGAACTTCTGATCTCCTTTCAGAGATCTCTTTCTGATCTCGCAGACTTTCTACCTTAAACGTCAAACCTCGGGAGTTATCACTTAGATCTTAAGCCTCAGACTCAAGCCTTGGACCTCAGCCCTACCAACTCCAACCTCAGTCCTCAAACTTCTCTTCTCCTTCCAGAGATCTCTTTCTGACCTCGCTGACTTTCTACCTTAAACGTCAAACCTCGGGAGTTATCACTTAGATCTTAAGCCTCAGACCTCGTACTGCTGACTTTAAGCGGAGACCTTGATCCTTGCACCTTATACCTCAGACTTTGTATCTTAAAGCTTAAGCCTCGAACTTTTGACAGCTTTACACAGACCTCCGAACCCTTTACATGGGTTACAAACTTTCTAAGAAATAGAGCTAAAGGCTGAAACTTACAGACTCCGGTTACTCAGTTTCAGGTAACAAACTTTCTAAGGTATCAAGTTAAGGGCTAAAACTTTCAGACTCAGGTTCATGCTTAAAACAGTCTTAGATTTTGCAGTTCAAAGCTGGAACTTGCGGTTGAAAGCTGTGAATTTCCGGCCTTAGTCCTCAAACCTCCAACCTTAAGTAATTGGCCTGTTTGAATCGGGTTTACTTGGAGCTTTTCCCAGCTGTGGTGGGCGGATCAGCAGCTGTTTCTTCCATTGTTTTGGGATACTTGCTCCAGTGTGAAAGCCTTTGAATGAGTTCATCTATCTAGCGCACTGTAAACTAACTCTCCTCTCAAACAACAAAAGCGATGCCTAAACAAACCCAGCCCCGTCCCGGCAGGCATTCTTAAAAATCTGGCTAATTCATTTGTGTTGTACCAGGGTTACTTTGGGGCTATCAAATTTCCAAATGAACATTTCCTAATTTATGACTCAACCTCAGCTTCACTTGGTTGGTTGGTTTGGTTTTTTTTGTTCTTCCTTTTGGTTGTTGTGTTATATTTTCTTGCAGTGTGTGTGTGGAGCAAGGTCCACTTCACTTTACTTTTAATATGTTAAACTGTAAGAGCGGAGGACGACGACGACGACGACAACGCAGAAAAGTGCGGCATGCCAAGTATGTGGACCAGAATTTCACCAGCTCCAGCCTTCCCTCTCATGTGTGTGTGTGTGTGTGTGTGCTGCAGGGACGGGGACAGTGGAAAGGGGGGGCAGGCGCAGTTCATAAAAAAAAAAAGGATCCATTGTGGGTAGGTAGATAGCTGAGGAGGACACAAAGCAACTGCACAAAACTGAAAACTGTAGCCAAGCACTTTTTGATTTATGGAGAGTCAAGGAGTGAGGCCGGGCGGAGCAGTTCGGTCGGAAGTGTAGACAATTTGTTAGAATTTATACAAAAAAAAAAAAACGAGAAGAAAAGGCCGTTTTGGTCCTTCCCCCCATAAAACATGAGTGGCGTTTTATTTTAAAGCAGCTCAAACAAATGCCTTGGCTTTTGTGTAAAGTTGAAACTAATGATTTTCACTTAGCCCCGGGAGGCGGGAACGGTGGGCGGGGCGGGGCGAGGCGAGGCCGGGCGCCCACACATGGACGCATGGAGCCCGTTGCCCAGATTTACATGACATTATGTCATTCTTGTTGCTGCTGCTGCTGCTGCTGCTGCTGCTGCTGTTGTCTGTTTTTATGACGTCAATTATGTTTATGAGTGTCTAAACAAAAAGTCGCATAAAGCCATCAACGTTCCCTTCCCCCCCGGCCCCACCCGTCCCCACCCACTATCTGCGCCCGGGGGCGGTAGTTTGAGTTTAAGTGAATTTATTACCATGAGCGAAATTTATTTAAGCAGTCAAATGCACGTGAAGTGCATCTCAAGAAAGCTGTCACACAGCCTGAACTGACGTTAAGGGGGGGGGGGGGACAAGGAGCTGCCGGAGGAATGCATATGTACGGTAGCATTTGGGAGTTGGAGGTGGAGCAAGCATATGAACTGGTTTGACTGCTGGGTTAGGGTGAGGCAGGACGAATTGGAAAGTGCAAAGTGCAAGAAGCCGTCGATCGGGTTTGATTCGGAGTGGTTTGGAAATTGGACCTGCTACGGTTCAGCCGGTTTGTTCAGCTGAAACTCAGGCAGTGGCTGGCTTTTCAAATGGAATAGAAGTATCCTTAAGTTTTTCGCATGACACAACAAGAGAGGTAAGGTGGCATCAGTGTGAGTTCCCTGCAAAGTTCCTTCTCGTTCAGTGCTGCGCGTACTTTTGTATTCATCATGTTCATGTTCATGTTGTTCATCACGCCTTACCTGTCTTGTTGTATCATGGTTATTCTCAATTTCAGTACAATGTTCTCACTCTAAGAGCTTTTCTTAAGCTTGATTTAAGTTCAACATACAACTATTTCAGCGACAGTCCACCTGTTTGGTTGCTTTTTACAAAGAAACATTCCCCGACCCTTTGCACTCAACATCGGCAACATGTCAGCTCACTGCGCCATTGCACACACACTTGTGGGCGCACTTCCAAATGTCAGTGCTCCCTCCAAAAACATTTCAAACATTTGTTTTCAAAAATTTCAGCACAACACTTTGGTTCTTATTTTCTGTGCAGACTTTTTCCCTCTGTTTAAGATTGATTTTATGATATTTCTGTAAACTTTACCTAAATAGTAAGCTATAAAGTGTACTTCAAATTATACTTTAAACGAGAAAGCTAAGCTAGCTTCGTCTGTGCCGAAATTTTTATACCCTCGCTTAAATAATTTAAAAAAATACTCTTTTTTCCATTTTCAGAACGATCGTTCGTAGGGCAGCCATATGATATAGTCATCCGATTTGGCCAAAAATTTGTAAAATTATGTGAAAGCATGTGAAACATACAAATACAAAATTGCAGGATGCTACCATTAAAAACAAAAAAGTTTTTCTAACTAAGACTGTTTTTCGGACCCATCTTTTGTATGACAGCCATACCATATAGTTGTCCGATTTTAATAAAACTTGGTAGAAATATAAAAAAACATAGAAAACTTACGATTACAAAGTTTGGAGACGTTTCCATTGAAAAGAAAAAAGTTTTTCATACTAAAACTAGTTTTCCGACCGACTGTTCGTATGGTAGCTATAACATATAGTCATCCGATCCGGTCGGTTCCAACATATTAGTAGTGTGCAGCAAAAAAAAGACTCTGTGCAAAATTTCAGCTCGATAGCTTTAAAACTGAGAGACTAGTTTTGCGTAGAAAGCTCAATCGACTCAGCTCGTCCCCCTGATCAAGAATATATATGTGGTTTATGGGATCGGAAATGAATATTTCTATGCGTTGCAAACGTCTGGTCAAAATTATAATACCCTTTGGTATAGAAATGGTTTCTTTTCAATATAGTTTTGTTACTAAGATCTTACAAGTACTTTGGTTTTGAATTCTTTATAGAAAAAAACTGCCAAAACTGTAAGACAGAGTAAAACAACATCACGAAGGAGACTGGTAGATCCTACGGCTGTTTCAAGAGGAATCATCAGCGATTCATGCCTACTAAAAGTCACTTCATCAACAATCTCTTCATGTCAGCAATGCCATAACTGTTTGGGAATTTCAGTGCAGCATGCGCGCAAAAACGAAAAGGCAGCGCAGAGATGGACTGACGCTAAATGTAAGGAGATACTGTTCAAAGCTATGTCAGAGTGTGGCATTACCTTGGGAGGACTAAAACTGCAGGTTTACTTAGCAAAAAGGTGGTAAAAACAGTCACATATGTTAAATCGGATTAAGAAAATCTGGAACTGACATTGTTGAAGAGTTTTCCCGAATATTTAGAAACTTTTATATGTAAAGTTAATATTATTTTCTAGTTTTCCATCAGGTTTTTGTGCCCTAGCAGACGGCTGGGCAACTAAGTACATTGGGCGGGAGGTGGACTGTTTTAACAAGCTACGGCTTCAACATTGAATGAGTCACAGAACTTTTTAATGAAGAAGTCGAATCACTCAGCAGCGATTCTACCAGAAAATGTGCTAAGCAAGTGGATGCTGAAAGATGCCAAACTTTTTTCAGGGAAAGTGTTGCCTCACCCTAATGCTGATGGCATAACAACTAATATTGTTGCTGTAGTTGTTGCTGTAGTTGAGGAGGGTTATGTGAAATGGATGGATGGATGCTGGGAAGAAGAAGTGTCAACATTGACGAGTACAACTTCGTTGCTCCCGTCGTGGCAGTTCCTGCTGCTTGAAATCAAATCAAATTCCCGACAAACATCAACAACAACAGGACATGCTGTCATTGCCGGGTGTGCGTGTGTGCTTGCTTCTGTGTGTGTGTGTGTGTGTGTGTGTCTGGAGAGGGGTCAGAAATTTGAATTTTTAAGCACTCGTCTTGAATCTGAATTGAGTTGATCACTTTCGAAAAAACTGCTGGAGCTTCAACTTTGGTTATATATTTAGAATTGTGCACAACGAAATGCTAACCTTGAGAGACACGCCCACCCGCCCACACGCCCACACGCTCCACGCACACTTCAAGCCACTTGACAGGCCAAAAGAATGAAATGAGGGAGGGGCTGCTGCGCTACCTACAATTTCCGCATGTCAACTGCACTTTGCATGAGTGCACCAGCCCCGCCCCCCACCGCCACCCACACCAACTAAGCACACACACACACACACACACACAGTCACTCTCGGCACTTGACTGGGTTGTGCTTTTGCCCAACTAACCAACCATCATCATCATCATCATCATCATCATCATCCTGTTCCTGTCCCTGTTTTCCAATTTTTTTTTTCTCGTTTTTTTTTTTTTTTGCGTGGCATTTCCACTTGATTTACAAAACTCAACGCAACAACCGAGTAAGGCGGCCGGGAGCGGGGGGTGGCGGGGGGTGCCGAAGGGGTACAACAACAAAACCACATTTGACTGACTGGCCTCCTCCCCCTTCTACACCCCCGCTCATCGTATGCCTGGGCCTGCTTCACAGTTGATTTATATGCACGTCGATTCGACGTAATTGAAGACGTGATCGAAATTCAAATTTTTGATTTTGGATTGGGACTGGGATTGAGAGCGGCGGAGAGCGAACGGAATGATGGTGTTGTGGCCCGTTCCCGGTTCCTGGCTGCTGGCTCCTGGCTTAATGTGATTTTTGGTTTCTATTCCTGGCTCTTAATGCCTTGCCATTCTTCTTCCGCTTCATCATCTTTCCGATTTTCATTCTATATATATATATATATATATATAAAAATTTAGCAATGAAATAATTCTCAATTTTTGTCAACAAGTGAAAGGAAGTTGCCATGAATTTCCCATTCTGTGTGGTGTGTGCTTGTGTGTGTTTGTGTGTGTGCGCCTCAATTCCTGCTTGCTTTTGTCAATTTCGCATTTTATCAATGTCGTTGAGGGAGACCTTTTTTTGTTTTTAGGAATTCAATACTCTTTCTCGGTGGCCTCGTGTCGGTGGTTAGAGTTGGAATGGAATTGTTTTGAAACTGAACTGGAGAGGTAGATTGATCTGTGGTTCGATCATGCAGGGTTTACCACTAAATGGTGGGTTTTCGAAAGTAACTCAAGGCTTTTGAATACTTATATATGCACAGTGAAAATAAGGGTATTAAAAAGTTACCATTGGGTGGTTTCGGTATCAATTTTGTATATTCAAATATCCATTTAATGTTAAATGGATCTTAAATTTGAACAACATTTAATCATGTTATGTGGAAACTATTGAGCATCATTTGCTCAAGTATAAAATTGATATTTATGAAGGTATTAAAATATAATTTTTAAAACATCAAATCGATATTAAACTGTATCAGTTTGATATTTTTATAAAAAAGGAAGCATTTCCGACCACATAAAGTATATACATTCTTGATCAGCATGACGAGCTGAGTCGATTCGTCTGTTTCTATGCCAGTTTTAAAGCTATCGCCACCAAACTTTTCACAAACTCTTCTGGTACAAATACGCTGCACATTTGTCGAAACCAGCCGGTTTGGCTGACTATAACATATAGCTGCCATAGGAACGATCGGTCGAAAAATTAGTTTTAGTGAGAAAAACAATCAATTCCAAACTCCGTATTTACTTGTTTTCTATGCTTCTTTACATTTCTGCCAATTTTGGTCGAAATCGAACATCTATATAGCATAGCTGCCATAGAAAAGTAGGGTTAGAAAATAGACTTGGTTAAAAAAACTTTTTTGTTTTCAATGTTAACACCTTTAAAATTGGCATTTATTTATTCTATAAGCTTTCACATAATTTTTCAAAGTTTCGTCAAAATCGGTTGACTATAGGTTATAGCTGCCATAGGAATGATCGATCGAGAAACTAGTTTTAGTCAGAAAAACTTTTTTGTTTTCAAAGAAAACGCCTTCAAACTTTGTATTTCTTAGTTTGCTATGCTTTTTAATGATTCCACTAAGTTTTATCGAAATCGGACTTGTATATAGTATAGCTGTCATACAAAAGTAGAGTCCGAAAAGTACTCGTATTGAAAAAAACTTGTTTGTTTTCAGTGGATATGTTCCTCATATTAATTAAAAAACGTGCTGCAAGGGTATACAAACTACGGCCCAGACGAAGTTTACTTTCCTCTATTTTTTATATTTCAAAATATCCATTTAATGTTAAATAGATCTTAAGTTTTCACCATTTAGTCAGGTTATTTAAAAACTATAAAGCATCATTTGCTCTTTACTACTCCAAGTATAAAGTTTGTCTATTTGAAGGTATTAAAATGATATTATAAGAATATCAAATGGATATTAACTGGTATCAGTTTGATATTTTTCGGTATCAAATTGATATTTTTTGGTATCAGTTTGATATTTTTATACCTGTTACTTGCCAAGAAAAAAGAGTATGCTAAAGTATGCAATCAGCATCAACTGGATAAGGCCATGTTCTTCTGACTGTTCCTATGAATGCACACATCTCATCTCATGGTAGGAAAAAGAGGTTCGATGTGTATGGAACACACATTTCTTGTATATTTATATTTTCATGCCCACGCAACTTGAAAAAAAGCTTCAAATCTCTCACAGTGTTATCGATCCGCCAAAAAATTCATCAAAATCGTATCAACGGGCGACGAGTTGTAAGCAAAAGAGTGTTCTCAATGCCAAGTTGACTTACTTTTTTGCTTGTTTTAGTTCCCAAGTATTAGCTATTTCATATTTCAATTACCATACTTTGGGTATCATTATGATCCTAGATTGTATCAATTCGATACGTTTTCGTATCATTTGAGGCTATAATCCCCATCAAAAGCCATTTTGTTGCCAAGAATATATCTCCAAACTCAAGTCAACTGTGTTGATTAACGTTAAAAACTCACCTTAAGGTAGTCCTTCCGTTCTCTAGCACTGTTTTTTTTCCGGGGGGCAAGTGCATTTGCTAGTCTCCTTGAGGCTCTTAAAGATAACCACCAACTTGGCTGGCATTTTGGCTGTTTGTCGGTTCTCTGTAGCCTCATTCCACTCAATGGTATTTTCAGCTTCTCAAACTTTGTTAAATCAGCCATGAAAACGGATTGTCGTCTGTGTGTCTTTTGCAAACCCCTCAACCGCTCAGCCCGTCAGCCCCTTTGTGCATTTTGCATTTCTTTTGCTCATTTCACCGACTGACTGTCTGTCTGAATGACTGAATGACTGACTGACTGACTGCTGTGGGCCTGACAAAACGTGACCTGCTGTCATGTCTAACAGTTTTCAATAATAATGGATGCCTCAGTCCAAAGTCTTTTTTGCTTATTAACACAGCGAAAGCCTGTGGGGATTATGTCTGTGTGTGTGTGTGTGAGTTGTGTGTGAGTTGTGTGTGTGTGTGTACACCTGACTTTCGTACAGATGCTAATGGTTATGTTGTCGACACTTCAGACATTTTGCTGGCTTTATGTGTTGTCACCCGGTTTGTTGTTTTCTCTGGGATTTGGCCACCGTCTGACTGTGTCTGGGTGTGGGTAAATGTCACCAGGGCACAGGGCAGGTGATTTGATGCACCTTTTTGCGTTTCCACTTCATGTTTGGCTTTTGTCTTATGTGGCGTTTGTGTTAATATTTACATAATTGTGGTTGAAAGTAGCTTTTAAGATGTTGCCAACAGCTTTTGTTCTGGCACTTAATGGCCCAAAAAAGTGGGGGAGGCCACCCGCCTAATGGCTTGACATTTTAATAAAGAGCACACACACACACACACACACACAGACTCGGCGTGGGGGGGGGGGTGGGCCTGAAGGGGGTGTACTTTTGTTTACACACACACACACACAGAACAATTTTTCACTATTTACACACAGAAATGTGGAAAATATTTTTGGCAAACCTCAAACATTTCATTTTGAATTTTTGCACATTTTTTTTTTTTTCCTACCAAATTTGTTGCAAACATTTTGTTGGGTTTTCAAATATTGAGAAGCAAAAGTTTTAGCCGCAGGAGGGGGAGAGCAGTGCTAATGTTTAGTTAGCTTTTGGGGAGGGGGGTGTGGGTGGTAGGGTTGTTAGCACACACATCACAAAATTGTTGGTGGTTTGTGGCCCATCCTCCCTTTGTTGCTGCTGAAACTACCACGAAAATGTTTCTTGTTAGCAAAACATTTAAACACTCTCCGAGCTTCTGTGTGTGTGTGTGTGGGTGTGTGTGTGTGTGTGTGTGCGTGCTGATGTTTAAGATAATGTCCCAACTCTAAAGCACTTAAATTGCAATTACTTGCCATGTTTCATCAATAATTTCTACCAAACTTTCCCTTTAATTTCCTTCAATCAAAACTAATTTGTTTATTAGTCTGTCTGCTTCTTTTTTGTTTGCTTTCCATCATTTCAGGCGCAAATTGCTGTTGTTATTGTGGCAATTGTTCTCCTCCCGCACAAACACACACACACACACACAAAAGTTATTATTATTTTAACAACAATTTTCAACTCTTTTGCGCTTCAGCGGCGCCAGCGTCGAAGGTCGCGTAATTCAAAAGCAATTTGTTGAAATTAAATTTGATTACGTTTATCGTGCCAGCTGCCAGACCTGCCCCTCCGCCCACTCCCCATTCCCCCGCTCCCTACCGAGTCTAGGACAAACTTTTGCCACTCTTTAATCGCTGGTAATTGCCTCCAAATGCCAACAGAGGGCGCTTTTACTTTACTCATTTCAGCTGATCAATACTTAAAGTTGCCTTTTTTTTTTTTTTGGGCTGTCACTCGGCACCGACAGCATAATTAAGTGTCTGGCTAACTGAAATTTCAATTTCAAACTTTGACTTTTGGATAGGATATTAATGATAGCGTCGCGTTTTACAATTATTAACTAAAAAATGCTGACAGCTTAACGAAGTAGAGGCAAGTACACAGATCCCTACGAGTCACAGATCATTAGTCAGGGAATAGGGGGCAACTGTCTTATAAAGCAGCCCGACTGACTGATTGTCAGTCAGGCACAGCCCAAACCGCTTAACAGAAAATAGATTATACTTAATTCTTAGATACATAAGTTTTACTTCAGATCTCAGAGATGCTAAGTGATGAAGGTTTGACATAAGCTTTTCATAAAGTGTTGATTTTTTGGCAACTTTCTTTCGGGCAACACTTTTAAGCGTCTTTGTCAACTGTTACTGTCAAACATGTGCAGGTTGGTCTAAAGTTCAACTGGAATCGACTTACAAACGAAAAATGCTTGCAGCTTATTACATTTTAATATCAAAGTGACACTTTTTTGTTCACTTTTTTATTGAAAAATTGTGTTCAGCGGCGAAGCTCATTTCTGCTTGAATGGATATTAGTAATTGGTGTAAAGAGCAGCCAAAAATACTGCAAGAACTGTCAATGAAGCCCTGAAAAAACTATAGCATATAGTTGTCATAGCAACGATCGGTCGAAAAACTAGTTTTAGTGAGAGAAACTTTTTTGTTTTCCAAGGAAACGCTTCCAAACTTTGTATTTGTTAGATTGCTATGCTTTCCCATGTTTTTATCAAGTTCTGTTGAAGTCGGACATCTATATAGTATGGCTGTCATACAAAAGTAGAGTCTGAAAAGTAGTTTTGGTGAGAAAAACTTTTTTGTTTTCAACGGAAACGGCTCCAAACTTTGTATTTCCTAGTTTGCTATGCTTTTCCATGATTCCACTAAGTTTGGTCAAAATCGAACATCTATATAGTACAGCTGTCATAGAAAAGTAGAGTCTGAATACTAGTTTCAGCGAGAAAAACTTTTTTGTTTTCAACGGAAACGGCTCCAAACTGTGTATTTCTTAGTTTGCAATGTTTTTCCATGATTCCACTAAGTTTGGGTGAAATCGGTCATCTATATGGTATAGCTCCCATAGAAAAGTAAGATCCCAAACATATACAAACTTCGAAAGGAGCCGAAGTTAACTTTCCTCTACTTTTTTTAAGAGTGATTTATAATGCTTTCTGGCTTTACAATATTCGTAATATATGGCAAGGCCAAAAGTGCTCTGTAAGGTTTGCCATTTCACTTTAAATAGACTAATTAATGAACACTGCTTGCAAAGCAGATTAGCTAGCAAATTTGTTGACAAGTTTTTGTAACTGTGCGATTTAGTTATACACCCAAATGTTCCGGAGTTGCTGATCAAGAATATATATAATCAAAAGGCTTTCACTAAAGTTGCTCAAAGCTTGCCGTTCGGATTCGGCGTTCAATTGTAGGTCCCTTTCACTGGTGCGATAATTAGAAACACACCAGCCCATAGACTGATAATTCAATTGTAATGTAAAGTGGGAACCAGTAACAGAACGATGCAGCTACAAAGCTGCTGGCTAACGTGAGCGGCAATGCAAAACTTATCTTAGTGCGAAGCACAAATCATTTTCTTCCCACATTCCTTTAAAGCTTACTTTAATTCTATGACTACCCAGTCAACCGTTCTTAAATTCTTCACTCCAAATATTTAAAATCGCTAAGGACAACAAACAAATCACCTTTACGCATTAATCAATGAGGCAAATATGGAAAGAAACCATAAAAAAAAACAAGAAAAATATACATAAAAGAATAAACGGAATGGCGCACAGGTAGGCGAACTCATCTCCATTTGAATGCTTATGCCATGTTTTGGTCCTACCCCGTGCCCATTCAAGTGCAAAGCGACCAAGGAGCTGGCTAGAAGACGCGTGGCGCCGCAGGACATGCGGGCCATAATGATATGAGTCAGTGTGAGTTCAATGCAGGGCGACGACTTCGTGTTCGAGGAGGGTGCATAATAATCGCGTCTCTCAAGACGCCGGAGCGTTGACGTCCATAAAGCAAATCAATTCGCCATAGCTGAACCTCGCTCCAGTCGACTGTTTTTCTACTTATTTTGTTTTTCCTGCTTATTTCAGCAAATTGAACGCTGGCGGCGGAGGGGTGGGGGGTTGGTATTTACAATAGTACATGGATATTGACAGGGCATATAAATAAATTATTAGCAAAATAAATGTTTAGCTGTGGGCGTGAGCTGTATAGCGCCATCTAGCGATAAGAAGATTACGATGTTGGCATTAACATTTCCTCCTCCTCCTCCTCCAACTGAATAAATACGCGTATGTCGTCTGTTCTCATAGGAGCAATTTAATGTACTTGAGTGATGGCCCAGAGTGCCATATAGAGTTAAACGATTCGAGTTTAATTTTGAAAATATTGGTTAAACTGACATGGGAAATGCAGCAAATTGTAAAGAAATTGGCTTCATTTGATGACCATAAAGCTTACAATGAAAGATGCATAGAGTTCTCAAGTGCTTAAGGCTTATTTTACTATAAAAGATACTTGAAATTCTCAAGTCTTTGTTCTGAAAAATGTGCCTAACAAATGGAGTTTGAGTTAACGAGCTGCCCTTGAGACGTTTCGCTGTTATTTTGCTGAGTTCTTAAGTTGTAAAAGCCATAGAAAAAGTGAAAAGAGTAACAATATTAACATCTTAAAGACTAAATTTCAATAGAATCTTCTTTTTTATACCCTTGCAAAGGGTATTATAACTTTTCGACCCCATAAACTATATATATCCTTGATCAGGGTGACGAGCTGAGTTGATTGTCTGTCTGTCTGACTGTTTCTACGGGAACTAGTCTCTCAGTTTTAAAGCTATCGAGCTGAAATTTTGCACAGAGTCTTCTTTTTGCTGCACACCACTAATATGTTGGAACCAACCGGATCGGATGACTATATCTTATAGCTCCCATAGGAATAATTGGTCGGAAAACTAGTTTTAGTGAGAAAAACTTTTTTCTTTTCAATGGAAACGTCTCCAAAATTTGTAAATGTAGGTTTTCCATGTTTGTTTATAAATCCACCAAGTTTTATTAAAATCGGACAACTATATGGTATAGCTGCCATACAAAAGATAGGTTTGAAAAACAGTCTTAGTTAGAAATACTTTTTTGTTTTTAATGGTAGCATTCTGCAATTTTGTATTTGTATGTTTCACATGCTTTCACATAATTTTACAAATTTTTGTCGAAATCGGTTGACTATATCATATAGCTCCCATACGAACGATCAGTCGGAAAATGGGAAAAATAGTATTTTTTGAAAATATTTAAGCGAGCACTTGCAAGGGTATAAAAACTTTGACACAGACAAACTTAGCTTAGTTTTCTCATTTTTCCATAAAAGATACTTGAAATTCTCAAGTCTTTGTTCTGATGGAGTTTGTATTAAGAAGATGTTCTTGAGACGTTTCGCTGTTATTTTGCTGAGTTCTTAAGTTGTTGGGCCATGGAAATATTGTAACAAATGAGCTTAGCTGTATACCTTGCACAAGAGTAAAGGCAACAACCAAGTGAAGTTTAAATTTCAATAGAATCTTTTATAATCAGCTCCCACTCAACCGCTTGACCCACTTCCCCAGCCCCTCAGCTCAGCTAATTATAAATGTTTTCTAGATTTGCAGTTGCTAATTAGCATTTCCACATTGGCTTGATCCTTTTTGCTTTAATTTCGGAGTCATCATCAATTGACAATTTTGCCCCCTACCGCCTCCTGCTCGCTGGTTAGCACATTTACATTTTGACAACTGGCAGCAAAAAAAATGGAAAAAAAAAAAAAAAAAACCAAACCGAAATTGGAAAATATCACAGAGACTAAAAAAAAGTCAAACTAATCTAACAACAGCTAACAACCAGAGCAGTCCCTTCCCTCTCCTCCTGGCCCAACCAGCGGGCCAGCGGCGTTCGAAGCGTTGGCAACGCCAGGGGCAGGCCCGAAGTTATCTAACAAAGCATTTTGTAGTTGGCAAATATATCTATCTGTGTGTGTGTACTTGTTTCTGTGTGTGTGTGTTGACAATTTTGCGTTGTCAGTTGTTGTTTTAATTAGAAAACTTTTTTACCAAACAACAACAACAACAACTACGACAAAGCAAAGCAAAACTCAAAAACGATTTGGGAGCCTCCGCCCCCCACCCCCCCCTTTCCCTTCCCTTGCGGTGTATGTGTTTTGTATTATTTGCATTTTCTATTTTATTTTGTTGCCTGGCAAATGAATAATGAATTTCGCTTTATTTTTACATTTTGTGTTCGCCAGTTTTTCTCTGTTTATCTCAAACAAAAAATTCATGGCTGGCCCCATGAAGATATCTTCCGTCCAACCATCTAACCATCCATCCATCCATCCAACCATCCATCCGTCCATCCATCTACCAGCTGCTGCTTTGGCCCAACATTTTCTATTACTATTTGCGTGTGAGTGTGTGTGTGTGTTTGTGTGTGTGTTTGTTGATTTTTTTCTTTATTTTTTTTTTTTGGTTTTTGGTTTTTGTGTTTATTTTGCAAAATTAAATCCTACGTTTTAGTTTTATGAGGCAAAACTTGCTTTGTTTGCAGAATGAGAAAACGATGCAAGGAACTGTTTGAAGTGTTTTGCAGGCAGAAATGTTTTCTAACGAAGTGTAAATGCGCTTACCAACACTAGAAATCTGAACATTAGTCAGGGGGGTATTTCATAAGTATGCTTATTCTTATTTTCCATCCAGAAACTGTCTATATATTCTAACGAATTGTAAATGCGCTTACCAACACTAGTAGCGGCATAAAACTTGACAGTAGTCAGGGGATATTTGATAAGTATCCACAGACAAATTCGTGTTCGGGTCAGAAACTGTCTGCATTTTGTAAAAAAGTTTAAATACGCTTACCAACACTGATAAAAACAAAGAATTTCGAATTTCGGTACTGTTGCCAGCTCAACAAATTTACATCAATGTTTTTAAAGTGTTTACTAGTCAAAAATTTGTCCCAACGAAGTTTAAGTCCGCTTATCAACACTGAATATGGTATGAACTTAAGCTTATCTAAAACAATTCCGGTACAGGTACCGGTTTCAAGCAACGCATGCTACTGTTTAACTTGTTTCGCATCCCCACGAAGTTAAAATGCGTTTACCAACACTACATTTTGAATGAACTTTAAATAAGTCAATGGAATCATTGGTACTACGAACTTTGAATTGCTGCCAGTAACTTTTTGAAGTGTTTTGTCAGCCATATGCTTCCCCAAAAAACTTAACAACACTAAAAGTACAATGAACTTGAAATTATCTAGGGGTTGTTTCGATACTAGTTAAGGTTCGATAGCTTAAAAATGTTTTAAAAAATGTATTTGAAATGTGAAGTCATATTTTTAACCAACAAAGTTTAAACACACCCTTACCAACACTGAAAATGGAATTAACTTCAAATTACTGCAATGAATTTTGGTATTTGTTACGCTTTAAGAGCTTTAAAATGAAGCCTCGAGCTGTTTGAAGTGTTTTTTTGGGCCCATTTGCTTACAATTATGTTAAGATACGCTAAGCAACACTGGAAATATAATGAATTTAAGTTTAGCTAGAGGAAGCTCAGTACTGGCTTCGGTAAGTCAACCTAAAACATTGCATGCGGTTGCTTAAAATGTCTCATAGGCCAAATTCTTGCCAATAAAGCTTAAATGTCCTTACCAACACTGGAAATAGAACAGGCTTTAAATAAGCTGAACGAATTTCGGTGGTGATTTCGCTTGGGAAACTTTAAGTCCATGCCAGTCAATGCTTAAAGTGTTTTGTGAGCAAAGTGCTTGCTAACTAAATTCCGCTGCGGTTATCAACACTGGAAATAGAATAAACTCACAATTATCTAGATTAATTGGGCCATTGTTTCTGCTTCAGGGGAGTTATGAACGTTTCAAGAAGTTCTTTGAAGTGTTTCGTAGATCAATCAATGGAATTTTAGTTGGATTTCGGTACTGATTGCGATGCGAGAGCTTAAAACTATGTCAAGGCAATGGTTTTGAAGTTTTACGTAGGTAAAATGGCTTCCAAATGTTGAAAATTAAATGTTGCATATCAAACTGAACTGTATTTTGGTACGGTTTTCGGTGCTGGAACTTGTGTTTCGATAAAATGGGATGGGGAAATGGGACTATAAGCTTTAATTTTTTTAGAATTTCGTAAGCCGTTTCTCAAAAGATGTACAACATAGTTGCAGGCTCTAAAACTGATTCGAAAACTTACTGGCTGCCTTACAGTAAGCGGTGCTGGCTTGAGCTCTGACTTAATTCTCCAGCTAACAAGCCTCAAACCAGCGCCAGGGTATCCCCACAACACATAGATAGCATCAATGGGAGAAATAAAAACGCAGAACCCAATGATATACTCAAACACACACACACACACACACACACACACACGCACACTCACTCGGTCACACTCATATGGATAGCCTGGGATTGGTATTGCGGTTTGTTGTCAATCTCGTTAGAAACGAATCCTTTCGTAATCCCACTGCTTCAGCTGCAGCTTTCACTGTACTCTATTTTTTTTCTTTTTTTTTTCTGTTTTCTTCCACCCTCTCCCTAGGCAGTTTATGCGTTTTTGCTGCTTAATCCGGCACCACTATCAAGATGAGCTCTCTCCAACGCGTGCCAGGCAATCAGCAGCTCAGAGCTCAGTGCACAGTTTTCTTTTTGCTCGGTTTGGATTTCAATTTCAGTGCCTGGCAAATCCCCCCCCCCCGCCCCCCTAAGAAATGGTTTGCATCGCATCTCCCCACACTCCATGTAATTACTTACTATTATTTGGTTTGTTTGTTGGTCTGTTTGTTGGGCTAGTTGGAAAGAAATAATGTTAAAAGCTTGACACTAACAACAAGAAGAGTCATTTATCTTTTGCCTGCGTGCTCCTCCACTAAATATGATTGATGGCACTTGTCGCGTTACGTAATCGCTGCCATGTGCATGTGTTTCCATCAACCCCACGACCCATCAACCCATCAACCCATCAACCCATCAACCCCTCAACCCATAACCCATAAAAACACATCATTTTGCCAGGTGTGTCGTGTGTGTTTTAACACTTTGTTGCCACCTGACAAAAGCAGGGCAAGTCAAAAGCTGTTTACGTGATTTAGATAATTATCAGCAACATATTTTGTATGAATTTGATTGAAAGTGGAAAGCAGGCTTAGGGGAGTTGTGGAATCGCTGGATGTTATCATTGTTTGGTATATGGGAAGGGGAATATGTTAAATGGGCTTTAAAATACTTGATTTAAGTATGAATTTTTCAATCCCCAGATACTTGCTGAAGTTAAACCCGCTTAGTTCTTAATATGGTTAAACAATAATCCTATATAAGGGCTCAAAATGTTCTTGATTTAGGCAGATACAATTGGTAAGCTATTCCCAGATGTTCTGTAAGCCAAATGTGAAGCTGGTATGACAGTAGGTCAAAATCTACCATTCCCTCTTAAGCAAAGTGCTAGTACCAGTTGGGAATTTCAAGAAGAAGTTAGAATTCAAGCAAGTGTTGTGTAGAATTTCCATCAAAAACACAACTGCAGGGCTTTGGATCTAATCCACTTTGATTGTTCTAAGTCTGGAATTCTCAAGTACAAGTTTTTGCCTACGTTATTAATAAACAAAAATATGGTCACACTAAGCTGCATGTTTGCTGATCTTAGAGCTTCTTAATTCTCTTATGATTTGAGCTGACCTACCTCAATTACTCTAAGCTTAAGCCAGCATAATTATGTTCTTAATTAAAAACTTTGGTCACACTGAACTGTATGTTCGCTGATCTTAGCCCTTCTTAGTTCTCTTATGCTTTCTTCGTGCCTACCTCAGTTACTCCAAGTTTAAGCCTGCCTAATATCGTTATTAATACAAAACTTTGGTCACACTAAACGGAATGTTTGCTGATCTTAAGGCTTTTGAGTACTCTAATGATTTTGTATGACCTACCCCAATTACTCTTAGTTTAATTCTGCATAATTTCATTACTAGTAAAAAACTATGGTCACACTGTTATCTTATATACTCGCAGACCTCAACTGCATGTCTCAATTCTTAGAATTTTATATTTATGCAATTCTAAAACACTCACCCAGTGCAGCCATTTAAACATCCTGCTCATCATTTTGGCCGCCGGCTGGCTTCCATGCCAAACTCCCTCCACCCCTGTCCCCCTATCCCCCTATCTATCCTCCTGCTCTCAGGCTTTTTCTAAACTTTTGCACAAAAGACCACCACCACCAACAGCAACTACAACAAAAAACCCTCAATGGAACATACATCAGCAACGCCTTCGCTCCGCTTCCCTGTGGATTGCAACTTTTTGACTTTGTGCGCCTTTGCGGCTGTTGTAGAAACGAAAATTTATGGCCAATTCAATAAACGATTTTATTACATGCGCACGTTGTGTTAACAATGTTATTATTATTGGCGCCCAGTTCCGAAAAAGGGTTGCTCCAGGCCATGCGGCTAAATGGGCGGCGGTGGCGGCGGCGGAGGGAGCGGGGGCAGGGGCAGGGGCAGGGGGCCGGGACCGAGGCCAATTATTATGAAAATTAATTTATTTTCTATCGGTAATGCGAGACCGGAAACGGCTGAATGGGAGGAGACCGAGTGTTCTTATCGCTGGCTGGCCGGCCAGCAGCCCAGTGGAGCGGGGGTAAAAGGAACTGCATTTCCTTCTGCTGGCTTTTACTTTGTTTACTTCGCTGGGATTGCTGCTGTTGTTGTTGTGGCTGGCGTTCCGCTGTCTGTCAACGCTTTTGCGCTTTTGTTTGCCCAATACACAAAAGGCCAAAACTTCAAATGGGAGTGAAACGTGGAAACGTATTTTCTGCAAGTGCATTGTATGTGTGTCTGTCTGCCTGTCTGTGTGTGTGAGTGAGTGTTTGTTTGTATGTTTGGCCACACAGCAAGAAGAGGAGGGCGTTTGGGGGGTGGGCACGAGCGCACTCATGTGCAACCCCAAACAAAGGCAACAAAAGTCTCATTACTTTTACTTGGCAAATAATGAAGCTAACAAACAAAATACAACCCACACACACACACACTTACACACAGTCAGACACACATACCTACAACTACACCTACACGTGTACGTGTGAGTATGTCAATTTGACAATTGACTTTGGCTCGTTGTAGTCCATTTTTTGTTTTTTTTTTTATAGCTCTACTTTGTACGACTTTAATAAGCTGAAAGTGCGGAAGGGAATTAGAAGCACGAGGTGGTAAACGTCAGACTTCTCCTGCTACAGCTACTGGGAGGCAAGCTCCACTCTTAATTAACAAATAATCCCTTAGTTTCCACTTAGAAGGAAGTATATTCTGTAATCGAAGCACAGTACTCGCCACTCAGTACTCGTTATTCAGTTCTCGATACTAAGAACTCGGTATTGTGTACTCTTTACTCGGTACTTGACACTCAGTACTGATATTTAGTATGCGATTATCAGTACTGATACTAAGTACTCGTTACTCAGCTCTCTGTTCTCAGTTCTCGATACTCAGTACTCGATATTCACTACTGATACTCAGAACTCGATACTCAGAGCTCATTACTCAGTACTTAACACTCACTACTGATACTCAGTATTCGATTATCAGTACTGATACTAAGTACTCCTTACTCAGCTCTCTATGCTCAGCTCTCGATAGTCAGTACTCTATATTAAGTACTCAATACTTAATACTTAATACATAACCAATAACCAATACTCAGTACTCTACAATCAGTACTGATATTCAGCTCTCAATAATCAGTACTCATACTCAGAACTCGCTTGAGACTAAGTTCTTGATACTCAGTTGTCTATACTCTGCTCTTAATACTGAGTACTCGATGCTCAGCACTCGATATTCAATACACAATACTCAGTAAACGATTTTAAGTACTGATGTTAAATGCTTAAGTACTCAAAACTCAGAACTCGTTACTCAGTAAGCAACTGTCGCTACTCATTACTCAAAAAGACATACTCAGTACGCTTATCATCACTCAAAAAGAGATACTCAGTACTCAGTACGCCGAGCTCCGAGCTCAGTACTCATTATCCCACATAATATAAGGTGGCAACTCCATTTTGTTGCCACTCTGGTACAGTCAGCTGATGAGGCTTCGCAATCCGGAAACTATACCCAGTACTCGAACGCTAGTTCTCAAAACTGGCAGCTCAGCACTCGATTATAGGTACTTAGTACTCATAATCCCACTTAAACTTGGGTGGCAACTCTATTTTGTGGCTACGCTGGTGTTCAGTAGTCGATATTCAGTACTCGATGGCCAGTACTCATTAAAAGGTACTCAGTGCTCAGAGCTCAGTACTCATTTGCCACTCAAACCTAAGTGGCAACGCTATTTTGTTTGCCACTGTGGTACAATCAGCAGACTACGCAAGCCGGAACTTATACGCAGCACTCTATACTCCATACTCAACACTCAGTACTCTATACTAGATACTCAGTACTGGATAGAGCGTACTTAGTATTCCCAATTTTACTTAAAGCTAGGTGGCAACTCTATATTGTTGCCACTTTGGTAATGAATACTCTAAAGTCAGCAATCGTTAATAGGCAGTCAGATCTCTTTACTCATTTTCCCAGTCAAATCTAAGTGGCAACTCTATATGGTTGCCACTCTGTTAAAGTCAACTGAGTAACAAGTTCTCAAAGCCCAGTATAAGTTCCATTTTTAAAGACTTTTCACTTGATCTTTAGACATAGGTTCGCATCTAATTTTAGCCCTCCGACTCTGATTGCTCCTCTCTTACGGATTCCTCCATGAATGACTAGATTGTATCCACTCTTACATGATGCTTTAACTAATTCTTATACAAATTAGCTCTCCTATGGAGCACAATGTTTTCTGGTTCTACATTTAATTGATTTTTAAAGTTTCCACAAAAGAAGTTGGCCCTGAGTTTGTCCGGTTGGCCCCAGCATATGCAGCCAAGCAAGATGTGTAACAGGTTGAACTTAAGCCCGCTTCAGCCAAACCAACCACCCACCACCCATCAGGCATCGCCCATCATTCGCCGCTCCTGCTCCGCTCCTCGTACTTAATGCGTGGCAAAGCTGTCGAAACTTGTGCAGAAGGGCAGGCTTCAGGCTCGGTCAGGCGGCTTTTGAGTGTTTTCCACCTGAGCACAAACTTAAGTGGCGAAACTTGATTAAAACCACACACACTGAAAGGGCCGGGGGGCGGTGGAGGGGGGAGTGGACACTGGGATTAAGTTGCGGTTATGCAACCACCGAGACAAAAGAGTTTTTTTGGCAGTTGAGCTGACGCTTTTTTTTTGTTTGGTGCATTTTTGCATTTATTTATGAAATCTGCACATTTCGCCTAAAGTGGCAAATCCAAAGCGTATTCCGGCTGCAGTCTTAGCTCCAGGTGATGGTACCGATTGTAGTCCACATAGCCAGCCGCGTACCGTGCAATTAGTTGTGCGATTATGCCCTCATCGGGTGATGGAGGAGGAGTGGCTGTAGCCGTATCAGGAAGTGGCGGCAGATAGGCATTGCCTGGCAACTGGAAAGCCAAGCAGTTGGCAGCTGCAGCCACTAGCAAGATTAGCACAAGTCTGAGCATCTGGCTGGATTCGCTTACCAATGGCAACTGTTTGAATTATGCTTGAATGCCGACAGTTTTATAGGCAGACAGCAAGAAGACCCTGAAGATTGGCATTGCGTGGTGCATAAAATTATAATTAATTGACAGAAGTCATAAAAGTCACATAATGCGAATCATTTTCTGTATTAATTCAAGGATTAATCTCTGGCAGAGATTAAAGCAAAGCCAAAGTGACGGCCTTGCACTAAAACTTGCCAAAAGGAAAATGTTATTTTAATCGAAAAAGGGAGAGAATTAATATAAATATTATAGAATCAGTGCCAAGCTCAAGCTCGCTTTATCTTTGGAATAGCGGTTCGATTACGGTTTGGTATGGTTCGGTTCGGTTCGGTTCAGAACCGGCTTATATATCCAAAATATACTTTTTATATACCTGACAGTCTCAAATTAAGTATTTTGTGAATGAACAAATCTTACTTGAAATAAGAACTTTGTTCTTATATCAAGTTTTTTTGTGCTTGGCTTACTAATGATACCTTTTGTACTTGTTACAAGCGCAATATTTCTTGATTTCTTCTACTGATGGTATATTTTAAGCCCTTCCTTGACTTGGTTTGGCTTTAATTAAGCAGTATCTAAGTCAGAAATACGTGGTATATGGTCACACTATATTTAGTATTATTCTCTTTAATATGGGTAACTTTTAAACGAGATTTCAAAGAGATGGAAAAGCCATTTCTCGCTTCTTAAAATGTCTTTTGGGGTAAGGTAAGTTAAGATCCGTTTGAATGGGGTCATTATACCCTTGCAAAGGGTATTATAATATTGCAACGCATCGAAATATTCATTTCCGACCCCATAAACCATATATATTCTTGATCAGGGTGAGGCGCTGAGTCG
This sequence comes from Lordiphosa andalusiaca, assembly GCA_035044965.1. Taxonomy (NCBI): domain Eukaryota; kingdom Metazoa; phylum Arthropoda; class Insecta; order Diptera; family Drosophilidae; genus Lordiphosa; species Lordiphosa andalusiaca. Next base: position 142,105 of record JAWNNM010003599.1, on the reverse strand, counting down.
ATTGAGCTTTGTCCGCCTGTCCGTCCGTCTGTCTGTCTCTTTCTACGCGAACTAGCCTCTCAGTTATAAATCTATTGAGCTGAAATTTTGCACAGAGTCTTCTTTTTGCTGCACACTACTAATATGTCGGAACCGACCGGATCGAATGACTATATCTTATACCTACCATAGGAACAATCGGTCGGAAAAATAGTTTTAGTATGAAAAACTTTTTTCTTTTCAATGGAAACGTCTCCAAACTTTGTAGTCGTAGCTTTTCTATGTTTTTTTATAGTTCTACCAAGTTTTATTAAAATCGGACAACTATATGGTATAGCTGCCATACAAAAGATAGGTCTGAAAAACAGTCTTAGTTGGAAAAACTTTTTTGTTTTTAATGGTAGCATACTGCAATTTTGTATTTGTTTGTTTCACATGCTTTTACATAATTTTACAAATTTTTGTGCAAATCGGTTGACTATATCATATAGCTGCCATACGAACGATCGGTCGGAAAATGGGAAAAAGAGTATTTTTTTGAAATTATTTAAGCGCGCACTTGCAAGGGTATAAAAACTTCTGCACAGACGAAGTTAGCTTGGCTTTCTCGTTTTTGACCAATTTTTCAACAAACTAACAGTGTGACCTTGCTCTGTTGAATATGGGATTTTGAGATGCCTTAAGCCTGTTATGTTTCTTTTCGAAAACGAAACGTTATCATTTAATTTCACAGTTGGATGCTTAAAGAGTTGGATTTTTCTTTATGTTATGGCAGTAGCCAAATATGGAGCATGTTTTCATGTTTTCTAAGACAGCTGCCCATATCGACTGCATTTCAATCATTCAATCATCACCTCAATTTGAGTGTCAACAGTCTCCCACTATTTTTGTCCATCTTTCAAGGTAAACCAAACGCATTGAAATCTCTTTTCTTCAATTCTCAACTCAACTCACCAAACAAACAAAAACTTGCCTTGAGCCACAAAATATGTCACAATTTATGCTGATCCTGATCTGATCCGCCACAGCCAAGCCTAAAAGTGCATAAATTTTTCGCATAAATTTCCCAACTTTTTTTTTTCTCGTTCTTTCAATTCTCTTATACGCGAATGTTGTCAACGATGCCAGCGTCGCTGTCGACGTCGCTGTTAACCGCAACCGAAAGCCGAATGCCCAGCGCAGGCGCCTTCAGAGTCAGCTCAACTGACGAATTGCAACGTTTCCCGCCAAAGCCGGTTGGGCGAAGGGCCAAGCGGGGGGGGGTGTTTGGGGGGGTTACCAACAATTGGCATCGTTTTTGTTTACCTTTGTTATCAGCTCTTATCAGCCGCATTGATGTCGCCCCCAACCACCACCCCCACCCCCTGGGGCCACAATTGTGGAGTGAAGTGTCTGCCCATTGGCTGGGAGGCAAAGAAGAGCAAAGAGGGATGTTGTCCAAATTGTTGCAATTAAATCTACTTCATTTGGTAAGAAGAAAAAAAAGTGTGTTCATTAAAACCATTTTGGCTTTTTAAATGTTGAACTGTAAAGCCAAGACAATTTGTGTTAAGGGGAAAGCTTAATGAAGAGTTGAGTGGACGAAGTAAATAATGGATGGTTTCCAACATTTGTGGATGAGGATAACAACAATGCAAATTAAATGACATGCCAAAGGAGCAAAGGACGGAACAACGATACGTATTAGCTCAGCACTTGGAGAAAAGAAAGGAAAATGTTTGGGAATGCCTCTTTTTGGAGAGAATTTGTAGAGATATTCTCGTCTTGTCTTTGTAGCAAGAGTTAAGACCAAAGAGATAACTAGGAGATGTAAGTAATGTTTTGTATACCCAAAAATGCAAGTATTTTCACTTCTCTCAGTGTACCCACTCATACATTCAAAACTTCATGTTGACAACATTTGTTGCTTGCAGTCATTTTTTGGGCTGGCTCACCGTTCGCCTCCTTCTGCTCCTACCTCCCTACCTCCTGTATCGTCGTCTGTGGCCCGCAACACTTCCGGCATTTAAGCAAACAAAATATGTAGCAACATGAAGAACATTGCAACGAAGCCCAAGCACATTTCTGTTCCATTTGGGGCACCCTGCTCCGCTCCACACACACACACACACACACATATCCACATGTCCGCATGTGTAGGCGGAAAAGTGCGGCCATGTAGGCTAATGAGTTCGTTCTATGTATGTCGGACGTGTGTGTTGTTGTTGTATGGTCTTTTTTTTTGCCTCTTCTTGTAACAAGGTAGCTTTAGTCAATCTCGGAAGTTGTACCCTAATTTGTTAAATTTTATGCAAGCTGATTCAACTTTAGGGGCCCTTGTCTCATCTTCTAGATAGGTAAACTTAAAATCAGATAAACTAATAATATAATATTAATACTTTTCTAATATTCTACATGGAGCTATCTGTCACACAAATCTGTAACCTATCTGACCTGCTATGTGTCAGATAAACTAAGATCTTGCTCTGTTATTTGTAGGTTTATGTGACAGATAGCTCCATGTATAAGATGAGAAATCGGCCCTAAGTCTTTTATTTGTTGTAAGAGACGGGAAATCTGCCCTTAAAGTTCATAAGGTATCAAAGAGGCTTTCTAAGTTTTATGTAGAGTTAAGTCTGAGACTTGGAGGCAAATATAAAGTTTGGAGACTTTCTAAAAGACACTATACACGTTGGTAACTTTTAATAAGAGGCTTCTTTTAGTTTAACGCTGTGTAAAACGTACTTAAAAGTTGTGTGGTATGAAAATGGAGAGTTTGGAGACTTAGACTTTATAAGAAAGTTGTTATTTTTCAAGGTAAGCTTCAGTTTTTAGCTTGTTTGAGCCTTAAAATATCGTATATAACTTTTAAAAGCTTGTGTAGAGTTGAACTGGAGAGTTTAGAGACCTTGAATTATATACAAAATTTTGTGTTAATGCTTATAAATATATTGAAGATTATTTAAGATGGCCCAAAGGCTTTTTGAAAGCTTGTGTAGAGTTGAACTGGAGAGTTTGGAGACCTTGAATAATATACAAAATTCTGTGTTGATGCTGGGAAATTATTAATATTACTATTCAAGACGGCCAAGCGGCTTTTTGAAAGCTTGTGTAGAGCTGAACTGGAGAGTTTGGGGAGCCTGAATCCAGTGGCGGATCTAGGAGGGGAGCTAAAGGAGTTGAAGCTAGCCCAGAGCCAAAGTATCTTAGTTCAACAAGTACATGCAAAGAGCAATAATCTAACAGTTAACAAAACTTTCAGAATAAGCTGGGAAATATTTAATATTGACTTCTGGGGAGGACTTCAGCCCCTTTATCCCCCCTTCTAGATCCGCTACTGCTTGAATCCCATACCAAATTTTGTGTAGATGCTTGTTAAAATATTGAAGATTATTCACGACGGTGAAAAGGCTTTCTGAAAGCTTGTGTAGAGTTAAACGAGAGAGTTTGGAGACCTTTAAGCCTATTGTAAAGATCCTTCCATCAAATTTTAAAGAAATTTTGAAGAAAATTTTTTTGGAAATCTTGTGTAGAGTTGTATTTAAGAAGTTGAATTCGATTACAGATTGGGCAAATTTTTTATTCTTTTTAAATTAAGTTTAGATTTGAAATTCTGTATACCAAATGGAGACTTTGTAGAGTTGAGAAGAAGCTTGATTTGCTAGCATTATGTAAATAATGTGATTGTTGATTATATTATTCGGAGAATTATACACTTGCCTTTATTTGAAAGTTATTTTATCCATATATAATCTGTCAGAATTTGTAGACTTGTTTTTAATAACTTAATTTCAGCTTTGAATGGAAGCTCAAATAAATAATAATTTCTGCCCACAGGCAAGCTGATTAGACCCTGTGGAACATGGCTAACAAAATCGAATTCCACAAACAAACAAACCAAAAAAAAAAAAGCCAAGAAAAAAGGGTTAGAACAAATATTTGGCCTAGTCGGTGGTTATATAAAATTTTAAAGTGCACAAACAAAGCCACTTCCAATGTTGAACAAAATTATAACCGAATTGATATAAAAAGGTTAGTTGGCACACCCACACACACACACACACACACACACACACACACACGAACACATGTCGAACAGCAAAAAGAGTGGAAAGTGTAGCACACATTGAGGCGCTGTTTGAATTTCTGCTGAAGTTAACATTTTTATAATTCCATTAAGCCGAGCACCGTTCATGTGTGTAAGTGTGTGTGCGTGTGTGTGTGTGTGTGCGTTACATGAGACAACAACAACAACAGCAATGGCAAACGGCCGTGCAAAAGTTGGACCAAAAACTTTTTGCATTCATAAATCATTTCGCTTTTTTGCCCCTCTCCCCCCCCCCTCACTTTTTAAAGGTGGAAAAATACTTTTCGCTGAATTTGTAGAATTTCTCAACCTGAAAAGGTCACCCCACACCCACGGGCCAAAGCTAAAATGGGCGGTACCTGGTGCCACTTCATGTTTCCTATGCCCGGGTAAAGAAAGCCGAGAGCTACCATCCCCCCACTGCCCCCCTCCCCCCTTCCCCCGGCACCCAGCCAAGATGAAGGTAACGAAGGTAAGTTGCAACTTGTTGCCCATATACTGATGTAGTTACTTGGGTTACACACGATTTGTTGTTGGCCATATCCTTGTCATTTTTAATTTATGCCCCAAACTTGAGCAAGGGACCATCTTGAAATGGAGTTGGAGTAGATGACTTTTATCTTGGTTTTCTGTTTTCTGTGGCAAGTAATTTAATTGGATCTTTAAAATGTTCATTTGCCAACATACTGATATTGTCAAGCGACAGCTGTTCAAAGAACCAAGGGCCTAGTGATGTAAGTGCTGAAACTGAGCAATAAATGTGTAAACATTATGTGGAAGGAGTCCACAGAAATCATGGCATAACATTCAACCAAAGGGAGATGAACTGATGACCCAGGAACTGTCTCTGGGCTTACTTGAGAAGGTCAAAGCTCTTAAGCTGTTCCAATGTTCTAGCAAAACTGCTGATCCGTATCAAAAATCTAACGATTTTGAAGATTCTTAAGTGGGAAGCTACAGTTACAAGGCAAATACCTTATTCAGTTAAGCTACATCTCTTCAGGCAGAGATTTTTTTCTATACTCAGATCCATGTTAAAGCTAAGCTAGGTCACAGAAACATATGTCATAAGAAAATCAAAGTCGCTTCCCCCTTACAAATCCGACTCGAAGGACCAACAGACCCTTAGTTCACTAAGCCGAAGCACTAAACGAGTTCACTAAGTCTTCACAAAGAAGAAAGTTAGTCAAGTCCTACTGTAATTTACTGAGTACCAAGTTGCAGTAGCAACTGAAAGCAGAGCTGCTACTGCGCTGCAGCAGCAAACTTTGTTTTGTTCATAACTTGACTTTGGTTCTTCCAATCCTTACCATTTCTTTTACAGATCAGCTTATAATCCCGATTGCAACATGTGTTGAGAAGACGCCAAGCATATATCTTCAAAACTGTGGAAGATATGAAGCTTTTTCCCCATAGCGTAGGCGAAAGGGGCATGGCAAAACTTTAAAATAAACTTAAACTGACTGCTTGTATACGATATATATATTAAAAATACATATCGAACCTCCAACTCTTACCATCTCTGAGATCTGCTTGTTCATACAGACAGATATGGCTACATCGACTCTGCAGATCAAGAATATATAGTATATGGAGTTGTAAATGATTCTTTCTGGCTATTACCTACTTTTGCATCAACTTAATATACTTTATGTCAAGTTCAAAGAGACAAAGTTACCAAAATATCCGGCTCGCAGGACCAAACGAACTTGTGGTGTAATATTACTGTAACAACTACATTTAATATAGAAATCCAAGTCAATAAGACATAGTTTTTAGAATATCCGGCTTGAAGGACCAAATGACCTTGGGTTTCAAGTGCTACTTAACCGAACTAATATGTAAAACTCTACAACACAACAGATCAAGACAGTTGAGCAGCAAAAGTCTACTGATGATGGAGTCCCTTAGATTCTTCAAACTGCCCTCGTGGCACACTACTTGCCTGTGACACTTAAACTACAGACATACACACATATGTCCCCATACCTCTCCAGGCATCCTTATCGATGCGGATGGGAGTGGAGCAAGGTATGTGTTGACTTTTTGAGCTGGTTCATTGCACTTGAAACTGGTTTGGAAAACTTGGAAGGCAGAGAGAGAGTCGTTTCAGCTGCTAACAAGCGTCATAATTACAGTGAAAGGAGGAAGAAGAAAGTTGACTTATTTTTTTTTTTTTGCATAGCATACTTACTTTTTGGCGGCCAGGGAAAACTTTTAATTTTGCAACTTTTGTTGCTTGCCATGGCATATGTTCTCTCTCCCTCTCCCTCTCTCTCTTTATTGCTCTCGCTCTTAAGTCAAACTTTCTTCCCTTTTTATGTAAGCCACTCAAGGACTCACATGGAAATGTAGCTTCGTGTTAACCAAATATTTTTGCAAATATCGCGCATTAATTGCCTACAGAGAGACGGAGAGAGGGAGGGAGAGAGAGGGGGCACTCACACACACACACAAGTGCATTCATGCATGTGCTATTTTTTGTTTGTGGGCGTTTGTGTTTTTCTTTTTTTTTTCCAGCACCGCATTTGCATTTATATGCACATCCTTTGTGCCCAAAGGATATTACATTTTTCCACTTCAAGCATTTTTGTGAATTTAATGAAATTTTTAATTTTTATGCGCACAAGGGAGCGGCCAACAGGGACGGGGGGACAGGGGGGGGGGGCAGCAGCGGCGTTTAACCAGCCACAGAGATATGCTCTCGGTCAGTCCCAGGATGAGAGCAACTTTTGTACAAAGATAAACACAAATTGCTCCTCTGTGTGCGTTTTCGGGCCATGCATTCCCGCCACAGATTTTGCACTGCTTATGCATCTTTCAGTGGACTGTGGCCACTTTTGATGATGGACACCACTTACAAATAATATGCAAACGCTTAGCTTGCCACAGAATACGCAATTCAATTGAAGGGATGGAGGGATGGAGGGTAGACCCCTTACCCGAGAGCAGGAAAATAGAACAAAAAAAAACGTCACTTCACCCCTAGTATTATAGATAGATAGATGGTGAGCACCTTCTACACATATTAAGTAACCAACATTCCATAACGAACCGTCAAGGAAATGTCAAAGATCGAAAGAGACTGTACAAAAGTCACTGGACAAGAGTACCTGAACAACATCCACAGAACAAAAGTCAACGAGCAAAAGTCACAGAACCAAAGTCACTGAGCAATAGTCCTTTTACAACAGTCACTGAACAAGCATCATTGATAAAATGTCCATGTAGAAGATTTACAGTACACAAGTCACTAAGCAACAGACCCTTTAAAAGAGTCACTGAACAATATTCAGTAAATACGAAACGGTGAACACTGATTGGTCACTGTTTTGGTGACTGTTTTATACAGTGATAGTCACTGATAGTCACTGCTTTGGTCACCGTTTGTAAGCATATGTTCTTAAAGTTCTAAGTTTCTTGAAAAAAGATGTGTTTTAACAAGGTAAAGATCTATGAATGACCATTAAAAATATAATAAAATTTGGGAAAATTCATAAAAACATCAAAATTAACTTCTAGTGTTGGTAAATATAACAAAAAGTGCTACCCAGACTTTTTAAACCAGCTGAAAGTCATATATTGGTTACAGTTGTACAATGGGAAATGTTTACAGCAAGATTCTCCCTTTTCTAAACAGTTTGAAAAGCTTTTAACCCACGTAAGTGCTTAACCGAAATTTGCGTCCCTAGATACAAGTATTCTTCCCAATTTTCCCCGCTTTTTTCTAAGGAAGCTAAGATTTGTGACCAAGTTTATAAGCTTAGTTAAGGCAGCAAGACTCATAGACTTCACTTCTAACTTCACACTCTTTATGGTTAAGGCAATCAGCTTACAGTTAATAGTAAGGCTCTGCTGCCTCCACTAAGCTCTCCATTCCCTATAAAAACCATCAAAATGCACTCTACTCTCCCTACAATTTTATTAATAATAAACAAAAAAAAAACACATCATTAACTAATCCTAATCCAAGTAACGTCTCAGCCAAATCACCCTCAAGCTGAGCAACTCCAGCATAAAGGCCAACACAGCACCCGTCAATAGCAGCCCAAACATCATATAAACGCCACAGAACATTTGCAATGGCACCGACTTGACCTCATGATGTCCCACATAGGGTATACCATATTTGGGTGGATTCAGCACCCTGGCAATATATCCCACAATTCCAGACGACATCAATTGCTTCAATTTGCGATCAAAGGGAAATTTGAAGGCCGAATGACGACGCAAATAGATGACCAACTGATACAGGAAAATATGCTCCTTGACATGGGTGAGGCGGCTGGTCTCCCAATTCTGTTGATTATAGTGTCCCAAATTGTTCAATAGGGCAGTGGTCGTCGAACGCAGACCAGCATCCTCCTCCTGCAGCTGTTCAAAGCGACTCGGGTAACTGTTTTGCATGATGCGAGTGTTATTACGCGGATAATAGTCCACATATTCCTGGGAGAGTAGAGTATAGTTGTGGCACAACAGATCGGCTATATGCTCGGGCACGGCAGGAGTGTGTGGCATGCGGAGTACATCATATAGCTTGCCCTGATAAATGACACGCAGAACCAAGGCGAAAAATAACCAAGTGCCGAGCATAAGGCGACCCTGATGGGGGATAACATATTAGTTGTCTTTTTAGAGTGGGCTAAAGGTGTTGATTAGGGTGAACTAAGTGAGTATGGGTCATTTGTGGTGATTTGTTCAGTTGTGAACCTGCCTTGAAGGATCAAAGGGAATAAACTACCGTTATGTGTGAAACTTAACAGCTGAACTATGAAGAGCAAACTCAAAGGAACATGTTCCATTGTTCAATAAACTTAGAAACTAAGTTTTGTGAGCAACTGAACAAAAATGAGCACTTAACTTTACACTGCAATTCAATAAAAAACATATTCTAGTGAATAAGTGAACAAAAAAGAACCAAGGCAGCAATTAAACAGCTGAACAATTCTAAAAGAACATGTTCAATGGTGCAGTAGGCTCAGAGACTCATTTTTGTAAGCAACTGAACAAAAAAGAGCACTAAACATTAAAGAACAATTCAATATTTAACATTTTCTAGCTAGGAACTGAACAAAAAAGAGCTTTATAGTCAGAAATTGAGGAAGCGAACCCAAAAAAAAAGGAATAAAGAAAGGCTTTGCTGCAGAACAAATAAGTAAGCACCTGAACAACTGAACAAAAAGAGTTAAGATAATTAAAGAAGAATTTTATTGTTTTGAGCAACTGAACCAACAATAACAAGTAAGCTAGAACCTAAGCAACTGAACAAAGAGTGATTCAAGAAGTAACTGAACAAAAAAGAGCAACACAGGGCGACCCTCAACAACTGAACATAAGAGAGCAACTCATAAAGAAAAGTATTCTAGAGAGCAACTGAACAGAAAAGATCAATTGAGTAAGTACCTGAACAACTGAGTAACTGAACAAGGCATGACAAACAAGGAGAGCCTTAATAACTGAACAAAGAAGGGTGACTCCAGAAGAAGCTCATTTTTGTGAGCAACTGTACACAAAAAACCATTGAGGAAGCATCTTAATTAAGAAAAGAAATTAGGATAATAACTAAAAAACTGAACAATAAAAAAAGGGAACCTGTTCAGTAAACTAAGTAACTCCTTTTTGTGAGCCACTGAACAATTGAGCATATGTCAAAAATGGTCAGAAAAACTGTATCTAAATGAGTAAATGAACAAAAAAGAGCAATTAGTCAAGCAACTCAATCCTGTGAGTAACTGAACAAGCAAAAGTAGATTGTACGCAACTGAACAAAGAAGAACATTTGCTAAAACTGAACCAAAACGAGAAGTATATCTTCTCAATTCCTTACCAACACATTGAACGGTAAATTGTGAGCTGGCAACGGATTACCCAACAGGCAGGTCAACACATTCAAAGCACTCGAAGTACCATCAAAGTCACCGCGATGTCTATGCCAAATCCATTGAAAGAGCAAGGCCAACAAACAGCAACAGATGAGCAATAACCAAACACTTCTGCTGAACGGCACCACCAGCTGATACATTGCACCCACTTGGGACTCCATGCGGACCACAAAAACCAAATCACTCTGATGATACGAATACGTGGTGGAGAAGTGATTGCGATACAAATGCGAGGCACTGAACGCACCAATGGCCACCTCCGAGCTGCGATCGGCCAGCTGATCGAAGCAACCCAAACAGATGTCATTCGGTTCGGGGGCCAGGCACTTGTCACACGGCGGCAAAAGTTGTATCCGGAAGTGGAAGATCTTGGCCAGCACCTTAAGCAGCTCGCCATCGATGCCAGTCAGACGCCAGCTCTGTGCACGTTGTTCCGCATCCTCGCCATTGCCATCGAACATCACAAACGGCGGCAGACGGTACCAGCTGACGTTCAACGGACAACCATACAGACTGATCACTGTACGATCGAAGAGATGACGCTGCTCGTACATTAAGCTGCCGTTCGAGAAACGATTCAGCAGCTGCACCGTCAAACTGCGATTACAACTGGGTCCAAACAGGCTATAGCCATAGATCAAAACCTCCCCCAGCTGCTGCTGCTGCTGGGTCATCAGTATGGCGTTCATTACCTGAAACCGCAGACAGATATTAAACATTTCCCTAATGCTCTCCATGCTCTCCTCCCCCGCCTCATGCTGTCCCGTCCAGAGTATCAGGAAATTGAATTCCCGATCAAATTGCTTATCCGCAAAATGGAAACTCAACGCACGAAACGACTCGGCCGAGTCCACCAGAAACAGTATATGATCTCGGGGCGTCTTGATGGGTGCATCCTGTAGCAATTGTATGGACAACGCCGAGCCAATTTCCTTAAGCAAATAGTTGAGTAGTTGATGCTGATGTTTATGGTCCTGACACAGCTCCACCACGAGCAGCGTATTCTGGCGCGGACTAACGTGATGCGCCACCACATGCAAGGCGGCCGCAGCCAGCGGTGTGGGCTGATAGGGAAATGGTGCATGCACCGCGGCAAGCACCAGGCTGGGCCAAAGGAAGAGCTGCCACCGCCACATGGTGAGTCCACGTACTGCGGAAAACTGCACAACAAACGACTAATTGCACATTAATTTCACTAATGGCAAACGCTATTTTTAATTGATTGATTGAATTGGCGGATAGTGCGAAATTAATTTATCGAATTGGATCTACACTTTAGACTAATGAGCGTGCTTTAGTAGTTTGAGAGTGTGTGTGTCTTATATGCTCACCCAAAGGGGGGGGGGGGCTAATGAATGGGACTAGAAAAGAAATCAAGAAGTGTGGCCCTTGGGCTTAGGGCGCCTGCTTCAAGTGTTGATCGTTGTCAAGCAAGGCAATTAGTTAAATCATGTTTACTAACACATTTATCTTAGATTCCGATAAGTTTCCAAACTCTCCATAAGTCTACAAACCCCTGATTATCACTTTTGCTACTTTTTATACTCAAACAAGCTGTAAAACATTATTTTGAGGAACTCTACAGCTCTCCAGAGATCTTAAATTGCAGAGCAATGTACACTAAATGCATTCTATTTAATTTTTAACACACCTTTGACTACTTACTGCCCTTAAATGGAGCTTTAAGAATCATTCACCACTTTCCAAACTCTCCAACATCAACTTAAACACTTTATCAAAAAGTCTCCAAACTCTCCAAAATACTCTACACAACTAAACTCATATTTTAGTATACTCCAAGAGCTTAAGTAAGCCCTAAGCTTATAAAGTACACTTTTTGAAACGAATTTGCTTGGATAAAAACTCTCCAACTATGAATTTAGTCTACAAACTTCCTCGCAGAACTCTACATAGCTTACCAAGCAGCTTTTTTTCATCTTATACAACTTGAGTAAGCGATAACCTTATTTTTAGCACTATTTATAGTAGCTCTACCGAAGCTACATAATGTATACAAGTCTCCAAAGTCCCACTTACATATATGCACAGCTTTTAAAACTTTTCCAAGCTGCTTTTCCCACCTTAAACAACTTGAGCAAGCGAAAACCTTATTTTTAACACTATTTATATTAACTCTACCGTAGCTCTAAAATAATGTCATTTCGGAAAAAACTCTCCAAACTCTTCAATTCAACGCCAAACAACTCATAAATCAGTTTTTAACTCAAACCATCCAAATTCTGCCACACAAAATTATTATAGGCATCTCTACAAACATTTGTATTTGGCATATAAGTCTCCAAACTCTCCAATTCTACGCCACACAACACATTAATCCTTTTAAGTGTCATAACATTATAAGAGGCATCTCTACAAAAATGTTATTTTAGTATGCAACTCTCCAAACTCTCCAATTTCACACCATACACCACACAAATCAGTCTGAAGCTGAAACCAAAAACAAACTTAAATTTAGCCACTCTACAAAGTCTCCAAATCTTCTAGTTAAGCACACAAGACTTTTGTAGAAACTGTAAGCCAAAACCAAATATAAACTAAGCTAACAGATGACCTCAATTCCAACTCTTCCAAGTCTCCAAAGTTCACAATTTGCTGTGACTTTTCCGGGCGTTAGCCCCTAAATCAACCCAAACAATGGGCGCAGCTACTAAACATTTTGCGGTTTGAAAAATTAAAACAAAGCACAGACGAGATGCGTCAGCAACAGACACACATACAAATGTACATATGTACATATGAGCCAATCCAATATACTTTTCAAAGCAAACAGAAAACTTGAAGCTGCCAGCAGGCAGAAGACAAGCAAAAGGCAGCCACTTGAACCCGCAGCCTGGGCCCAAAAATCGAGAGCAACAGCAAGAGCCAATTTCCAGCCCGATGAGGGGGAAAAAAAAACAAGGAGAAAGAAGCGCCAAAAAACCGCATACAAGTAATAGAAATGGACCAGCTCTAGTCCTAGTCCTAGTCCTGCTGCTGCTGCTCCTGCTGCTGATGTGTCTTATCTTGTCCTGCAGTGGCAGAGCCAACGCCAGCGCATCCTGGAAGCTTTTTATCTTGGCGTCATGTTGATGTTTGTCGGAAACTTGATTATTTTGGTCGTTTCTTTTTTTTTCTCCTTTTTTTTTTTTGTATTTTCACATGTCGAGTGGTTGAAGATGTTTGTGCTGGGCCCGCGGCAGACAAGCAAGCAAGCAGGAGCAGCAGCAGCAGCAGCACCAGGGCAGAGGATTAGCCCAAAAAGAGTTTGACTTCAATGTAAATGCAACTTTAACTTCTAGCAACGGCAGGCCGAGGCCTTGTTACCTGCTTTTTTTTCTCTTCCTTTTCGATTTTTGGCAAACAAGCAGCGCATAAGTAAAATAAGTTGTAATAAGAGCAGTTAACAACCTGACTGAAGACCGAGACGGGACACCTGAAGGTAGCGTTACAAACGAAACGAATGTGTGCCAAAGTTACAGTGGAGACTGCATAAAAGGTAGGTTTATTCAAGCGGTCTATGTCCAAGGCATTAGCTAAACCAGACAGCAGCTACTCAGTGAACTTATAAGTTAAACCGAAAAGGAAGCTAAACTACTATAGAATTAGAGTGAAATCAAGGTGGGGGCGAGAGCAATTCCACTCCACTCCGGTCGCTCTTAGTCATCTTCCACTCTAGCCGACTCCGTGACAAGGACAAGTAGAAGCGAACGAATGTTTGCCTGACAACTCCTTTAAAATGTAGTTACTGTTGTTATTATTCAACCTTAATGAACTTAACAAGCTCACACGACGACGACAACATGCCAGCAGTCGGACACAGACCAGAAGCCCACCCCACTCACCCAACCACCCACCCACCAGACAGACAAACATAAGTGCACACACACACACACACACACACACACACACATGGGCGCTCAATGTTTTGGGGTGTGCGAGTGTGTGGCATGTTCATGTCGCAAGAAAATTTTTGCACTCAATGGCGCAGGGTCACGTAACTCAAATAAAGCGGCAAAGCCACCAGCTACAAAAACACAGAAAGAAGCGCACTAAAAACAACGCTGCACATTGTGTGCATGGCCAAAATAAAAAAAAAACCTTGGCAGGAGAAAACAAATGCATAAAAATAAAATGAAGATGTGCGGCAAATATTGGAAGGCCTCAAACATATAAATATATATGGACGAACTCCTAGCAAATAAATTAAATGAAAATTAAAGACAAATTTGTAGACATTTTGTGCAATTTTTAAAACGCTGTTTGGGGAGGATCTGATGGCTGGACCAGTGGAGCTGCTGCTGCGTGGCGTTTTCTATGGTTTGGTCCTTCGAGCCGGATCGACGTTTTGTTGAAGTAAGTGTAAGTGGAATGCAATAAACACTTCGAAAATAGCAACCCAAAGCTCTAACAAGAGATAAACCAGGCTTAAACCCAAATAAAAGCAACTCTACAAAGTCTCCAAAATTCACCATGTGCTAAGCAATGAACACTTTGGTACTTTTTCTACTCCATCTACTTAAATTAAGTATTAATTGAAAAATAAAAACTCTACAAACTCTCCAATTAAAATGTTTACCATTCAATAAAACCTGCTTTAAGTCATAAGAAACCTTATCAATTCATAAGCCTACTTTTTCATCCTATTAAACTCTAACAGAAAGTCTCCAAAGTCTACCATGTGTTGCTTTATTAACTTTGTGTCAACTTATTGACCTAAAACAGACTCTCCAAAGTATCCCATTGAAAATAAAAGCAACTGTACAAAGTCTCCAGAAGCCACAATTTGCTAAGCAATGAACACTTTGGTACTTTCTCTACACCATCGACTTAAATTAAGTATTAACTGAAAAACAAAAAACTCTCCAATTAAAATGTTCACAATAAAGGAATCCTTATCAATCCATTAGCCTACTTTTTCAACCAATTGAACTCTCTAAACTCTCTTCTACTGAAGTACTGACCTCAAAAAATAGACTCCCATTGAAAATTTCGTTATTTAATAAAGATCTGTTAAAGTCTTAGGAAACTGAATCAAACCATTAGCCTATTTAGCATATTTTTCCAACCAATTAAGTTCTAAAAAGAAGACTTCAAATACTACAAAGCAGTTTTGCACTACAATGCAAAGAACTTTATGCTTAATAAAGCCATCTACATGTATAAAGCCCCTTTTTTTCCTCTCTCTGAACTTAACTATTGACCTTAATATTAAACTTCTTTTAAAATTTTAGTCCTTAAACTTAAGTCTTAGGTAACATAATCAATCTAAACAGAAACACTCCTATCATCGGAATGCCTTTAATTTTCTCAATAAAACAACATATTTCTTTTAGAAGTTTAGAAATTTATGCACTTCGGTTTATGGCAAGGCTTAAGATCCTTATTAAGCCACAGCCGAACCGGTTCTAAGCGTTTCGTTACTGTCCGTTGCTTTGAACCATTTCTAATATGTGTTTACAGTCAAGCTTTCATACCAAAATTATGCACATTTGCAGCAGGAGAAAAAGAAGCAGCAGGCATCAGTAAACTAGTTAACTGGACCAAGCCCTTTATTTTTGGTGGAAACTTACGTTTTCCAAAAAAATGTTCAATCCTCGTGCACTTCAACTGAAACTTACAAGCATCTGGCATCCAAATGAAAACTGAAAACCAACTAAACAAAGATCCCAAGTATGATTTCGCTGTACCATTCCCAGTATTTGTGGTATGCAACAGTATAAGAGCGTAAAGTGTCTTATACGGGAGCATAAAAGCCGGCTACCATAACACAAACGCCGACAGTCGCTTGCTGTCGGTCCTTGCAGAAGGAGGACTGCCTAACCGACTGTCTCTCTGTGTGTGTGTGTGTGTGTGTGTGTGTGTGTGAGTATGTGAGACTGTGTCAGTGTGTGAGTGGCATAGGACCAGCCAAAGAAAAAAAATGCAATTGCCTCAGATTGTAATGCAAATCAAAGGGTTTTAGAGAATGGATTTTGTGATGTTGATGTCAGTTTAAGCTAGTTGTTAGTTTGCCTCTTAACGACTGAGAAACACGTCCAAATCATAAAATTTTTGGAATTTTTTAACTTGAATGAATGGATGACTAAAGAAAACAAACTATTCAGTTGACAAGGCAGCTGAAGTATGGCGATTTCTTTGTGTCCAAGCTGACACATTTGAATCTTAAGGTCTTAGATGCTTATCTCTAGCAGAGTTGATATGAATTGGTAGAGTTTTTTCTTATAAAGTGTTTTGTGAAATTTTTTAGAAAATATACCCAAATCAACATAGCCCAGTTCTATTTCATTGAAATCTCCTTAAACTTGCAGTACCATTTAGCTTATTTTGATGATATATCAAGCCTCTTGTCTAAAACCTCTAAAACTAGTTTTTCGACCGATCGTTCCTATGGCAGCAATATGATATATTCATCCGATTTTGACGAAACTTTGTAGAATTGTGTAAAAGTATAGAAAATAAATAAGTGCAAAGATTTGAGACGCTCCCATAGAAAATAAAAAAGTTTTCCTCGTCAAAACTGTTTTTAAACCCAACTTTTCCAAGGCAGCTATACTATATAATTGTCTGATTTCTACCAAACTTAGTGGAATTATAAAAAATAATATTAAACAGAAAATTATGAAGTTTGGAGACGTTTTCAAAAGAAACAAAAAACTGTTTCCCACTAAAACTAGTTTTTCGACCGATCGTTCCTATGGCAGCTATATGCTATGGTCATCCAATTTGAACGAAACTTTGTAGAATTGTATAAAGGTAAAGAAAATAAATATGTGCCAATTTTAAGCCACTTTCCATGGCAAACAAAAAAGTTTTTGCTACTAAGACTGCTTTTCAGACCTTACTTTTCTATGGCAGCTATGCCATATAGTTGTCCAATTTTAACCAAATTTAAAGATATCATAAGAAAGCATATCAAACTAATAAATACGGAGTTTTGTGACGTTTCCATTAAAAGCGAAAAAGTTTTTCTCACTAAGACTACTTTTCTGACTCTAGATTTGTATGATAGCTATACTATATAGTCGTGCGATTTCAGCCAAACTTAGTAAAATAATGGAAAAGCATAGCAAACTAAGAAATACAAAGTTTGGAGGCGTTGCCATGGAAAACAAAAAAGTATTTCTCACTAAGACTAGTTTTTCGACCAATCTTTTCTATGACAGCTATATGCCATAGTCATCCGATCCGGTTGGGATTGACAAATGTTTAGCGTATTTGTACAAAAAGACTTGGTGCAAAGTTTGGTAAAGACAACATTCAAACTGACGAATGAGATGGCATAGAAACAGACTGATATAGCTAAATCCACTCGACTCGTCATGCAGTTCAGGAATATATATACTTTATGTGGTGGGCGATTCCTTTTTCTTTGCCTTACAAACATCTGAACAATTTCAGGATCGTCTAAACAGTAGTAGAGTTATAAGCACAAGAAAGTTTACTGCAGCAATTTCGCCTTCAAATTGAATACTTAAGTAGCTTTTCAACTAACCTGATTTAAGTCTCTTCAAAAACAAAATTCTCATTTACATTTCACCTTAAGCTGCTGCTTTTGAAAGTCGAAGCTAGAATGTTCTTCAGTTTGTATAATTTGAAATTTTAACCTAGAGCATTTAGAAGAGCTTTCCATAAAGCCACATCGAAAGCAAATACAAATACAAAATATTAGTTCCAGCACTCGGAAGTATGCTAAGTTTTGCCATTTAATTTGCGGTCACAAGTGACCAGCACACACACACACACACACACAGAGAGAGAGAAAGAGAATCAAAGGCTGCTCAAGGACATTTTAGCTACCGCAACAAACGGCACACACACACACACTGGCACGCATATTTGCTCTCGCACACACATACCAAGGCGAGCAACGTCCTGGCAATGTAATTAGTTGCTCGAGGTGCTTTAATTAAAATGTATATCCCTATTGTCCTGCCCCTTGTCGTAATTGTTCGTGTTACAATTAATTATGTCAAATGGCCAAAACCCAAACGACCCTCCAAGACCGATTACAATTCCGGAACATGAGGCAAATCTAGAAAGAAAATAAACAAAACAGAATATGTTCTTCTTTTTTTTTTTTGTTTTTCAATCAATTTGCATATCGATGTCCTAAACCTAATACCCAGCTGGAGAGTGGGAGGTGTGGACTGGGAGGGGGGAGGCTGAAGGATTGAGTTTTGTTTTCAATAATAAATTTAATAACTGTAAAACTGCTCGCAGGCATCAAGTTGATGCTCAAATTATTTAACAGGTTGAGCAAATGAAATTTGATGTACGAAAATATTTACAAAATAGTACGAAAAGTTTTCGAATATGAATTCAGTAGCATAAGCAACAAAGAAAAGGCTTTTTAGAGAGCTTTGCCATCCTTATTGGGCATAGTATGTACATTTTCTCTGCCCGCATTGCCGACCACTGTTCTACAACAAATTACAGACCTTTTTTGAGAAGAAAGAAGCGCTTTGAAGCTCTTATGGTGACTTTTAACAGCTCGCTCGACGTTTTCTGTATATTTCTTATATTTTCTCAGTTGCCAGTGGCAACTTCTTTGCTCAAATAGCCGACCACGGAAAACTAGCTTATGCCATGAATATTTTCTCAGTTGCCAAGTGACAATTTCTCTGCTCTCTTTACCTACACCGGTTGGCTGGCTTATGTAACAAATATTTTCTCAGTTGCCAGTGGCAAATTCTCTGCTCACATAGCCGACCTCGGAAGGCTAGCTTAACTTTTGCTGTTTATTAAATCTCTGCTTACATTTCGTACCCCGGAAAGCTAGCTAATGTTAGGAAACTTTTCTCAGTTGCCAGTGACAAATTCTCTGCTCACATTGCCGACCTCGGAAAACTGGAGAATATTATATTTTCTCAGTCTTCACTCTGCTCTCATTGCCTACACCGGATGGTTGGCTACTTTGACAAGTTTTTTCTGAGCTACCAGTGGCAAATTCTCTGCTCACATTGCCGACCTCGGAAAACTAGCTTATATTATATGCTTTCAGCTGCCAGTGGCAGCTACTCCTCTCTCATTGCCTACACCGGATGGTTTGATAATTTAACACATACTTTCTGAGCTACCAGTGGCAAATTCTCTGCTCGCATTGCCCACCACTGAAAGCTAGCTTACACTACGAATATTTCCTCATCTGTCAGTGGGAAGCTCCGAAAAGTTGTAATTTTACTGTTTATTTCAAAGACTTTCTCATCTAACAATGCCCAATTCTCTGCTCACATTGCCGACCCCTTTGAAATCTGTTGAAAACGGCAAATCAAAGCGAAAAATTGCTTGCATTTCTCTCTCTGGATAATCATCAAGTAGAATATATCGAAACTTCTATCCCCATCATCATCATTCTTAGGTCTGAAAGTAACTTAGCGCCCGCAGGCAGTCGGTGCAAAGTCAGCCCGTTGACAGGTTAATGTCAAATCGTGCAACCAAAACCAAAAAGCCAACAAAGTGAGAAGAGCGGATGGAAAAAAAAATGACAACAAAACGTCGGCCAAGCGGCAAAGTTTTTCGTCAACGCCAGGACGTAAGCAGGATGGGGGGGGGGGGGGGGGGGGAGTGAAGAAGCTGTCAACTGACAGTTATGAGAAAAAGTAAAGCTGACGAAGACATCAGCGGGGCAAATTTGTTTAGTCTTAGTCTGTCGCCCTGCCGCTGCTGCTCCACTCCCTCTGCCTGCATGCCATTTTGGTAATGATGGCTTAAAGGACGTCCCGCTGCGACAATGTGTTTGTTTTTTTTTTTTGTTTCTTTCGGTGCTTCGCGAGGACGCGCCGTTAACAAAGCGTGTCGTGTGGGGGGGCAGAGGAGTGGAGGAGAAGGAGAAGGAGAAGGAGAAGGAGAAGCGGGTGTCAACCGCTAAAAGGGCGTTAAGTGTTTTATTTACCCTCAAAATATAATTTATATGGTGGCTGTGTGTGTGTGTGTGTGTGTGTGTGTGTGTGTGTGTGTGTGTGTGTGGAGTCCTGTGTGGCTGAGGATTTGTTGTGAAGTGATTTAAATTTTAAGTACTTTTTGCGTTTTTCTCCCGCTATTCCGTTTCGCTGATTACTTTTCTCATTTTGCAAATTGACTTGATGACATTTTTCGGGTAATTTACACAATTCCGATTATCCTTTATCCTGGCAACGAGCTGCCAACTTGGCTACAATTAAGCTGCATCGATAATAGCGGCAGCAGGGCTTTGCACTTTAGTTCGAACAGGGCTGCCAACCTGGGCTAGTTTGTTTCATATTTTTTAAAAGGGCTGCCAACTTGTCTCAAATTTACTTCATATATTCAGTTTTAACTCAAATATTTGAGGTGTTTATTGACTTGGCAAATTTAGAATATAATGTTTATGACTAGGGCTGCCAACTTAGTTGAAACTGTGATACCTTTTCTTTCAAATTATTCATTTATAAATACTTTAAGCTGCTAAAAGGCTTATTGCGAACAATTTTAAGTGTTCTATTATATTTTTTGGGCTGCCAACGTTTGCGCCTGCGTTTTTTTTTACAAAGGGCTGCCCACTCGTAGATATATAAGAGTTCCTGTTAAGCTGTGTCATTTTTTATAATAATAAAAAAAATATTTATTTCTAAAAGGGCTGCCAACCTGATTCAAATTAAAGTAATCATACGCTATATACACCTGAACTGTACTCTAATCATAACATACAAAGCTTTTAAACTAATTTGAACAATTTTATTTATTAATTCTTCTTAAAAGCGCTGCCAACTCTTTTCAATTTAGATTTTAAGCAAGAAAACCTTCTTTATTTTAAATCTTATTTATAGGGTCTATTACAGAATTGGATAAATGTTGTGTCAATGAAGAAGGCTGTCCACTTGCTGGCATTAAATTCACACAAATTGCTACTGTTGATTGATTTAAAAACTTTTGAGGTGAATTTACATAGTTACTTACTAATTTTATTTCCCAAAAATGCTGCCAACTTGTCTCAGTTTTAGAAAACTGCCTTGAAATAAACTCCAAGATTTAAATTGTCTTTTTAATACCCTCGCAAAGGGTATTATAATTTTGCCCAGAAGCTTGCAACGCATAGAAATATTCATTTCCGACCCCATAAACCATATATATTATAGATCAGGGTGAGGAGCTGAGTCGATTGAGCTTTGTCCGTCCGTCTGTTTCTACCCTAGTTCGGTCTCTCAGTTTCAGCTATCGAGCTGAGAGTCTTCTTTTTGCTGCACACTACTAATATGTTGGAACCGACCAAATCGGATGACTATATCTCATAGCTCCCATAGGAACAATCGGTCGAAAAACTAGTTTTAGTATGAAAAACTTTTTTCTTTTCCATGGAAACGTTTTCAAACTTTGTAATCGTAAGTTTTCTATGCTTTTTTATAATTCTACCAAGTTTTATCAAAATCGGACAACTATATGGTATGGCTGTCATACAAAAGATGGGTCTGAAAAACAGTCTTAGTTAGAAAAACTTTATTGTTTTCAATGGTAGCATTCTGCAATTTTGTATTTGTTTGTTTTACATGCTTTCACATAATTTTACAAATTTTTGGCCGAATCGGTTGACTATATCATATGGCTTCCATACGAAGGATCGGTCTGAAAATCTGAAAAAGAGTATTTTTTTTTAAAAACATTTAAGCGAGCACTTGCAAGGGTATAAAAAATTGGCGCACAGACGAAGTTAGCTTAGCTTTCTCGTTTTTCAGAATTTCATTTAAAGAATTTCTATTTTTTAGTAGTTTCTAAGCTTTAGAAATTTTATGTTCGTTGGTGCTGCCAACTCGACTTAAATGCCACTGAGGCATGAATTCATTTGACTTTTTCTGGCATTCCATGTGTGGGGAACTCTGCTAAAGAGCGCGTGTGGCCTGTTACCTAGAAGAACATTAACTTTTTCATTCGCAAAAACTTATACAACACTGGTCCCATAGTTGATGGTCGACAAAAGCCGCGTTCCATTTTAAAGCTGATACACTTTAACTCCATTCACATTTACCCTTCTTCTCCCTTTCACTTTAAACAAATCCATAAAACCCTAATAATTGTCTTTGGGCATTATGTTTATGTTTATTGTTGTTGTTGTTGCTGTTTTCATTACTAATTGTTAAATGATAAGAAAAGACAAAGCAGGGTTGAGGATGAACCCTTCGTTGTTTTTGTGTTTTTTTTTTGTGTCTCAGTTTTGGTTGCTGGCTGCCATTTAACGTCGTTTACATGACACTTGAGGCTTAACCCTTTCGGGCCGCAAAAACAGCTTGGGCTAAATGTGTTAAACCATTAAATGAAATTGAAATTCTTGCCAAGTTTACTTGATTATACTGTCACCAATAATTAAATGTGGCAACAAGTTGCCGCAAGGCGAAGAAACCGTAGCCAGGAGCCAATGTTTTAAACTGTTTAAACGGCTTGGCAGCCCGCTGGCTTTGTGATAAATTGTACTCATTAAAATATTTTAATTTACTTGCCAAAAGCGCGAGAGACTCGACAGGAGTGGTGGATGGAGGGGGAGGGAGGGAGGGAGGAGTGAAGGGCTAAATGTGACATTTAATGAATGCCGAACACATTTTTGGGAGGAGCGTGAAAAGTTGCTGTTGTTGTTGTTTTTTGTTGTGTGTGCTTTGTTTTCTGTTTATATTCGCAGATGAGTTGGCAGGCCTTAATTATGTTAATTACCCGCAAAATGTTATCAAGGCAATTAAGCGTTTTAATGACGGAAATTGAATGTTATCGATAAAACGAAATGGCAGCTAACAGCAAAAGCTAAACGCTTTTAATTAAGACAAGTTGGCAGTTCGGCCATGTAAACGATTTGAATTAAACTAATTCTTTAATAGTTTTAGCCTAGCTTTAGTTACAGTTCATGATCTCAGGCTTATGGGCCACAAGTTGGCAGCTCATTTGAGCTTAAATGAATACATGGAGATTTAGTTTCGGCATTTAAAGGTATTCTATAACAAGGTTTGGCTTATTACACTTAAAAATTATGTATAATTTAACCCTAATTGGCAGCTCTCTTGGGTATAAAATTGTGGAAGAGCTTTTTAAAGTATTAATTATAATTGTTTTAGATTTTTTTTACCACAAGTTGGTAGTTTTACTGAGCTGAAATGAAGAATGGTGCCGTAGTTAAGGCATTTTAACTAATTTCAACAAGTTGGCAGTCTTCCAAAGAGTTAAAGTACTGTAAACTAGTTTTATTTATAGTTTTATCAGCTATATTTGCCACAAGTTGGCAGTTCTTTTAAGCATGAAATTAAAGTGGGCTGGTTGAAAGTGGCTTTGGCTACTGTATTTACCTCAAGTTGGCAGCTCTGTTAAGATACTAGGTTCACATGCTGCTTATTATTTCATTTCAACCAGCTGGCCAATCTCCAGAAGCCAAAAACCAACAAGGATTTCTTTTATTTCCCACAAGTTGGCAGCGCTTTTCTCCCTTTTTATACTCTGTACAGTAGGTAGACAGTATTATAAGTTTGTGCAAAAGTACTTAACATCAAGAAGGAAGCATCTCCGACCCTATAAAGTATATATATTCTTGATCAGCATCAACAGCCGAGTTGATATGGCCATGTCCTTCTGTCAGTCTGTCTGTCCATATGAATGCACAGATCTCAGAGATGGTAAGAGATAAAGGTTTGACATGTATTGGACATGTGCTTCTTATGTCTGCAGGTATCTCAATTTGATTTTCAATTTTGGCCACGCCCCCTACCGCCCCCGCAGTTTAGAAAAAACGTCATATCTTCCACAGTTTTAAAGATAGATGGTTTGTTTCTTTTGAAAATATTTAGTAATAAGAATAACTTATCGATCAGCCAAAGGAATGTTGAAGATCGGATTAACGGTTTTCGAGTTATGACCAAAAGACTGTTCGCTACTGCAGCGCAGTAGCAGCGCTGCAATCAGCAGCTACTGCAACATCAAAACGTATGCTGAGAGTATAATTTCGTTGGTACAGAGTCTTTTACAGAGACTTTCTTTCTTGTTTTTGCCTCAAGTTGGCAGAAATTGTAGTGGGGTGGTTGAAAGTGACTTGGGCTGCTATATTTGCCTCAAGTTGACAGTTCTGTTAAGATTTTAGGGTCAAATTCTACATATTATTTCATTTCAATCACTTGCCAGTCCCCCAGAAGCTAAAACCCACGCTGATTTCTTATGTTTCCCCACAAGTTGGCAGCTCTTTTTTTTTAGTCTTTTTCTGTTGCCACAAGTTGGCAGTCCATTTGTTTCTCTTTAAACCCATCCGCCTATAAAATGATGGCAAATGATTCAATTCAATTTCAAATATAAAAAAAAAAGTCAGCCAACTGCGCTGATTAGATAAGCAACAACAACAACTAAATGCCCCACGGGAACAACTCCATTTTTCTAGCTCCCACTCGCACCACCCACCGTCCCCCCCCCCCCCCTTCCTCGCACTGACTCCTTTTGCGTTGTGTTGACTGTGTGGCAGCAACTTTGGCTTACAAATTGTTTTTTAGTTGGCAGAACTTTTAATTTGGTTATGGTGTGAAAATGTTTGTGTTGCCTGAAGTTTGTGGTGCAAATTAATTTGCATTTTTTTTTCTCTCTCTTTCGAGCACAAAAAAATGTATATATATATACATAATCAAGAGTATATATGTATGTACCGAGGCGATATCTATGTGGCTATGCGGCTGTTGCGTGACTGGCGGCAATTAGTGGGCAATTAATAAGCGACCGTTTGATAAGAGAAGGGACACGCATATTATTATTATTATTGTTATTATTGTTATTGTTCTATTAATCAAACAAATCCATTTTCATATTTGATACGGGTCGGAGCCGAGCCGAGTCGAGCACTCAACTGCCATAAATGTAATAAAAAACCTTAAAAGCTCACACGTCAAACGCAATTCAATTGACAGACAGTCGGACATGTGTGCCCACACCCCCAACCCCCCACCGCCCCAACCCCCCACCACCACGCATCATGCCATTTGGGCCAATTATCAGGGCCATTACTGGGCCTCAATTCAATTTGGTTGACGTTTCAAATGGCTTTCTTTTTTTTGAGAGGGTCACATGATATGTCGGTTATAGTTTTTGGCTCAAGTTTTTCCTTCACTTTGTTGCCTTAACAAAACTTTCGCATTGATAAGAGCGAATGGATGGATCTCTCTTATGCTCGCTCTCGTTTGCTCGTAATGAAAAGTTTTGGGCGTAATGAAATAAGCCAAAGTTTTTGCAGCTTTCAATAATAACTGTAAAAGTAAGTAGCAAAAGTTTTTTGGGAGCAAACTTTTATCATTCGATTTTTTTTGGTGGTTTTTGTATTATTTGTTTTTTTTTTTTTTGGTTTTTGTTCTATTAATGGGTAAGAGGCTATCAATGTGATTATGAAGTGCCAAGCGACTAATGTCTGTGTGTGTGTGTGTGTGTGTCCGTTTGAGTGCATTTGCTGATGCCCAGATAAGTATGCTACACTTTTTGCTGTTGACAAGTTCGAACCGCAAGGGGGAACTTTCAATGTGGACCTTCGATTTGATAGATTTCACTTTGCACACAGACAGCACACTCATGCAAAATCGAATGTCCACTTTGCAAATTTCCCTGACATTCACTTGTTTGGCCCTTACTCGTCTTGCTGTTCTATGAATAGCATGTGCTCCGACTTTCACTTACTTTGGCGTATGTTTCACCTTATACTCGATACATAGAACTTATTACTAGGTATTCAATTAGCAGTACCTTATACTAAGAGCTTGCACTAAGTACTGAATACACCGAACTCGATAATCAATCTTCGATATTCAATGTACTCAAAGCTCAGTATTCAACCCTAAGAACTCAATACTAGTTACTCGTTGCTTAAAACTTCAAACTGAGTACTCAAAACTCAGATTTGAGACTCCATGCTAAGAGCTTGATACTACATACTTGATACTAAGTACTTGATACTCAATATTCGATACTCAGTAAACAAGATAATCATCATCCAATACTCAGTACTTGTTACACAGTACTTGATACATAGTATTCGACTCTCCGACCTAGATTAAAAATACTCGGTACTCGAAATATGATACTATATAACTCAGTTCTCGACACTAAGTATTCCAAACTAAGAACTCAATTCTAGTTAGTCGATACTTAGAACTAGATACTCAAAACTCGATACTAAGTAATTGATACTCAGTACTCGGCTCTCAGACTTCGGTTATAAGTATTGGGTAATCGAAGCTCGATACTTGGCACGCTATAGAACTCTGTACTCGATAGAAAGTACTTGATACTTAGTACTCAACCACAGTGAAGCGCTTTACAGCAAAGAAAATACTCAAATGTGGACTCAGAGCTAATAATTCAAGCAAGTTAGCTTGAAAATATGTAAGAACAAGTCTCTACCAGCTTCTTCTTCAAATTCCATGATTTTGGTGTCCAAAAAATGTTTAGAGAAAGCTGAATCTACCTGCGACAGGACTCTTTCTGGTTTTCAAATCAATCAGATTTTGCTTCAATAACCCCATAAACAATTGATAGTGTGACCGTAGAACCAGATCTGTGTTAGAAGAAGTAAACAAATGGCAACACTTAAGCTAAGTTTTCAAATCAAGAAGATTGGGCTTTCAAAATCGAACAAACAATAGAAAGAGTGAAGGTACAACAACAAGAATTGTATTAAAAGTAAAGAAATGGTCTAAGCTAAGTTTTCAAATCAAAAAGAAAGTAAAAGAAAAAGGAAAGTAATTGTGAGTAAAAGCAATGAAATGGTCACACTTAAGCTATACTTTCCAATCAAAGTGACAAAACCGAACTAAAAGTAGACAGTGTGACGGTACAACAACAAGATCTGTGAAAGAAGAAGGATGGAAACAAACTAACAAAAGACAATGTGACCTTATAAAAACAATATCTGTGTAAGTAAAAGTAAAGAATTGGTAACCCATAAGCCAAGTTTTCAAATCAAGAAGATTTGGCTTCAAAAACCGCACATGCAATGGACAGTGTGACCGCACAACAACCAACTCTGTGTAAGTAGAAGCGAAATCAAATGGTCACACTTAATCTGCTAACTGTAATTTCCCTCAACTCTGCAATTTGCCATTATCCTTTTGTGTGTGTTTTTTTTTTGTATGCCCACCCAAAATAACGCCGTGGTCCTTAGAACTTTCGGTTGTCACTCGCAGCGGTTGGTTGGCAATTAAAAACTTTTCCGTAAAATTTTGTTGCCATTTTCGCACAAATGAAAAATGAAAAAAAAAAAACCAAATTTATAAATTCGTATTTCGGGTTACGAGCATTTTCAATTGGCATGGAAATTGCTATTGCTATTGCCAAAACTTAAATTAAATGTCCTGGACTGATGCGTAGGACGTTGTTGGCTCCGCTCGGTAAGTCCGCATAATGAAATAATTAATTGCTCGAAGGCGTTCGGTGTGGCGTCTCTTTTCGGACAGCACGGCAAAAGCCAATTAAACGGCTGCACTTGATTATTAAGTGATTTATGTTGAGCACCTGGCTTAGCCCGGACGCGGTGGCTCGGTGGCTCGGTGGCTCGGTGCCCACACAAAGCTACAACCTTTGCCTTGCAGCTCAATTTGTAATTTGTGCTAATGAGTGCGTTAATTTAACGCCTGATTAACGTTTGCGGACAGTGCGGTTAGGGTGGGGGAGGCGTTGGAGGAGCACAGCAGGAGCTGGCACTTGCCCTCAGGCCGAAAGTCAATAGGTCAGGGCGGACAAACCCCTTGACTTCTCATGCCAATTATGTGTCTATATCAATATAAATGATTATGTGTGAAGCTTAATTATGATTAATTGTTATTATGACTGTTCAATGGGCTGCACGTAATTCCTGAGGAAATCTAATTTTGAACTTGATTTTGATTTTGAAGGGGGAGGTCAATAAGGGAGTGGAAATTTACAAAGAAAAACTTATTCATTGGTTTTTAGCAAGGGGAATTGCTTTCATAGCATTTCAGCCAAAAGGCAGCAGCAACTCAGCAGCATTTATGCTTGGTTTTTTGCATTCGAAAGCTGCGAATGTCCTTATTGTTGCAAACTTCTTAGGACACGCCAAAGGATGAGGCCCAAATTCATAACTTTGATACTTAATATTTCGTTTGGATCATCTTCTGCCTTTCTAAACCCTTCCTACTCTCTATTATAAAGCTCACTTCCTCATTAATGCCGCTGAACTGTTGCTGTCCTCATTTCGTAGCAGACTTAAAACACTTGCATTTTGTCATGTCAGTCCGTTTCCCTCCTCTGATTATCCTCATTTTCGGCCTCATCAAGTTCAATGTCGAGGGAATTCCCTCAAAGAAAGCAAATGCCCGGCAATAAACCAAAATTGCAAAATGGTCTCCGGCCGAACGTCGTCATCATCAACACGATGTGCAGATTTGGCCGCAAATAAATCGAAACATTTGCCCGGCCGCCATAAAAAAAAAAACAAAAAAGTAGGCAAGCCTCTCCGCTCTCCGCTCTCCACTCCCCTAACCCCGAGTCGCGATAAAGTCAATCCTCCTCCTCAGCGCTGTCCAATCTCTCAAAGTGCCCCAGACATGCCAAAAGGACTAAACAATTTTCTGCGCTGGCAATTTTTATGGCCAAACGATAAGTAAAACGATATTGAATGTGTGTATCCCTTTTTTCTTGGGGTATTTGTATTTGTCTGTCCACCCCAACCGCCACACATTAAATGGTGATAAGCATCGGCATTGTCCTAGAAGTTCCCTTCCCTTCCATTTTCGTTTTCTTTGTTTTTTTTTTTTTTGTTTTTAAAGCCATTTTGGCCCTGCTGATTAGCAACTTTAAAAGGGTCTACAAGAAAATTAGCTGCTAAATGTGGCAAATGTTAAATGGTCATTGCAGAGGCCAGAGGAAGTGCTGCTGCATTTAAAATTATGTTTGGCCCCCTGGCCGCCCCATTCGGGGCATTTATAAAAGTCATTTCGAGCGAACATGCAAAATTTGCTACCATTACGAATGCTGGGCTGAATTGCGCTACGTTAGGGCAATTTGGGGAGTCTTTGTTGGCTGGCTGGAAAGTAAGATTTTATACAATTTTTGAGTTTTTCTGGATTATTTCGAAGGCGGAGTGTAAATCTGCTTTAAGGTGCCTTAAGATATTTGGGGATTTAAAGGATTCTTAGGTCTTACTTTTACTGTTGAAGTGAAGCTCTTCTGAGTCACTCTAATTGATCGCTTTATAAATATTTATGGGGGTCCTGTGAATGGTGATCTTGCCTTAAAAGTATGCTATATAAAATTTGAAAATTTCATAGAATTTTGAGATTTTCAGTACTATTTACAAAACTAAGTTGCTTTCCTCTGGCATTTATTGGAGCCAAACAAGTGTGCTCTTGCCTAGAAGTATGTTATATACAATTTGGAGATTTGCATTCGAAAAGAAGGCTTCAAGATACCTGAAGATTTTGAGGATTTTTCAGCAATATTCCAATTGTTGAAGTGAAGCTCCTCTTAGTCCTGAGAATTGTGGTGTTTCCTATAAGTATGCTACATAAAATTTTGAGATTTCATAGAATTTTGAGATTTTCCGCATTATTTGTAGGATTAAGTAGCTTTCCTAAGGCAAGCTAAATGATCGCTTATTTCTAGGAGCTAAAAGAGTGCGCTCTTGCCTAAAAGTATGCTATATAAAATGATTTACTTTGTAAAAGTGTGCTACTAGATCTTTCTGAGACTACGAGGATTCTTGAGCGGGACTTGCATTGTTGAAACGAGGCTCTTTACAGGCACACTAGATGATGAGGATTTTTCAGCGATACTTTAATTGTAGAAATGAAGCTCCTCTTAGTCCTGAGAATCGTGGACTTGCCTTTAAGTATGCTATATAAAATTTGAAAATTTCATATAATTTTCGAGATTTTCCGCATAATTTTTAGGATTAAATAGCTTTCCTAAGGCAAGCTTAATAATCGCTTAATTGGTATTTCTAGAAGCTTAAAGAGTGCGCTCTTACCTCAAAGTATGCTACATAAAATTTTAAGATTTCCTTTGTAAAAGTATGCTTCTAGATCTTTTTGAGACTTCGAGGATTCTTGAGCGGTATTATCATTGTTGACACAAGGCTCCTTATAGTCACACTAGATGATCGCTTTATTGGTAATTTTAGGCGCCTGAGAACTGTAATCTTGCCTAAAAGTATGCTGTATACAATTTTGTGAGAGGAAAGACGAGTCCAGTTATATTTAGGTTTAGTTTCTTTAGGTTTATTCACTTCTAATCTTCTTGGTTTAGTTTTTACTTCCACTCTCGACAACGACTTATATTCGAATGATCTCGTCGCGTCTCTTTTAGCATACTCTTTACAGTTCTTTTACAGTGTAGTCTTATATCTAGGTGTATGCGAGAAAGAGACGACTATGTCCACTAATGTTATGACTATGTTAATGTTAAAGGGAATAGCAGTTAGGTTGACCATGAGTCTTTGAATGTATCCTCTCTATCCTACTACAACTCGGCCATCCTGACTGCTGTATCCCCTGATCACAGTATTTTACAAAAATTATCTTAATTTACTTATCATTATTTCTAGTTTATCAGCTATTTCTGTATCGTATTAATTTTTTCTTATTTCCTTTCCAAATTCTCATATTTTGTGCACTCCAAATACCTTGATAAGGGTTACGGGACAATTGGAATCCTTCTACGTCTTTTAATAAAAATCTATCGTTTCTTAACACTTTCGTTATCATATAAGGTCCCTTATTTTTCGGAATTAGCTTTCTAGATGCCCCTACAGTACTGTCAAAATTCTTGACCATTACATAATCTCCCTTTTTGTACTTTCTAGCTTCTCTTTTTCCTTTGTCATACTTTTCCTTGTTGTAATCTTGTGCTTTCTTTTGAATCTCCGCCGCTTTGTCTCTTATCCCTGATAAACTTTCTGTAACCGGTATATTTAATTTCTCTTCTAATTTTTCCTTTAATTCGTCCATTACTTGTCCTTTTTGTTCTATCCCGAACAACATTTTACTTGGTAACTGTTTAATGCTTCTATGTTGTGTGTTGTTCATCGCGTATTCTACTTTTTCTATCACCATGTCCCAATGCAAACCTATTTCTGGTTCTATCAACTTTGCTATCATTGGGCCAAGGCTTCTGTTAATCCTTTCAACCTGTCCGTTCGCCTGTGGCGAGCCTGTTGCAATCTTAACATGTTTGATATTAGATTCCTCCATAAATAACTCGAATTCGTTTGACGTAAAACAACTTCCGCGATCTGAAATTATACATTTTGGTCTACTGTATGCCCTAAAATAGTCTCTCAATGCTACCATAACCTCTTTCGTATTTGTCGTTTTTGTTGCATACAATCTCACAAACTTTGTAAAACCATCAACCACAACAAACAGATGCTTTTTCGATCTACCAGAATCTACTGGTCCATAATGGTCGATATGAACTACCTCAAATGGCTTGTTGCCTTTTGGAATGCAGTGCAGCAACCCTTCTCCCTTGCCAGTTTTCGGAGAAAAAGCAATACATTTCAAACAGTTTTCAATGTGATGGACACATTTCTCTTTGATGTTCGGGAACCAATAACTTTTACCTATTATATCCATCATTTTATCTCTACCAATGTGACCAATTTCATCGTGATATTTGTACATCACATGATCCTCCATTTCTTCTGGGACATAAAATAAAATTCTACCATCGTTCGCTTTCCTGTATATAACCCCGTTTCTCATCTCGAATAATTTATGTTCTGTATTCTCCAAAACTTTTTTCAATTTCTGTATTTTCTGATCTTTTGATTGACAAATGACAAGATTATCTTCAAAACTGTTTGTTTCCACAATTAATATGTTTGTACATCTGCTAAGAGCGTCCACATGCTGCATTCTATTCCCAGCTCTATGCACCAGTTCATAGTCATAATTTTGCAGTTCCAATGCCCATCTGGCAATTCGTGGATTAAGCTCTACCTTGTTTAACGTTAGCGTAAGTGAGTTGCAGTCAGTGACAATTTTAAAGCGTTTCCCTTGTAAGTAAATGCGAAATCTGCGTAAAGCATGAATAATAGCTAGCGTTTCTAGCTCGAAACTGTGGTACTTTGACTCAGCCTCTGTCGTTCGCTTTGAAAAATAGAAAATTGGATGAAGTTTCTTGTCTTCTTTTTTCTGTAGCAATACCGCACCAAATCCTAGAGCACTTGCATCACAGTGAAGCTCAATGTCGTCTTTGTAATTATAAATTGATAGCACTGGAGATTGCATCAACTTTTCTTTGAGCGTTGAAAAGCAATTCAACTCATTTTCCCCAAATTGAAACTGTCTATCTTTTTTTAATAAGTCATACAAAGGTTTGGCAATAGTCGAAAAATCTTTTATAAATCTGCGAAAATATGAACACAAACCGAGAAAGCTTTGAACAGCCTGTGCTTTATCTGGAACTGGAAAATTTTGCACTGCTTCCATCCCTTTTTCATCTGCTCTAATTCCTTCACCTGATATCAAGAATCCCAAATATTTAACACTTGATTGCAGAAATTCACACTTATCCATTCGTAACTCCAATTTATTCTGCGATAATCTGATGAAAACCTCTTTTAACGTTTCCAAATGATCGTTTAAATCTTCACTTGCCACCATAATATCGTCCATGTATACGATTACTTTGTTCTCTCTGATCAGGTCAGCAAATATCTTGTTTACAAAACGTTGAAACACTGCTGGGGCATTTTTCAACCCCATAGGCATTCTGAGAAACTCGAACTGCCCTAATGGTGTTACGAATGACGTATATTTAATCGATTCCTCATTGACAAACACATGGAAATAACCGTTTTTAAGATCTAACTTAGAAAACACTTTTTTGTTAACCAATTTATCCAACAAATCATCTATAAGCGGTAGCGGATAGTTGTCTTTGATCAAATACTTATTAATTTTTCGAAAGTCTATACATAATCTCAAATCAATCAATTCTATCGTCTTCTTCTTCACCAGCACTATGTTTGAAGCATATTCAGACTCACTGGGTCGTATTATTCCTTTCTCTAAATAATCATCTAGTATTTGTTGCAACTTTTCCTTCTCTGTATAAGATAATCTTCTAGGAGCGCAGCTAAACGGTTTTGACTTTTCCAAATTTAGTTTGATTTCACATCTGACCAACGGCTCCTGAGGCTTTTCCGCTTTTACATAATTGTCTTCAATTAACTGTTTGAATCGGCATCGTGTTCTATAATCCACATTTTTCCCACAATTGTAATCATTCATTGAATCATCTGTATAATTAATATTAAGCATGTCTTTGTCAAAACTTTCTTCGTTCTCATTTACATTTTCAGTTGATTTACCCAATAACTTTTTCTGTCTGTTAACTGTTTCATTAGTTGTCTTACTAACTGTTTCACTAACTGTTTCACTAACTGTCTTACTAACTATCTCACTAACTGTCTCACTAACTGTTTCACTAACTGTCTTACTAACTGTTTCACTAACTGTTTCACTAACTGTTTCACTAACTGTCTTACTAACTGTTTCACTAACCGTTTCATTTGACTCTACCATTGACGATTCATTTTCATTTGACATATGCTTTCTTGTTGTCGGTTCACATAACTGTGGAAAATTTTCATTTCGTAACTTTTCCGGCTTGTTTTCTTTATGTTTCATATCCACATTCTCTATCGTAACCATTTTCAACGTATTTAGATCTAAATTTAAATCGCATGCCTCCATAAAGTTCCTGCCAAGAACAACATCGTGACTCATAGATTGATCAGCAACAATATATAAATGAAAATAACATTTTATTGATCCTTTCCATATGTAACATAATGATTTTCCAAATATTTCAAGTTGGCTTTTATTTAGCCCAAAATAAGATTTTCGAACTGGTTTCATTGTAACTTCTTTGGGTACTCGATACTTTTTAATAAAAGAAATTGGACTACCGCTGTCTATGAGGCACGCTGCAATAATTGGCAATAATAAAATATTTGAAAACATAATTTTAAAATACCTTACATAATTATTTACTCCAGCACCCTTTCGATTCGCACACTGCCCCACAAAATGACCAAATTCTCCACAGGCGTAGCATGATCCAGGCTCCCTCTTCGGTTTACGGCATTCTTTGGCAAAATGCCCTTTAGAGTTGCAATTTACACAGCGCAGCTCCTTGTTGCCCATAACTCGTGCTGTTGCCATCTGCGATGTGTTGGCTCTTTTCTCCTGTACCGGTAGGCGCACACTAGAGAATGCCCGTAAAATCTGCTCCGGCTCACTAAAGCACTGTATGCGTGCTTGGTCACGCAACCCTGATGCAGGAATTCCTTCAATGATGCACTCCACTAGTTCATCCACATCGATGTTTACGACATTGGACAGCATCATTTTGTCATCGAAATAGGTCGAAAACATTTCATCGGCACACCACTGACGATCCTGGAATTTGCTTCTGGTTTCCGCTTTGGACAGCTTACCTCCGAACGCCATAATCAACTGCTCGAACAATCGATCAGCTGGTTCCAAAATCCGACTTGGATTGGCACGCAGCCAACGTTGTGCATTTCCTTTTAATTTCGCCACCAATAACATTCGCAATCCATCCGCATCCAGATCGTATACTTTTGAAATGTTTTGTAATTGCGCCACCCAATTTCTGGCGCACGATCCTCCGTCGAAATCCATAGTAATTTCCTTGGCCAGCGCCAGTTTGTTTACATTTGCGGTTTGTTGTTGCCCAGCACTGTTCTCGATGACTCTTCCAACACTGCTGGCGTTGCCACCGCTGTTGTTGTTGCCGATGTCGTCTCCAGTGTTGCCACTGAGGTCGTTGTTGATGACGTCATTCACATCTCTTAATTGCGCGTTTTTAATGGCTTCGGCGCGCAATTGTTGAATCAACATTTTTCCCGCATTTATCTCTGCACGCAACTGCTGCACCACTGCTTCTTCAGCACCCTCTGACATGTCGGATTGTGTATGTGCAGCGATCGCTGCCTGTTTTTGTTGTAAATTTTCAGCTGCGCCAGATGTACCTGTACATGTATGTGTATCGAGCGATGATTTCGGCGAGGCACCGTTGCTTGCCTGAGCGTGGCCAGCAATTTCACCACTCAAAGCGGCGTCGCTCAACTCCAGAACTGGCTGCGGTTGTTGTTGTGCATCTTCGTTGTCCACTTCTGCACCCGGCTGATGCTCTGGAGGAACACCACGGCAATTTGGCGATATTGCATTTAATCGCGCCACTAGTTCTGCTTTTGAGCCCTTAGTCGGCAACCCAAGGACTGCTAACCAATTTTTTAATTGGATACACGAAAACTGATTAATTTCTACTGCGTTCATTATGAGTTAGGCCCACTTCTGATTTTGTGAGAGGAAAGACGAGTCCAGTTATATTTAGGTTTAGTTTCTTTAGGTTTATTCACTTCTAATCTTCTTGGTTTAGTTTTTACTTCCACTCTCGACAACGACTTATATTCGAATGATCTCGTCGCGTCTCTTTTAGCATACTCTTTACAGTTCTTTTACAGTGTAGTCTTATATCTAGGTGTATGCGAGAAAGAGACGACTATGTCCACTAATGTTATGACTATGTTAATGTTAAAGGGAATAGCAGTTAGGTTGACCATGAGTCTTTGAATGTATCCTCTCTATCCTACTACAATTTGAAGATTTTATAGAATTTTGAGATTTTCAGTATTACTTTCAGGATTAATTTCCTTTACTCTGGTATTTCTAGGAGCTAAACAAGTGTGCTCTTGTCCTGAAGTATGTTCTATAAATGGTGAAGACTTTCATTCTAAAAAATGCCTCAAAATACTTGGAGATTATGAGGATTTTTCAGCGATATTTTGTTTGTTAAAGTGAAGCTTTTCTTAGGCCTGAGAGTTGTGCTCTTTCCTAAAAGTATTTAGGGCTTTATGGAATTTTGAGATTTTTAGGAATTTTAAACTACATTCTTATGGCTGAAGCGTTGCTTTCGTTGGGCAAGCTAAATGAACGCTTAGCTGGTATTTCTAGGAGCTAATAAAGAGTGATTTTTCCTAAAAGTATGCTGTACAAAATGTATAGAATTTCATTCTAGGATTGAGGGTTCTTCAATGATATTTTCATTGCTGAATTAAGGCTCTTTAAAGGCACACCAGTTGATCGGTTTCTAAGTAATTTTAGCAGCCTGTGCATTGTGATCTTGCCTTAAAGTATGCTCTATAAAAAATTTTAAGATTTCATAGAATTTTAAGATTTTAAGGATTTTTGAGGGGCATTTTTATGCTGAAATTGTTTGAAATTCTGTGTTCTGAATTCTACGCTCCGATCAGTTCGATAGGCAATTGTCAATCGATAGGGTTGCCAGACCATTAGAAAAGTGATCATTTCATACAAGCAGATGACATTTAGAACCAGGCTGTACATTTCGTTCTTTACACGTCGGGGTCACCACTTACAAATGTGCAAATTGTAATGATTTTAAGGTCAATATGCCTCAAGCCGTTTACAGAAGAGTGCAACATACAAAAAATATACAAAAAAAAAAAAAAAACGCCACCCATAGCAAATTACTTTGACTTTCGTTTGCGCTTTTCGCCATTTTTGGCCATTTTGGCTGCCGAGTGCAAGCGCAAAATGTTTATAATTAAACTTTAATGTGTATTTAATGAGCTGGGCGCCAGAGCCTTGAGAAAAACCATTTCAAACAACAACAACAAGCACACAAAAACAAATGCCAGTTGGTCCATAACGAATATGAATATGGAAATATGGAAAAGTCGCCAACAAGTTGAACTGAAAACTGGAAACTTGATCCTCCTGATAATATAAATTTAATCGTTCGCTTAATTGTCTTCATATGAAACCAACTAAATGGTGTTAAAACTTTTGCAAACAAATTGCAACTAGTTGTAAGGAGACGACAAGAAGGAGGACGACGACGAGGACGACGACGAGGACGACGATGACTTGTGAACAAAATTTTGTAAACGCCACTCGAGCCACTTCAAATTGCAAGTTGCTGCCACTGATACCGCCTAAGCAAAGTTTAGCAGCCAAAACTTGCCACACACACACACACACACATGGAGAGCTGCTTCGTCTGGGCTGGACGAGAGCGGGTTATGTCCTGGGCTTTAGGCCAAAAGTTTTTGCTCACAAATGAAATGCTGCTTAAAAATTTATGGTAAACCATATGGAGTCAAAAAGGACCAGAACTGCGAAGGAATGGGGGGCGGGACAGCTATGTGTAATTGGCCAAATTGTACAATAGTTCCCTGAAGCTGTTCTGTCATTTGTTTGTTGAATTTCTAATGAAATTTTTACAAGATTTTCTTTTGCTTTGGAAAAATTATGTTTAATATGTACGATTTATTATTGAAATGCGATGCGCTGCGTGGCGACATTTCACATTGACAACAACTTAAATACTGGTCCAGCGGCCAAACAGCTCCATCAGTTCATCAAACGCCATCAGGTCCTCGACTGGATACGGTTTTATTACACCAAACATTTTACGGGACGTGCCTGATACATCCCTTGACCAAAGTGAACCCTTGAGATAGCTTTCTTCTTGCTTGAGTTTCTCCTCCTGCTCGAAATAGTCTATCAGGGCCATCAACTCCTGATTGACCGTGCTGGTATCCTCCCAGTCCTTCATGGTGGTAACCCAACCTGGTGGTTTGGTATTCGCCAGCTGCTGCACAAATGCCATGGAACTGATATTGGCCTTCTTCTGCTTCTCCAGTTGCCAGGGCAATTGGCCGGCACACATCAGGTCCACACGCTTGAAGATCTCCTTCATGGAATCGGTATTATTATGCTGCATTTTGCTAGGTGGTTGGCTGATTCTAAGCTCCTTCCAGTTGAGGGTCGTTTAAGAAAGTGAAAGAATTTTCGTGCAGTTTTGCGGAGCTGTCAAAATGACTTGAGAATCGATGTATCGGTATCGATGTAGATGTAGATATAAGTTGGTAGCGCCCTCTGGCGTGAAAGGCTTAGGTGGTACAGTTGCTTGAGATATGCTTATCGGTTATCGTTGCAGCCGTATCGATTAATTCAAAATGAACTTTAATTTGAAATTGTAAATGAGCGGGCTGTTTTAAGATTTCAAATTTTGACAATTGAAGATCTGATCATACAAACAAACTCAAACTTGAAACGATTTACAAACATAGCAAAAGTAAGATATAAATTTGTTTATAAAAACGAAATAAATTGATTGAAGTAATTTGGCTGCCTTTTAAATGGAAATGATCTTAATAAAAGAATCATGGGGGTTAGTTAATTCAAATCATAGGGATATGAAAAGGAAACAGTTTTTCCTA
The DNA here is from genome assembly GCA_035044965.1 of Lordiphosa andalusiaca. NCBI lineage: Eukaryota > Metazoa > Arthropoda > Insecta > Diptera > Drosophilidae > Lordiphosa > Lordiphosa andalusiaca. The sequence continues at coordinate 103,929 of JAWNNM010003599.1, read as the reverse complement.
TTCCAAGGATATAAGAGTACCCAGCGGAGCAGAGCTAACTGAATTGAGTCGAAAGTATGCATTACTCCTGACAGAAAAGTAATGAGGGATAGTAAACAGACTGCGTACAGTTCGCATTACAAATTGAACAACATAATAAGCAAGGAATCCGATGGCAGTTCGGCTCTGGCATACAACTTTCATTACCAGTAATGCAGGTTGTGCGCACCTCGCTTACAAAGCGACCGCCAAGTAAACCAGACTGTATGGGGGTATTTCCGTCATACTGAAGGCAAAGTAATGAAGGAGTAATCCATTATGTAATGTCGATTTGCGCATCTGGGTAAGATTGAATCGATATGAAGCTGATTTTAATAGCAGACTCAAGGGATAACATTTTTTAAGTATACTATTAAAGATCAATTGCATATTTTTTAAGATGATATTTGCGTGCAACATGTCAAAAGTAAAGTTTTGAACCATCCCAATTATATTTAACTTATAAAGTGACTTTTCCAATGTTTAATTAGTGAGTTAAGCTGGCTTAAAATTCCAAAAAGATGCGTTTGTTCACAACTGTTTGCATTTGTACACAAAAAATAGAGGAAGGTTAACTTCCGAAGTTTGTATACCCTTGCAGCACTAAATTGAAGGACATTTCCATCTATATGGTATAGCTGTCATACAAAAGTAGAGTCCGAAAAGTAGTCTTAGTGAGAAAAATTATTCTGAGTTCAGTGGAAATGTCCTTTAGATTCGTTAGAAAAGTGCTGCAAGGGTATACAAACCAGGCCCAGCCGAAGTTAACTTTCCTCCATTTTTCAGCTTTTACCCAGCTCAATCAGCTGTTTAGCTAGTCAAGGTAGCGGAGCGACAAGTTATTAGCTGGGTATTTGCCAGCTAAGAGAACAGTCAGCATTTTTAGCAACCCTTAATACAGTTGGCAATCAGCTAAATCCACATGGAGTATCCTTAGTATATTGAATATACATTTGTATCAAAACTAAGGGCCGTTTTCTAATCTACTACATAGAGCTATCTGTCACATAAACCTACAAATAACAGCGCAAAATCGGAGTTTATCTAACACATAGCAGCTATGTAGAAGATGAAAAATCGGCCCTAAATCGACTTGTAAGAGATTGTAAAATCATTCCTGTCTTTGTTATACTCTGTACCGTAGGTACATAGAGTATTATAAGTTTGTGCAAAAGTATGTAACATCCAGAAGGAAGCATCTCCGACCCCATAAAGTATATATATTCTTGATCAGCATCAACAGCCGAGTCGATATAGCCATGCCCGTCTGTCTGTCCGTATGAACGCACAGATCTCAGAGATGGTAAGAGATAGAGGTTTGACATGTATGGGACATATGCTTCTAATGTCTGCAGGCAGATCAAGTTTATTTTCAATTTTGGCCACGCCCCCTGCCGCCCCCGCAATTTAGAAAAAACGTCATATCTCCCACAGTTTTGAAGATAGATGTCTTGTTCCTTCTGGACATATTTAGTTATTAGGATAACTTATCGATCCGCCAAAGGAATGAAGAAGATCGGATGAACGGTTTTCGAGTTATGATCAAAAGAAAGAATTTTCTTGGTACAGAGTATGTTATAGTCGGGCTTGACCGACTTTCTATCTTGTTTTCTATATACACCTTAGCATTTTGGGAACGAAAATTGTGACTTCTGCCTGGAAAATAGACTAGACTACATTTCTGGTCAAACTCAGCCTGTTCAAAATGTTGTTCCCTCTAAAACCACTCTAAAACCACCCCCCAATCTTCCTGCTTTGCCACGTAATCAGATAATTCCATTAGCCTTGCTTGGTGAATGTTTTGTGGCCCAGGCTCATTAAGTCAGCTCATCTTCTTCATCCTCATCTCCCACTTCTTCTGCTTCAAAAAAAAAAAAAAAATAACATAAAATATTTATGTGACCGGGATTTAGGGCGTGCCAAGTGATACTTTTTCGCTCCATCCTCTTATTGATGAAGCCATTTAAACGCAGAGAGGCAATTTATTATGCCATTTAACGGATGCAGGCGAAGCCGAAGAATGAGTATCTGGTGCAGTCACAATAATTGCTGCCAGCAAATCTCAAATCCGAAAGCTTCATTAGTATCGATTAGGCGTTTAATGACCCAGGCAAAGGAAAAAGGGGGCGGCGGGGCGGTGGCGAGAGGGAGGTAGTCAGTTTGGGGGGTGTAGCATAATGATTGTCGCCATAAATGTCAGAATTGTCGAGCGATTGAGACGTTTATTGAATAAGTTTATTGATTTATATGAACTCTGGGTTTCCTTTTTTTTTTTGGCAAAGCCTTTTGAATATCATTTTCTCGCTCTCGCTCTCTCGTTTTGTGTGTGTGTGTGTGTGTGTGTGTGTGTGCATGCAATTTGCAAAACTTTTAGCAATGGCGGCAATAAAACAAATGATATTTTACAGCAAACTTTTGCCAGGTTTTTTGTCTGTTGTTGTTGTTGTTGTTGTTGTAGTAATCAAACTTTAGACATTTACTGAAAGTGCCAATGCGCTGCCTCAGACAGACATTGAAGGCCACTTGGTGCACAATTTTACTTACCTTTTTTTTGAACAATCAACAATTTTGGTAGGTTTTTCTTGGTTTTAGTTTTTGCCTTTGTTATTTGGTGTTTGCGCAAGTTTTTGCTAAAGGAAAATCCAACATTGGAGAGTATATTTCAAATTTAAGTACGATTTCAGAGTCCTTTTTTCAACTACAAATCTTACACGCTTCGTTTTGCTGAGGAATATCATTTGAGTGTCCTTACATTTTACTATAAGGTTGTCCAAAAAGTCTTGAGGTATTTCCGCAAGCTTGTCTTTGCAAGCGCGTAGTTCTAGTTGTAATCGTCGCATCGGTTCACGCTAGAGCTTTTTGGAAAGCTCTTTTCACGCGCTAACACGTGTTTGATTTATTGTTGTTTGTTTTTAGTCGTTCGTGAGTTATAGCGTCGCAAACATGGAGCAAAATAAAGAGAAAATACGGCATATTTTACAGTACTACTACGATAAAGGCAAAAATGCATCTCATGCTGCCAATCAAATTTGTGCAGTTTATGGACCCGATACAGTTTCCATTTCCACCGCACAACGATGGTTTCAACGTTTTCGTTCTGGTGCAGAGGTGATCGAAGATGCGACACGGTCCGGAAGGCCTGTCGTCGAAAATTGCGATAAAATCGCTGAATTGATCGAAAGAGACCGGCATAGTAGCAGCCGTAGCATCGGCCAAGAGCTGGGCATGAGTCATCAAACCGTTATAAACCATTTGAAGAAGCTTGGATTCAAAAAGAAGCTCGATGTATGGGTGCCACACGACTTGACGCAAAAAAACATTTTGGCCCGTATGGATGCATGCGAATCGCTTCTGAATCGCAACACAATCGACCCGTTTTTGAAGCGGATGGTGGCTGGCGATGAAAAGTGGGTCACTTACGACAACGTGAAGCGCAAACGGTCGTGGTCGAAAAGCGGTGAAGCTGCCCAGACGGTGGCCAAGCCTGGATTGACGGCCAGGAAGGTTCTTCTGTGTGTTTGGTGGGATTGGCAGGGAATCATCCACTATGAGCTGCTCCCCTATGGCCAAACGCACAATTCGAACCTGTACTGCCAACAACTGGACCGCTTGAATGCAGCACTCATGCAGAAGAGGCCATCTTTGATCAACAGAGGCCGAATTGTCTTCCATCAGGACAACGCCAGGCCACACACATCTTTGGTGACGCGCCAGAAGCTCCGGGAGCTCGGATGGGAGGTTCTTTTGCATCCACCGTATAGTCCGGATCTCGCACCAAGTGATTACCACCTATTTCTGTCCATGGCGAACGAGCTTGGTAGTCGGAAGTTGGCCACAAGAGAGTCCTGTGAAAATTGGCTCTCCGAGTTTTTTGACAATGGTGAAGCGAGCTTCTATAAGAGGGGCATTATGAAGTTGGAACTCGTCATCGAACAAAACGGCGCATATTTGACTTAAATCGAATTATTATAACCAATTTTATGAACAATTGAAAATTCAATAAAAATACCGCAAGACTTTTTGGACAACCATGATTTGACCTTTAGTTGTGCTTGACTTCACTTCTCATAGTTGTAAAATGCGGAATTTATGAAGTTAGTTTGATTCAAGATCCGGCTCGAAGGACCAAATATCCCAGGAAACCCAGTTCTGCATATCTTCAATCAATGTAGACTGCCTGTTTTCTTTGTGGAACAGAAGCAACATAAAGAAAGTGCCAGCTATGCCCTTGCCCCCTGAAATGCTTGATATACCAGAACCGCGTCCTACAGCTGAACTGATGGTGGAGCTGTTTAGCCTCTTGAGCAAAGTTTAGGTTCATATTTCTCTACAAACATGCAGAAATAAGTGTCAAACCATAAAATATATATATATATATATATAACAAGCGCTGGTTACTTTTCTGCCTCTGTTTTTTTTTTTTTTTGCAAGTCGCACGAAAAATTGCAATTCAATTGAGTGGAATAAACTTATAGCCGATGCGCATTGACTTTATCTAGTGATTTTCTATTGCACTGGCAAAGTACCACAAAATTTATGAGTAAGCCCTAAGTCAGAGGGCGCCGCACAGTGGCTAGAAATATATTTGTTGTAACGAAAGAGACATCAGATACTAAATTTTAGCTCTAAAATTAAAATATTTGCAGCAATTTCAATTGGGGTATGACAAAAAATATTGAACTTTGATAAAAATCTATACTTAGTAGTTGATACGTATGGGAGCTATATGATATAGTCAACCGATTTGGCCAAAAATTTGTCAAATGATGTAAAAGTATGTGAAACAAACAAATACAAAATTGCAGAATGCTACCATTAAAAACAAAAAAGTTTTCCTAACTAAGACTGTTTTTCAGACCTATCTTTTGTATGGCAGGTATACGATATAGTTGTTCGATTTTGATAAAACGTGGTAGCATTATAAAACAACATAGAAAACTTATGAATACATAGTTTGGAGACGTTTCCATTGAAAAGAAACAAGTTTTTCTCACTAAAACTAGTTTTCCGACCGATTGTTCCTATGGGAGCTATGAGATATAGTCATCCAATCCGATCGATTCCGACTTATTAGTAGTGTGAGGCAAAAAGAAAACTCTGTGCAAAATTTCAGCTCGATAGCTTTAAAACTGAGAGACTAGTTTTGCGTAGAAACAGACAGACGGACTGACAGACGGACGGATCGTCACCCTGATCAGGAATATATATGGTTTATGGGGTTGGAAATGAATATTTCTATGTGTTGCAAACTTCTGGGCAAAATTATAATACAAAATTATAATACTCGATACTTAAAGCTCGATACTCAGTACATAATACTCAATAATCGATACTAAGTACATAATATCGGTACATAATACTTAGTACTCTATAATAAGCACTTGCTAATAGGTATTGTTAAAAGAAACTGTGCACTAGGACTATACTTGACACTCAATATTCGATACTCGATGCTCAATTCTAAGCCTTCGATACTCAGTACTTCATACTCAGTACTCAGTACTTAAATAACATAAAACTGAAAGGCTGCATGCACTTAAACGATACTCAAATATCAGTATTTGATACATGGCACTCAATATTCATTACTCAATACTCCGCACTCGTTTTTTTTTTGAGCTCAGTACTCAGTGCTCAGTACTCGATACTTAGTACTTCATACTCCGTACTCGATAATAAGTTCTCAAATTAACTTAAATTAAGAAATTGAGTACTTTGGGACCATACTTGATACTTAAATCCCGATACTTAGTACACAATACTCAGTACTAGGAATTAAGCACTAGGTGAGTATACTGGAATGATACTTAGTACTTTATATTCAGTAATCGATACTTAATAATCGATACTCAGTACAGTCTTAATAAACGTACAAGCCAGAGTTAGAGTACTTAAAGTATCATTTCATTTAATATCAAAATTTCCAAAAATTCAACTTCTTTCTACATTTTTTGCTGCTTTCTTGACGTAACCGACCCACTGTGCTTTGCCTGAGTAAAGCTCCAATTGAATTGCTGACAATTGCAATTGCATTTCGATGGCGTGCGGCGGCGGCTTATCAGAGCCTGCGACATTAAACGCAGTTGAAGTTAAACTTAAACACTTCAACGGCAGCAACAGCAGCAACAGCAGCAGCAGCAACAGCAACAACAACAACACTAATAACCGCACTCCCTGGTTGGGCAGAGGCGTGGCTAAGTACGCCCAAGTGTCGCATAAAATAAACATTTTCCAAATTGACACTTGCGATTCAAAACCAAACACTCAATTGCAGGAATGGTAACGCCACCAACGACTACGACGACACCATCATCAACTCCAACAACAACAGCAACAACAACTGGTATGCTGGTTGCCCCGTTATCAACTAAAATTCCTTGCATCGACACACACACACACACACACACACAGACACAGACACAGTGAAGTGTGTAAAGCTTCGCATGCCACAGTCGACGCCAGGGCCATTATCGGCAACCTCAGTCCCCAACTTCTACACAAACCCAAACCCATTCCTGTGCAGCATCCTCATCGACATTTATAAACTGCACACAAAACACTGTCCATATCCACACACACACACACACACACACACACACAGTTGGACCCTTCCATTCCATTTGCTGGCTCAGACCACAAAAACTATTCAATTTGTTATCAAACTAAGAACTGGTTCATTCATCAACAAGCGAACACTGGTTCGTTTTTTATTTTTTGGCAATACATGAATAAGCCGATGACATTTAACAGTTTTTGTCACTTTTTTACTATGATAAAATTTTGGGAAAACTAAAAAAGAAAATCACAAAATTCAGAAAATCGGAAAAATGCAAAAATTGTAATCATCAAAAAAAGGCTTAAATAAGTAAAAGTTGAAAACAGAGGTACCCTAGGGTACCCTAGGCTTGCGTAGTCACTAATACAAATTAAGAAAATTGACTGAAGCAACAACAGCCACAAGAAAGCGAACCAAAATCCGGTTATTCTCGTCTATATTGGTGGCTGTCGTATGCCAACTAAATCATTCGACGCACAACAACAAAATGTAAACCTACAACATTTCTACAAAAGTCATGGAACGTGAAGCGAAACACTTACGAACTTGGGGCTGCAAATTTCATGATGCATTAGAACGGCTCTGCTTAAGACAACAACAACGAATGCAGCCAATGCGTATGGCCTGCGGGCAACTATGGTTGAAGACTTAGCTTAAGCTTGATTCTAAATAGTTTCAGCATCAATTTCCCAGTACCAAACCCAGCTTCAATTATAAAACATCCGATACACTCAAAGTTCAACTAAAGAACCAGTTCGTGGCCAACGGATTGATGCCCAACTTAATCCAGTGGACAGTTTTGTAGCTGATGATGAAGTGGATGATGATGATGACAACAACGAGGACAATAATGAAGCCATGCACATGCGACCGCAGTCATGGCCACAGCAAGACCCATGTCCGCCATGTTACTCCTTTCTTTTCTGCTTTTTTTTCTCTCTCTCTCTCTCTCTTCTCTGCTGCTGCTGCTGCCATATCCTTTTTTTTTTTTGTGTCGCACACACACACACACACAGACGGACAGACACACAGAAAGTGTAAAGAGAGAGAAATTCCTAAATGAACGATATAAATTGTTGGCAGCCACAAATAATGAAAACACTTTGCGGTCATTTAGCGCTATTTGAGGCTCACTCACACACACACACACACGCATGCTGTTGACAGTTATCTGTGTGTGTGTGTGTGTGTGCGAGTTTCCTTCTTCCTAGTCTGTGGGTGACATTTTTTCTTGCCCTCCATCGACCCCTCGTTCAAAGTCTATTGCAATTTGAAAATGACATACGAAGTCCATTAAGCGCACAAATGTGCAGCGAATGCAGCCAGAGGGGATGGCGGGAATGGCATTGGGATTGGGATTGGACTGGTACTGGTACTGCCTTTCTAATCCCGCCTGATGAGCGCACGCCTGCTCGTTACATCGTTACTCAGTCAGGGCTAGCAATACTTTGGCCCTGCCCACAGTCCGTCCAGTTGGGGACGGACGCTCGGCGGGGGGGGGCTCGTTGAAAATTGTCTTCATCAACACACAGCAAGTACAGTGAAGTTCAAGTGGAATGCACAGTATACACAACTCATTTATGGCAGACACAAGACACTTTCAGAATCATTCTAGAATCAAAAAGCATCCAAATTCTGCATTCAAAAGCGAGTTTCTTGTTTTGAGAATAACACGGAGCAGGGGGGAAACGGTGACCAAAACTGTGACCAAAAGAGTGACCAAACTTTAATCAAAACAGTGACCAAAGCTGTGACCAAAACAGTGACCAAACATTGCCCAAGCAATGACAAAAGAATGACCAAAACTGTGACCAAACAGTAAACAAAACAGTCACTAAAACAGTGACCAAAGCTGTGATAAAAACAGTGACCAAACATTGCCCAAGCAATGACAAAAGAATGACCAAAACTGTGACCAGTCAGTGACGAAAAGAGTGACCAAACAGCTATCAAAACAGAGACCAAAACAGTGACTCATCAGTGACGAAAACAGTGACCAAACAGTGAACAATACACTGACTAAAAAACAGTCACCAAATGGTGACTAAACAGAGATCAAAACAGTGACCATACAATGACCATACAATGACCAAACAGTGACCAAAAGAGTGACCACAACAGTTAGCAAAACAATGATCAAAGCAGGGACCAAAACTGTGATCAAACCGTAATCGATACAGTGTCCAAACTATGACAAAAGAGAAACCAAAACTGTGACCAAACAGTGACCCAACTAGTGACCAAGCAGTGATCATATATTAAGCAAAACAGTGACCAAAACGTGCGACTTAACCAGCCCCAAGTTTTAGAAGGGACGATCACCGGTCACATAGTATCAGTCAGAACACAATGAACAATGATCAGCGTAGGATCTGCAGTATTTCCGATTCCAACACCTTAAAGAGCTTCGAACGTGCACCCCGCACAGCTTTTTAACCCTTCTTAAAGTCCCAGAAACGGTTCGTGAACCACTTTCCTAACTTATCAAATGAAAATATTCGATTCTGAATAACTCATATCTATGCTGAAAGTAAAATTGACTTCTGGCATATTGGCCGGAAAAGGCTTAAGCTGGTATTTTTAACCGAGCTATATTATTGTAGGTAGGAACTTAACTCTTAATGTAGTCGAAAGATAACTTTAAAATGAAATGCGGGTGGCTCTTTAACATCTCCCATAACAACAATCGCAGGGGCATTCAACTGAACAAGTTCAATATTTTCAATCAATATTTTCCCACAACTTTACAATTACTTCTTTTAGCAGCTTCGGAAAGTCTTTAGGCTTTGAGGAATGGCATATTATGTCAGAAATGTTAACCTGCAGATACTCAATTAGACTTAGTTCCGTACCTAATGCCGAAATATTGTAGGAAATTTAATGATTTTGCTTGAAACAAATGTCGGAACTTGCACAAATATCAATATTCTATGAGAAGCAGAACTGATTCGTTTCTTTCATACCAAAGGTAATACAGTTTTAGAGGTGTTAAGAGGTGAACAATAGGCTGAGAGACTTGACGAAATTAAATTAAAAGAAATGTTCCGTTTGGCACATATATCAATTTAACAGAGCTAGATAGTTTGATTGAGGTTTCAAGCTTTGTGGACTGACTTTGGTGTCTTAGAAAACTAAAAGCTGTTTTTGTGGTTCTCTTTTGTTGGTCATTCGAGCCGGATCTAAAGGCTCTTGTCCTCTGTAAAACGACTTTGAACTATTTACCATTCCATTCATAATATCATACTTTTTATCGCATCACCACTGTCTGGACCATCCATTCGCACGGCCAGACAGACGGACAGACAATGCGACAGTCAAGCGCATCGATTTCGTCTACGCTTGATACGTTTGTTCCATTGATAATGAACATTGACAACTTTGAAATGCAGACAATTGAATCTTAATTTTCCCATCACCCCTGGACCAAGGACCAAATATGCTCGGGCGAGAATCCATTTGCCGTCCACTAAATCAATGTTGAAGACAATAAACATTTATTTATAAATAGAGAGAGAGAGAGAGGAAAAGGAGCGAAAAACTTGACCGGAATGGCAGTGACCACGACGTGAGGGTGTGGGCATATTTGGTTAGTTTATTAGGAACTATTTATAATTACTTTCAGCTCTGGGCCCTGAATGTCTTAACATTTCGAATTGGCATTGTCTTATATTGTGGTTTCCTTTATTAATCCTTGAGCGCTCATTCTCTGCCCTTTGTCTTTGTTCTTTGGCCCAATAATTTCTCATCTCTTGTAATTTAATAAGTTTTTGGTTTATTTGCACCACTTTTATGCAGCCGTCCTAAGTCATTTATCATGTGTGCACAATAAGCACATTTTACTCACAAACGTTGCCCGTCCGCCCCCGTCCCTTCGGCCGCCAGCCGCTCGAATGACCTGGGTCAAAAGCAGGCAAAAATAATCATAAATTCCTTGGAAGACAAAACAATAGGCAAGCTAAAGACTTTTGTCAGTTTGTGGTACAACCAAGCAGGTGGCACTCAATGTGAATGAAATAATTGTGGCACAAATGGCAAACGACAGGCGACTGTCTTGTCGCATTTTACGCCTCGCCAGGCGATGCGTTGCGTGACACAAACAGCAAACGCAGAGTGACAAATAGGCATATGTGTGTGGGTAGGGGGGGGCGGTACACTGGGAGAAAAACGGTAGAGGTGGGAGGTTTGCTACGCACTGAACTGGAGGTTTGAGGTAGCTTGGGTTGGTTGGTAAAGCCACATTAGAGGGGCAGCCGAGATTTACTGGAGCTGACCCTGGAGCAGACCCTAAGGCTGACTCTGGAGCTGACCGACCTTAAGCTTGCCTAGAGCTGACCCTAGAGCGACCCTGGAGCTTACTCTAAAACTGACCCTGTAGCTGTTCATGAAGCTTACCCTAAGGCTGACGCTTGAGCTGACCCTACAGCTACCTAGGAGCTGACCCTGGAGCTTTCCCTAGAGCTGACCTTGGAGTTGACTTCAAACTGTCCATAGAGCTGACCCTAAAGCTGACCCTAAAGCTGACCCTAAAGCTGATCCCGGAGCTGACCCTGAGGCTTTTCCTCGAGCAGACCCTGTGGCTGTTGATGAAACCGACCCTAGGGCTGACCATTAAGCTGGCACTAAAGCTGTGGCTAGATCTGACTTTAAAGCCAACCCAGGAGCTATTCCTAGGACTGACGCTACATCGACCGACGAGCTGACCCTTAAGCTAAGCCTAGAGCTGACCCTAGCTTACCCTGAAACTGATACTAAAGCTGACCCTAAGGCTGACTCTGGAGCTAATACTGGAGTTGAACCTAAAGCTGACTGTAAAGCTGACCCTAGCGCGACTCTGGAGCTGAACCTTTAGCTTAACCTAGAGCTGACCCTACAGCGACCCTGGAACTGACCATAAGGCTGAGCCCACTGCTGACCCAAGAGCTCATCCTTTATCTGATACTGGAGCTGACTCTAAAGCCTACCCCGGTGACCCTTAAGCAGTCCATATAGCTGACCCAAGAGCTAACCCTAAATCAAACCATGCAGCTGACCGAAGGGCTACCCCAACAAAGACTCTAGAGTGACCCTGGAGCTGCTCCTCAAGCTGTCCATGGTGCTGACCCAAGACCTGACCCTAGAGCTGAGCTTAAATCTGACACTGGAGCTGACCTAGAGCTGATACACCTAAGTAACGAGTACAATTGTATCAAGTACTTAGAATTGAGTACTTAGTATCGAATACTGAGTATTTTCTATATAGTATTGAGTACTTGGTATTGTAAACAGAGTATGGAGTATCTAATAAAGAGTTCTTAGTATTGAATACTAAGAATCGAGTACTGAGCATCAAATACTGAGTATTGTGTGCAAAATATCGAGTACTTGGAATTGTAATCAGAGTATCGAGTATCTAATAAAGAGTTCTTAGTATCGAGTACTAAGAATCGAGTACTGAGCATCAAATACTGAGTATTGTGTGCAAAGTATCGAGTACTTAGTATTGTAAAACGGAGTATCGAGTATCTAATATAGAGTTCTTAGTATCGAGTACTTAGAATCGAGTACTGAGCATCAAATTCTGAGTATTGTGTGCAAAGTATCGAGTACAGAGTATGGAATTCTGAGTGTTGAGCTTCTAGTATCGTGTGCTGAGTATGTAGTATCGAGAGCTAGGTATCGAATACTTGGTATTAAGTGCTGTGTATAGAGATCTGAGTATTGATAGATAGGTTGATAGGTAGTTAGGTACTACTAAGTATATATCAACTCAAGGCCTCGTGAGTCACCCCTTTTGTTCTCAGTGTACCACTGTACGTACAGTTTAGAGTTGAGCCCCCAAAAACTGGCATCGGCCCACATTCATTATGCATTAATTTTTCTCTTATGTTTTTGGTAGAATCTTCAACGATTTTTCCATTAAATTACACACCAAAAACACTGCAAATGCCAGAGACAGAGGAAAAGAAATGGAAATTGCACATTGTGTTGTGGTTGGAGAGTGAGGAGTGTGGGGAGTGTGGGGATGGGGGGACCGGGGGGGGGGAAGTGGTAGTTAGCTGGTAAAGTGGTAAATATGTCAGCGGCAGTGGAGACATAAATTTTCGTTAAGTAGACGGGCACACGCAAAGACCAAGAACAAGAAGAGCAGGCAGCAGCAGCAGCAGCAGCAATAATCGGCTGGCCTAATCTTTTCTGCGCTTTGAATGATGATGATGTGCCACGCCCACACCACACCAGGCCTTAATTACAGGGTGCCCCGGAGTTTTGGCCAAAAAATTTGGTGCTTCTTTTTATATTTTTTGTTGTTGTTGTTGTTGGTTGGAACACGTGCGCACATGTGCAACTTCCGTTAAAAATCTATTGCTAACTTTTCAACAATTCGCAGACACACACACATTCCTACACACACACACACACACACAGTGAAGGTGCGCTCTGTTGGCTGTTTGTGTAAGTGAGTTAGAGTTTCCTGCAGCTGTCGTGGCAACTTCCGGCTGCTGCTGCTGCTGCTGCTGCACCCTACCCAACCACCCACCCTCCCTCGTCTTACTTGGACTATCTCCTCTGCATGATGGCTAAAACACTTATTTGGCTTAAGGCTAAAAACTCAAAGCCAAAAAATAGAAATAACAACAACAACATTTTTGGCGTATAGAAAACAGGAAACAGGGAACAGGTCTCTTAACTTCACATGAACACCAAAGTTCTTGATACACTTTAAGGAATTTTTCGGCAATTTGTGTAGTTTATGTTGATTGGTCACACTGACACCTTTCAGGCATTGTCAAAATGACAAATCGCAAGGAGAAAGAGAGAGAGAGAAAGTGTATAGCAGAGTCCCCAAAAAGAAATGGTCTCTGTCTCTCTCTCTTTGACACTTAGACTGGATTTACACCAGCGATGTTCAAGAAGAGTGGCAAGAAGAGAGTAGCTCTCTGTCTCTTTCTGACACTCACTGAAGTAATGCTTCGGCAAGCATTCGGCATGAATTGCCTAAAGTGTTCGGCCCCTGGGGACTATGGGTGAACATCGCTGAATTAGACTTTATTTACACGGTGAAGCAAAGTTCTTGGAGCTCTCTTAGTAGGCAAGAGAATCAGTTGAGACTCTAAACCTTTCCTTCTTAAAACGTATTCACTTTGCCTTGAATATTCCGCCTACTAAGTGAACTCCATGAAGTTTGCTTCACCCTGTAAATTCAGTCTAAATACTGATACATGACTTCGTCCAGCATTTACTATGAATTTCCGAGTGCTTTCGGCCTCAAGGGCCTGTGATTTTCATGCAAATTGATGGAATATATATATAATATAGCTACCCTATAATGCGACTTTTCCCAAAGTTACCAAGTTAGGTACCATTTTCTAGCCTTGAGAGGGAGTGTCCCCAGAATCAAGAAATTGTCATCATGTGGAAGATTTGAAGTATATTTAAGACATTTTCTAGATCAAATGGATCTGTTTTGAAATGTTGTTTTTATCTATGTACTAGAATTTAGTTATATTACGTATCTAGGTAAAAGTATTGCTTTATTTTGATCAATATTATGTCATGGCAAGGGCTGAACCTAGGCTCGAAACAGAATCTTTGCTCAAAAACCTCGATTCTGAAACTCTCTAAGCTTAACCAGGGGTTAAATTTAGATTCGAGCCTGTAAACTGGATAAATAATGCTTGTGTTTCGCTTTCGCTATTAAAATTTGTTATTTTTGTGGTACGCACTTACCTCAGAAAACAGTCCAAAAAGGTGTGTGCTGGCCTGTTGGCTTTCTGTCGTAGGTAAGCAATTGTTGAGGGCAGGTCACAGCTGGTTAGTGTTGCTTTATCTTCGCCAAACACTTTTGAACTCGATATATCCGCGGTTAAATCAATCACAAACTTTGTCTGAATTCGGTCAATCCCGGGTTTTCTCATTCCAAGTACGAATAGAATTGTCTTGATCTTGGTTAGCCCGGATTTAGTACGACTCTTGCTTGAAATTTCCATTCGAAGGTCAAACGCGAACTTTGCAAAACCAATACACTCTCACTTTTGGGCTTCGCTTTCATTCATGAGGCAACAACAAAGGTACGGCTCACATGTTTTGTTATGTGCAGAGCTTTTGTGCAAAGAACCTCACGCATGAAACAACACTTACAGTACGACGCACATATTCTTCTTAAAGTACTGAGCTTTTGCCCAAGAGCGCGAGAGAGAGATTAAGAGAACGGCAACGAGAGCGAGAGAGAGAGCGCGCTAGACCGAGCGGCTCACATGGACGACAATTTAGATATGCGTGTGTGTGGGTGAACAACAGAAGCTGAGCTTTGGCGCGGCGAACCTCACGCTTCAAGAGTACGCGATACACTGAATGTTTTGAGCAAGGCAAACTTACACGAAAACAATAATAAAGGTGGGGAAGAGCATGATGCAATAACATAAGGTGGTCTCGTCGGTGGCAAAATGTAGTCCGTTAACTTTGTCAATAATAACAACAACAAGCGAGCACGCACTGAATAGTAACAGCATAACGGACTAAAACAAACGCGTCGGCAGCCGACGAGACCACCTTATATTATTGCATCATGGGGAAGAGTAAGCTGTCTCAAAAGTAAGCGAAACACTGAACGTTTTAAGTACCTGGCCGAAGTCGCACACTGCTTGGTCTTGTTGACAAGCTAATACCTTAAGTGTGCCCCAGCCATGACCCAGAGGGTGCAACACTTTCGGGAATTCACAAGACGAGCAGAGAGCGTCAGAGAGCTTATCTCCTCCTGGGGAACAAGGAATTACTTTATTACTCCCGTTCTCTCTAGCAAATACTCCCAGTTTACTGCTTTGCCCAAGATCTTTACACCTAATTCGCACTGCTTAGTTGTGGTGGTACTTTTTATACTCTGTACCAAAGCTACATAGAGTATAATAAGTTTGTGCAAAAGTATGTAACATCCAGAAGAAAGCATCTCCGACCCCATAAAGTATATATATTCTTGATCAGCATCAACAGCCGAGTCGATATAGCCATGTCCGTCTGTCCGTCCGTCTGTCTGTCCGTATGAACGCACAGATCTCAGAGATGGTAAGAGATAGAGGTTTGACATGTATGGGACATATGCTTCTTATGTCTGCAGGCAGATCAAGTTTATTTTCAATTTTGGCCGCGCCCCCTGCCGCCCCCGCAATTTAGAAAAAACGTCATATCTCCTACAGTTTTAAAGATAGGTGGGTGGTTCCTTCTAGATATATTTAGTAATAAGAATAACTTATCGATCAGCCAAAGGAATGGTGACGATGGGATGAACGGTTTTCGAGTTATGATGAAAAGACTGTTCGCTGCAGCAGCGCAGAAGCAGCGCTGCTTTCAGCTACTACTGCAGCATCAAAATTTATGCTGAGCGTATAATTTCGTTGGTACAGAGTATGCTATAGTCGGGCTTGACCGACTTTCTTTCTTGTTGCTTTGAATGTTGTTCGATTTGAGCTTCGCTCTCATTCTCTCTCTCTCTCTCTCTTTGTGTGTGTGTGTGCTTAAGCGAAGTGTGGCCTGCTTATAAAGCAGTGCCCGTCTACTGTGCAAAGGCAAACTCTTCAAAGCAGCGCAGTCGATACACACACAGTAAAAGCTGCTGCTGCCGCCGTGTAAAGTGAATCAGTTTTTGTGTTTGACTAAATATATGACTGGAAAATAGTTGCATTTCGTATATGCAAATGCTGCGATGACTAACAGCTTCTCCATTCCCCAACTGTCTCCGCTGGGTGAGGGTATGCATGTGGGCAGCCTCATCCTTTAGTTGTACCAACTTTGTGCCCTGACTGCTTCAATATTTTTTTACCCCCCTTTACGTGCATGTGTAATCAACAGACAGATAGTAAGTATAGTAAGTAAGTAATACGCATGCAGCTGTGTGTGTGTGTGTGTGTGTGTGTGTGCTTAAAAAATTGCACAAAGTTTAAGGCACACGCACACACAGCAACACACACAGATGTGAGCGAGCGAGCTAGTGGGTGGATGGATGGGTGGGTGTTGCCTGTCTCGGCGCTGTTTAACTCAGTCATAGAACTGTTGCTGAAGTCACGTAATTCAAATAACTAAAGTTGGCGTAAATATGCCAGGCATACAACAAGCAAAAGAAGCAAACGAACACACAGAACCAGACCCGGGACCCAGACCCAGACCCACACCCCAGTTGAGTTGTTGCGGGAGGAGAGTTTAAAGATTGTTAATTTTTTGTTCCCCCATTTTTTTGTTTTTTTGTTTTAGCCTCTTTTAATGCAATTCTAATTGGGCTGGCAAGGCTAATTACTTACTAATCCTAGTTTGGCCAGCGTTTTTTTCTCTACAATTTGACCAGCACTTCAGCCGGGGGGCCACTTGATGTGCCTTTATGAGATTCTGGTAAGTACTTCAGTACCCTGTAAAGAATGTTGAAATGAATCGCTTGTTTGTGAACAACTCTTGGAGCTGGGAACAACTACAGTATCAGGCTCGAAGGACCAAGATGGTAGGAGCTTACAACTATGATTACCTACTAAGGGTAGTTCTTGTTTCTACCTTCATTTCCAGCGTAACTGTCCAGCTCATCACTTGCTCTCTTAGTAATTAGTCATCTTGGCTACTTTATATGTTAATGAGAATTTTGCAGCCACTTTTTGTCTACTTCCATTTTGTAGTTTTCGTTTTCTTTCATTTCCTATGTGGGGTGACCCCATTTCCTGCTTTGTCTTGTCTTGCGTTGAGTTGAGGGCACAATTGAATTGGAAAGCAGCTTTCGCGGCACTCAAATGCTGCAAATTTTTACAGAAAATATGAGCCGGAGTTCTGGTCTGCCGCTGCTGCTTATCGCCAGCAAAAAAAAAAAAAAGGGCCGCCGAAAATGAAAAAGGGAAATGTTCAAAAGCCATTGACAGACGAAGGGGAGGGCGGTGGGGAGGGGGGAGGGGAGCGAGTGTGTGTGTTTTGGCAACATTTTCTTATCTAAACAATATTGGACGGTGACGACGACGACGTCGACGAGGACGACTGCTGCTGCTGCTGCTGCACTTTGCAAAAGCGACAACAACACAACGATTTTCCCTAGCTGATTGCACAAAGTTTCGTTGCATACATTTGGGGATTTTTTGTTGTTGGTTGGCTAAAAGAGACAAACATTTTCACAATTTAAAATTGAAAAAATGAGTCAAACTTTATCAATTGGTAGCTACATGAATATCGGAGTATGTATTTCTGTTCTATTTCAATACCATTTCTCTTCCATTTCTATTTCTATTTCATATCTTTTCCATTTCTAATTCATTTCTACTCCATTTCTGTTCTATTTCTTTGCCATATCAATTCCATTTCTAGTCTCATGAATTTCAGACTATTTCCATTCCATTTTAGTTCCATTTCCATTCTTTTCCTGGTGGGAATCTATTTTAAAGTCAAAATTTATGCTCTTTTCTAAGATCAGCTTGTTGGAATGTAAGTGGTATGGCAGACAACTTGGAAGTAAGTACAGTAGAGTCTGGTTCTGATACCAAAAGTCAAGTTCTGAACCCTAGAAACAAAAATATCCTTACAAATTCATTATAAACTTTATATTCTCCCACAAATTTATTCCTACAAATATCCTTTAATCACTTTAATAAGTTTTAGAACCAAAAATCTTGGCAAACAGAAGTTAAATATTACGTAAGTCACTTTATCCAGTCTCAACTGTATGCATACATGTAAAAAAAAACGTAATTTAAGCACACCAAATGCAGTGTACAGAGTATTTTGAAGTCGAGTAGCTTGTAGCTGCTTCTTTTATACACACTGTACAGTTTAATAAGCGCTGCACGCTATAAGCTAGCCTCTTTCATACTGCTTAATAAGCATTGACTCTCAAATATTATGGCGCACAGTGACTGCAAAGTCTCTCGATAACTGTTTTTAGCAAGCACTGTTCCACGCACTGCTTGGCCTTAATAAGCTAGCTTAAGATTGTCAAACCCAGTTTATACAGTTTAGCAAGCATGGACTCTGCTAAGCCAGTTGACTGCCAAGCAGTTGATCCCAAGCGAATGACTGTCAAAGCTCTTCCAGACATTTGACCAGTGACCCTCAAACCCCATCTTCTATCAAATTGGAAAGGGAAAACCCCTAAAATAAATAACGAAAATATTTATTTAATTGTTTTTATTTGCTAAAACCTATTTAGTTTCTTTTTTATCATCGTCTCTTGGTAGTTCTTGTTTGTTTGTTTGTTTGTTGATTTTGGGAAAATATTAACAAAGTTTCTTCGCTTTTCTTCTCTCTTTCTCTTTCTATCTTTCTCCCTTCTTGCAGTTGGGTTTAAAAATTAAACGTTGTTTAACAAATTTTCATAGTGTTGTGTCATTAGAACTAATTTATAATTTATAAATTATAAAACTTAAAGCAGTTGTTTTACCAATTTTTATTTGTTTCTGTTTTGCCGGATCCGCGCACTGGTTTTGGAAATTGGTTGGTTTTGTTGAAATTTTCCATAAATGCGTTGGGGGTGTTTTTGGGTGTGTTTGGGTGTGTGTAAGTTAGTAAGTTCTGGGAAGCAACTTAGAATATACAAAATGATACATTTTTGTTGTTTTTGTAGGTGGTTTTTGTGTGGTGTTTTTGTATTATGGAATTTCAGGGGTTTCTTTCTTTTTGAAAACAAAATTTGCATTAAAGTGGAATCATGCTGCATTCTCCTGGATTTGTTGATTCCGGCTTTGGGAAATTAATTGGAAAACTTGTGTGTCGGCGAGTGTGTGTTGTGTGTGTGTGTGTGTGTTTGTTTGATGAAATTTTGTATGAGAATTGGATGTTGGTTCTTAACCAATCATCAGTCCACAGCCAAGTCTAAAGTTATTCTTAACATGATTCATGCGTCCACTTAATGTAAAGGAGAATGGCAATGGCTGTAGACGTTTTTCCAGCACTCCGGAAATGTGCCAATTTGAATCAATGGAGCCTGCAAAAATAGAAGAAGAAGAAAGCGATTAGTGGGAGAGTCTTTTAAGAGAAAAGTAGAAAAGTTGAACAAAATCTATCGATGGCACCCAAAAACCTGCCACCTTTAACATTCTCTTGGTCCTTCGAGCCGGATGGTGGTAATGTCGGTAGTCGAAAAACTGATATCTGTAGTAACCCTGTGATATGTAAAGAGTTTTTAAACATGCAATTGCTTTCCTGTTCCCTCTAGCGTCTATTTTGTCTTCGCTATTGTACATAGAGATTCTCTATTTAGGAAGATGACACTCCATTCTCACACCAAGACTTCAAGAATAACGAAAAGTGTAACTCAAAGAGTCATAATTCATATGGGTCAAGTAACTGGATAAGTAGGCCAGTATGGTTGAGTGAAATTGGAGATTAGGGCTGCCCTTAACTTCCGTTTTGACTGAAATACTCTTTTATTTTAGCTGACAAAGTCCCGTTGCTGGTAATATCTAGTTGCTTGCGTTTAATTATCATTTTAGAAGGCATAATACGCCGTGAGTAGAGGGGCCAAATGGGCCAAGGGCTGCCCTACACTATTCTAAGCCACTTTTAGACAAGTTCAGTGCTTTTTTCAAGTTTTTTGACGGGAATTTGGCCAATTAGAGCTATTTCTATTAAGCCTAGGTCGATTTTTGGCTGATTGAAAGACAAATTCACTTCATTTGCTTGAGTTTTAGGTTTAAGATTGGCACTTTCTGGTAAAATTTGAGCAAAAGTCTGCTTGCAGAAGTACCTATGCAGATTCCAAGAAGCCATAACGCTCTATTCCCTTGGCCGAGGTCGAAAATGAACATAGTTATAGTTAAATACGGGTATAAAATGGAAATATTGCTCTATTGAGACATAATGCAACCACCTTATGGAACAATTAAGTTTATAAAAGCTTAATATTGGTTCTTAGGTATGCATAATGCTCATTTGTATTCACCTAGTTCAGAATTTGTCCAAATTAAAGGCTGATTCAGGTCAAAACTCAAAAATGGGACAGTTTATGAAACATTTCGTTGTCTTATAAGTATTATTAAGGTTCCAATGAATCTTAGAAGACTGATTTTGGTTATCTAGATTAAAATTTTACGAACTTGTGTGCAAATTCAGCTCATATACTCAAAACCTTGTTTTTATAGTGGTTTTTAGGTATGGTACTGTCGAAAAGTTGGTTTGTAGAAGTATAATACTGGTTATAAAGCACTCAAAAAGCTCATTTGAAAAACCTCAGGCCGAAATTTGTCAAAGTTATAGGCTAATACAGCTATTAAACTTTACTATTGGTTTTCAAAGTGCTTTTTTGGATTCGTTTTCCACAATTTTAGGAAAATACAGCTTCTAATGAACCATAATAGTTCAAAATTTGTCACATTTTTGGTTAAATACAGCACATATTCACATATACTGGTTTTTATAGTGGTTTTTTGGAATGTTGCATACCGATTTTGGGAAAAATCAGTTTGTAGAAGTATAAAACAGGTTGCAAGCAATCTATAACTTCCTTTTCAACTAACCTAATTCGAAATTTGTCAAAATTACAGTCCGAAGACTCATTTTTTGGTCTTCGAGGTGTTTTTTTAGCATAAGTTTTCAAGGATTTGAGCAAAAACAGGATTATAGAAGTATGGTACAGGTTTCAATGAAACCCTAATGCCCAACTTCATTAAACTAGGTTTGAAAAAATGTGAAAAATAAGCGGCAGAGCCTTAACAGCAATAGAAAAATTATGTAGATGCTTTAAAAATGGCGAAATTTGACAAGTAAATTAGGGAGAGTTCATAAAAATGATTACTAACCACTTAGGAGTCGGTTTTAAAGCAAACCATCTCAACAGTAGGAGCAAAGGCTAAGAGAAAAGGTGGTGTAAAACCAAAAGGTAACTCAGAACCCTCTAAATTCCCTACCAGAGAAGGAATCCAACTCCAAAAAGGCTTAACAACTAGCCTCCTATTACCAAGTTTACCCACCTTTGAACACCAAATCCGCCTTGGGCAAATCAATTTGATAGGCAATGGTGGCCACCGATTCCTGCATACGCAAACTGGTCTCCACCTCGACGCCAATTTGTAGCTGCTCGCTGGCCTTCTGATAATAGCACATATGCAGGCCACTGGGTCCCAGGGTGCCGGACCACACGGAATCACCTGCCGTATAGCGACCCACCGCCGAGACAATGGCTATCTGTTTTCCGGGCACATTTGGGCCATATTGATAGGCCAGTTCGGCACCCAAGGCAATACGCTGTGTGACCGACTGCAGATATTGGCCCACAATGACACCCGAATTGGTGAATATGCTGGGATTGCCCAGGGTAAGTGAGGCAGTGAAATCATTACCACGATAGTCGGTGGTCAGCTGTGTGGCCACCATTTTGGATTCCTGAATCTGTGGAGGGATGTGAGAGTTGAGTGCCATAGATCCATACATGTATATACTGCCGCTCCACTCACCTGGGAAGCAAATTTGCAACGCAAACGCGGCGAAAATTGATGTATAACATTGGCATTCAGATTGCCAGAGGGATCAATGTCGGCCAGGAGCACGGGAAAGGCCTCGGTGGGACTGTATTGTTTGGTACCCACATAGGTGGCACCAAAGCGATAACCACTGGGCACCGTGGTGCTCATGTTGATGGTATGCGACACCTGGAAATGATTGCTCAGACCCTTGTTCAGCATGATTTTGGCGCCCTCGAACGTAATGGCCTGGATATCTGAGGAGAGAGGGAGCAGGTACAGAGAGAGTCAGTCGGTCACTGATAATGCATAATCAAAGACAAAAACACACGCACGCACACACATGCACGCACCACAACATCGTATCATGCCCCCTTGTAGGTTATGTCATCACCTCAACCGTTCCGAAATTTTCTCTATGAAAATACCCCGGACTTACCTTTGCATTTCTTGTGCAGCTCCTCCACAGTGCCCGGATTGTCCAGTGTGCTGTTATCCTTGGAGCCATTCGCCGCAGCATGTGCGGATCCCAGCTCGTTCCCGGCAGCGGCTGCAGATTGCTCTGTGGCCAACTCGGGCAGACCCAGGCTGGCGGCCACACTGCCGCTGCTACCGCCGGGCCCTGATCCGGATGAGGCCGCTAGCACGTTGCCCATTTTGTTGCTATTTTTTTTTTTTAGTTACTTCTTATAATGGAATTTTAAAAAGTTGCACGCGCTGCGAGTGCCCTACGGGTGCCTGTGGAGCTGTGTCTGTCGGTGTCTGTGAGTGCGTGTGTGTATGTATGTGAGTGTGCGGTGAGACCAGACGTTGCAACGTGATGTTATCGATAGTTTCTGGTTTTTATTTTTTACTAAATAAAAAAACAGCACAGTTGATGTGGCTTAGGTAAATTAAAAGTATAAACTGAATTTCGGTGTTGTTGTAGAAGCGACTATCACTACAAATTTAAGCTACACTAAAGTCAGAGTTAAGTTGTTGGTAGGACAAAACAACAAAAACGAAACGAAATGATAGAGGGCGCCACTGAAAGAACACGCTGAGGGCGCTTTTGGCTAAGGCGCCAAAAACGGAAATTTAAATTCAAAAATTATATTAGCCAAATACTGCCACTTTGTCTTCTAACAAGAAAAGAAGTCAACTCTAATGGAAAAATTCTTAACTAATTGGAAGTGCTGCCAGTAATGAAATTGTGACCAAATGCCACCATTTGATGCTTTCACTATACTCAAAATCTCGCTTATCTCTTCCTCTTTGAGCTATAAACCCATCCAAGAGGTGAGGGGAGGAGTATAGATTACCATATCTACTGACGTTTAATCTTTTAGGGATTTAACCAAAATTATCTTTAAAATTCAGCGTTTTAAATGCACAACCTGAGTGGATTGCCTAGAGGAGTGGTCTCAGTTGCTGGAGCATTATGATCCAAGCACGGATCTAGAAGCACAACCACAAGTTAAAAGTACTCACAGTTTTATTTCACATCACTCTTGAAAGCACTGATCAAGGAGGACACTCACAAGTTCGACTCACTCTCAGAAAACGCCGACTTAAAACGTACACCCCAGAAAAGAACATAGAACAGAAACACCTTTGCAACATACCAATGTTCCCACTGCTGTAAAAACTTTCTCAAAATATCATTCAAAATGCTTTCTTCTCACAAAAACTAGCTCAGATGGCTATAGAAGATAGTCTGTCCCTTTCTTTTTAATGCTTTTCTTCTAAATTAAGTCTAACTGAGCGGTTTGTGGTTATCTATGCTGACCAAAGTGGGTTCTATTACCATCAGGAACTTCAATGTGACCTAAACTGTACTAAAAAACTGATACTTTTATTGATTTAGCTAGCGATCTATTCATAGTTTGTTCATCCTTTCAATCTAAGGCCTGCCTCTCACACTGTTTAGCACATGAGATATGATAATTTAGTAGTTCTGCATTTCATTTTGTTTTAGTCTATGAATTTAAAGAGTTTTTTACACTTTGAACCACCAACATGTAGGTCTACTAAGAACTGGGGTGTCCCTACTTAGCTTTTCCGGATCACGCCTGAAGAAATTGCAGCAACAACTTAGTCTGTTTGTCTCTTTTCTTTCTCTCCTAAGCCTCTAGCGAAATTTGGTTGTTGCCCTGTGCCTCAGACAGCCACAAGTATACACATATACACAGCTTAAGGCCATAACCAGTTTTCCTTATCGTTTTCTTATGGTTGTTGTGGCTTCAAAAACGAAATTTGTTTTATGTGTGTTAGTGACTGCGCTAGCCCTGTACTGAATTTTCATGTCTCAGCCTAACTCTGTGCATAATTTTCAATTAATTTGACCCAAGCAGGGGATCTTCTTAATGTTTTAGCTAAAATTAAACTAAAAGCATCCCACAGAATATAAAAAATATCATAATCCTTTCGAAATTTGAAGTATTTTTTGTTTTAATTTATTAAATAATTAAGTTTAGATAAACATTAGGCGTGCGACTTTATACAACTGACTATATATATATATACAAATATATATATATCTTTTCTTTTCTCTCTATTTTTTTTTTTGTACCGTGCACACTTAATTTAACCTGACTTAAGACTATGCAAATAAATTGTGTACAGTTTTGATATATATATATATACTCTTCACATAGTATACATATATAATCCTTGTCAATCTTACAACATTTTTTGCTATTAAGGAAAAAACTAGAAAAAAGAGGAGGTGCAGAGTGTGAGAGAGTGTTAAAGTGGGGGCCAAAGTAGCGATAACAATTTACACAAGAGTCAAAATTAATGTTAGATTTCTGCCCTTCCCTTTAAGGTAGCGTTGCATTTTTGGATTTGATTTGATTTGATTTGATTTTAGTTTATTGCTAAAGTAAAATAAAGGAGAAAAAAAAAAAGCGATCATAAATAGGATAATTAATTGTGCCCACAAATGGAGCCAATTTTATCAAAGTTTCACAAAAAGAAAGCAAAAATGAAGTGAATTATTAAATGTAAAGCTGCTTAGGGCAAAATCTAATTCATATATGCTAAAATTAAGGCTAACTGCCAGCCCAGCAAGATAAATCATCTGAGCTTATTTGACAAAGGCCTCGGGTGGTATTTTATTCTCCTTGAACAGTTTCTCGAACACAAAGGCGGCGTGGGCAAAGTCCCAATTGGTTTCCTCCAGGCATCTGTGTGTGTGCAAGCATACAAGGATTAGTTGTCAATGATTGGGTTTACAAATACTCACTTGCGACTCCAGTCCACATTCATTTGAGATTGTGCACTCATGGCCTGCACCATTTGCATTTTGGTGGCATCATCGGTGTGTGTGCCAGCACCACCGGCTGCTCCTGCTGCCGCAGCTGCTGCTTGTGCTTGTTGGGGTATTGTTGATGTGCCAGGGGCTTGCTGTTGGGGCAGCGGCAATAGTGACACCACACCCACATTACCGCCTGGATTCAAACGATTCTGCAGCGAATTCTCAGTGGCTACTGTGGCCACGGATGTGCCGGTGTTGTTGCTGCTGCTGCTGCTGCTGCTGATGCCGGCACCCGGAGCTGGCAAATGTTGGGCACGCTTAAATTCACGCACCTGATCATGGGCTGCGTTGGTGATGAAAATGGTCTCGTTGCGAATACAGAAACCCGTATTCTGTGGCACCACCACAAAGGTGCGTACAAAATGACGCAGCTCATAGGGTTGCATGGATGAGGAGGTTGAGGGACCATTCGCATCGCCTGTTAGCTCCTTAAACAGGCCCGTCACCGTGAACACAATCATTTGGGGCTAAGCAGGAGAGAGAGAGAGAGAGAGAGAGAGGGGAAGGAATTGTTAGATTTGATATATATATATATACGGGGAGGCAAACACACTTACATTATAGAGCGTCAGATCGACGGTAAAAGTGCGTCGTTCATGCACCGTACGCGGCCATTCATCTAAGGTGGAAACGCAGGCTAAGCGACCACTCTTTAAGAGACGCGTACGCTGATCATCACGATCGTTGTTAACCATGCGACGCAAATTGCGATTGTAC
The DNA here is from genome assembly GCA_035044965.1 of Lordiphosa andalusiaca. NCBI lineage: Eukaryota > Metazoa > Arthropoda > Insecta > Diptera > Drosophilidae > Lordiphosa > Lordiphosa andalusiaca. The sequence goes on along the minus strand of JAWNNM010003599.1, from coordinate 77,954 downwards.
TTCCAAAAGCTGTCCAATCTGCAAAAGAGTTGGTAAACATTCAATTTAGTTTCCATATGAAGTGAAAGGCAACACTAGGAAGGGATTTATTGGAAAATTTAAGACCAAAGAGGGCGCTTCATCAACGCACAGCCCAAACGGCAAGAGTAATAAGCTAAAACTTGGGCTATACCTTTCCATTTCAAATCAAGTATCAATATAGTATCCATTTGTGTTCAAAATAAGCACTAAGTAGGGAATTTTAAGGAGATTCAAGCCCTAAAAAGGTGCTTTATGAACGTACAGCCTAAACAGCCAGAGTTAATAATCTAAAACTCAGACTATACTTTCGATTTCAAGTAAAAGTCGGCCCTTAAGTAAACTAAAACCATTAATATAGTATCCATTAGTGTTCAAGGTGAGCACTAAGAGTGGATTTTAGAAATTTCAAGTCCCAAAAGGGTGCTTTATCAATGCAAAGCCCAAGCGGTAGGAGTAACTAAACTAAAACTATCAATATAGTATCCATTTCTGTTCAAGATGAGCACTAAGTGGGAAATTTAAGGGAGATTCAAGCCCTAAAAGGGCGTTTTATGAACGCACAGCCCAAACGGCAAGAGTTAAAAAGCTAAAACTTGGTCTATACTTTCCATTTGAAGTAAAATTCAGCCCTAAAGTAAACTAAAACTATCAATATAGTATCCATTTGTGTTCAAGGTGAGCACTAAGACTGGATTTTTAGCAAATTCAAGCTCCGAAAGGCTGCCTCATCAACACAAGGCCTAAGAGGCAGGAGTAACTAAACTAAAACTATCACTATAGTATCAATTTAAGTTCAAGTTAGGCACTAAGAAACGATTTCTGGAAAATTCAAGCCCCAAAAAGGCTGCCTCATTAATAGAAAACCCAAAGATAGTAAGCTAAAAGCTTTCAATAGTATCCATTTGTTTTCAAAGTGTTTGTGTAGCACCTACCTGCCCGCCTGGCTGGCCGATGGCATGGTTATAGAGAGCATGGCATGCTCATGATATGCATCCAACAGCGGTTGGCGATTATCCGAATCGAATATGTTAAAGTATTGATCCAAAAAGGGGCGTACTATCTCAGCACCCGCCGTATCACACAGGTAAGAGGCCTTCGTCAAGGGCAGAGAGCTGGATTCATTCAAATCGAAATTCACCTGTGGCTCTAGAGTTTCTCCATCCTTTACAAAAAAGAAAGAGAACAAGAATTAGAATTGGGAATTATGTTTAGAATTTTTGTATCTTACCAGCTTCTGCAGTTTGGGAAACTTGCGACGTACTTCACTGTAAATAGTTTGGATTTGGAATGTTCGCACGTGGTTGCGGATATTTTTTTATGAGATATGATTATGATGATGATGATGTTGAGGATTGTGTTGTGTGGGAGGATTACTTTACACTAGGACTACTGTTTCAACAGAATGGAGTAGGGGGTACTACAAGTGCAGTTGGCTTTTTATACTAATTTACTTTACAGTATTCCAGCTTACATGGGCGGAAAATGCAAATAAACAAGCAGAGGCAAATGGTTTTTGAAGGGTTTACTTTTTTAATACCCTTATAAGGTGAAGTTTTTAGTAGAGAGGAATAGAAGTTTTGTATGCTTTTCTTTTGTTTTTTCTTTTTAAGTAGTTTTTCGTTTTTTTTTTTTACTTTTTTCTTCATTTTTTCTTGTTTTTTTTTGTTCTTTCTTCTTTTTTATACCCCAAACACACTGTAAAACCGCTGGCAAAAAGCTGGCCGCTACGTCACTTCAGTACATGTGCCGTTCCTTTCCGTTTCGTTGCAGTTCCGTTATGCCTTATGCTTATTCACCATCAACCAACACTGGCAAAACATGCTTCAACTCGTTTCATTTCGTTTCAATTGTACGAAATCTTTGGCCACAAATCGTAGCCTTTTAAAATGTTAAAGGCTTTGGACGATCGTGCCATTTTAATATTAGATATTTGGTGTGAGTGAGTGTGTGTGGGCCGCTGGCTTTTAAGCATAGCTAGTCCGTCCGTCGCTTTCCACCAACTCCATTTGAATGGTACTTCTTCTTTGACAACTCCAACAGCAACCACAACAGCAACAGCAACACCAACAAAGGCGTGAGTGTGCTTGCCTTGGCTTGTATGTGCATGTTTGAGAGAGTGGGAAAACGTCTGTAGTGTTGACAAACAGTGTGGGTCAGTCAGTCAGTCAGTCAGTGTGGTAAACGTCAGGTTTGTTAGCCTTTTGCCTGGCGGTTTTTGGCTTGGGATGGCATTTTTTAAGTTTTCTTTCTTTTTTTTGCATCTTTTTTTGGTTTTTGTTGTCTTTTTTCTTATTTTTTTTGTGCTTTTTTTCTTTTCTTTCATTTTTTGAAGCAAAAACTCTGTTCCACTTTTAAGAGCGCCTACTCTGGTCGCCAATTACCAAACATTTACTCAAATGCCTTTGCCAGCTCAAGTGCTTAGTTATCAAACTTAAGCCACATTACTCCTTGGTTAAGCCTTAGCTCCGACTCCATTTGGTCACTTATTGCACAAGTTTGGGAGTGAGTGTGTGTGTGTGAGTGGGAGCAGAGGATATGTGGAAAGGGAACAAACACCATCAAGTGGAAATTTAACTATAAAAATATCCTGTGATATGTCCCACGTCGACACGTTTGTGCTTTTCCTCACTCTGGAAAAAGGTGGGGGTCACAAATTACAGTAGCTTAATAGTATACCTGACAAAGTGCTGGGAGTCCTTATAGCGCGAACGGCAGGGATTATTGCGCAGCACCAGCTCCACTATGGGCAGATTGCGAAACACCAGCAGATGAGCCAAGGAGGGGAGCTGGAAGTTGTTTGAGAGAGAGTGATTTTAGTTTTTTCTTTTGGAAAATAGGTTTTTCGAAACTTTTCCAAAATAGTACTTATAAGAACACAAGTTTTTCTTGCGAATCCCCATTTTCCCTACAGATATTATCAATTTTTAGCCCATAAATTGAATAAATATTCAGGTTAATTCGGAAAACGTAAATATTTTCTTACTAAAACTCATTTTCCGTACAATCGGTCCTATGAGAACTATAGCATATAGTCATCCGATATTGATCAAATTAACCTTATCTTTTAAAACAAAACATGTTTTCTTGTTAAAACTCGATTTTCGTACTATGAAAACTATAAGATATAGTCAACCGATATTTACCGAATTTTGCAGAGCTCTCTAAAAGCTTAAAATATGCACAAATACCAGATTAAAAAACGCTAATACCATAAATACCAACAAGACATATACAAAAACTCGTTTTTCGAATAATCTTGAATCATAAGCTGCTAAAACAATCCCCTAACTCAATTTCCCCATTCATTCACTCACCTTATTATCACCCAGATACAATATCTTGAGTTGTGGCAAACGTTTCTCCACCGCCTTGAATGACTCCATTGTGGTCATATTGTTCTCATTCAAATTGATCGCCTCCAAGTCGGGTATATTCTCGCATATAATATCCAAAACAGTGCTCATCACATTCGAACGAAATAGGGGACAAAAGATACCCTTTAGATCGGGATCGGCATGGAAACGCGATAGATCCAATGCCTTGGTCTGTGAGTTATAACGTTTGGCCATTGTCGCCTTCATATCGGCCTTGACCGCATCATCGATGACCACCAAGGGGATGCCGCTGCGTACGCGTGGCATTAGGCGAAAACCATCCGGTAGCTGTGCATGTCTACCCAATTGCTGTATACGCTCGGCTAGCTCAAAATCATCCGTAAAGAATAGCACACAGGAGCGATCAACGCGCCAATATTGTGGTATAAAAACATGCGGTGACATGGCAGCCAAAAGGGCACGCAAAAGGATCTCCTTCTCATAGATCTGGCCATTGTGTATCTGCAAAAATAGAGAGGGAGGGGGGAAATAGAAATGAGTCGCGTTACATATCTGTCTAATTATCGTGAGACTACAAATAGATAACAGAATTATGTCATATAACGACCCAGTCCGTATGACAAAGACAATCCCCAAATTGGGTGCTGCTTTTTATTGTTATTATTTGCTTTCGCTTTGTGTTCCACATTAGTTTTTGTCATAGACAAAGCGTTACCCTTGAATGGGGGTGAAGGAGACTATTAAGTTTTTAAGAGAAAGCTAAGCTAACTTCGTCTGTGCCGAAGTTTTTATACCCTTGCAAGAGCTCGCTTAAATATTTTCCAAAAAAAAAATACTCTTTTTCCCATTTTCCGACCCATCGTTCGTATGGGAGCTATATGATATAGTCAGCCGATTTGGCCAAAAATTTGTAAAATTATGTGAAAGCTTGTGAAACAAACACATACAAAATTGCAGGATGCTACCATTAAAAACAAAAAAGTTTTTCTAACTAAGACTGTTTTTCAGATCTATCTTTTGCATGGCAGCTATACCATATAGTTGTCCGATTTTAAAAAAAACTTGGTAGAATTATAAAAAAAAAACATAGAAAAGCTACGATTACAAAGTTTGGAGACGTTTTCATTGAAAATAAAAAAGTTTTTCATACTAAAACTAGTATTCCGACCTATTGTTCCTGTGGGAGGTATGAGATATAGTCATCCGATTCGGTCGGTTTCGACATATTAGTAGTGTGCAGCAAAAAGAAGACTGTGTGCAAAATTTCAGCTCGATAGCTTTAAAACTGAGAGACTAGTTCGCGTAGAAACAGACAGACGGACGGACAAAGCTCAATCGTCACCCTGATTAAGAATATATATGGTTTATGGGGTCGAAAATGAATATTTCTATGCGTGGCAAAATTATAATACCCTTTGCAAGGGTATAAAAATATGCTCAGGTCAAAGAAAAGAAGCTTTAAAACCAGCCTTAGCAGATAAAGAAAACCTAGCTTTAGTTATATTTTCTATAAATGGTTGAAGACTCACCTAAAAATGACAAATTTTGATTAACAATCGCTCAACTTTCATAAAACTTAATATACTTGGGTACTTCTTGTACCGCAAAACCAAAAACCTGAATCTATTCTTGGTCACTGAATCGTTTGTTAACCTTAAACAACTAAACAACTTAATCTTAAGCGTTGATAAGAATCTATATATTAATTTCATTATACTCATACACTCATTCGGGGAAATGAACACTTGATCATGGGAAATCGGACAAAGAGAGCTTTGTTATGGTTAATGTTGTTGATAAGTTCAACTTCCCAAAAAAAAAAAGAACGAAAGAATGAAAGAAAGATGACATTCGATATAAACGTCGTGGGGTGGGCTTGTTTTTGTTTGTGCGTTTAACTTATTGCAAATTACGTGCCATATAATAAAAAATATTTTGTACATAACTCACGCTATTTGCATAGCATTTCCGATTCTGCGTTGACTCGTTGTTAGTTTAGTTCTGTGTTTGAGAGGTGTGCGCTTATCTCCAAGTGTCTGTGTTTTAATTATGATTATAAATATGAGGTGAACTGTATTTACGATGATATTCTGTGTGGTATGATTCATGCCCACCATACAGATTCAAAGAAGGTCATCAATATTGAAGATCTTTTGTGCAATTTGTGGAAAGAGGAAATGATGTTTAGTCACTTTTACGTTAGACAGTCAGCGATAGTCGGTATGTCTGGGCTAGGCGAGGGCTGCCATTTTTAAAAAGATGATTCTATATCATTTTAAAGTTGACTGTATCAAAAATAAACCAAACAATTTGCCACATGGACCTTCAATTTTTCATTTGTGTGCATAGTTTTTTTTGGCACACGCACTGCATACTAATGTAAAATCAAAGATCCACTTTGAAAATTTCCCTTAGCGTGCACTTGTACGGCGTTTACTTAACTGATTGTTCTATGTCTTTGACTTTACTATGTTTCTATAAGTCAGCTATATGTTTATAGTGTTTCAGTGGTGTCTCGTACAACACAAAATGTTGTGTGAAACCATGGCTTAAAATGTAATTAGTGACCCTCGTACACGCTGATGGCATCAACTGATAACTATCAACCATTCATTTGTGACGCATTAATACGATAAATTTATTTATTATGGGAATTAGTTTATTTTTTTGTGATTTCATTTACCACTTATTATGCCATTTGTATATCCCCCCCTACTTATGGAAGGGGGTGGGCGAAAGCTTAAATAAGGTTTTTCTTTTGGTCTTTGATAGATTCGTTATAGCTCCAAGTGGGGTGTCAGATATTCTTTGGGCTTAGCCTTGAAAATTGTGAATTTTATTTGATTTAGGTTCAAATTTCATGCAAATCAATCGAAATATGAGGAAAAGCCTAATTGAAATATATTCTGATCCTATCAAAGTTTGTACAATATGTGTGTACTGTACCAAAAGGTACACAGAGTAGATTACGTTTGTATATAACAGCTAGAAGGAAGCATTTGCTACACCTTAAAGTATATATATTCCTGATCAGCATCAACAGTCAAGTCGATATAGCCTTAAACGTCACAGATGTCAGAGAAGGAAAAAGATAGAGGTTCGATTTGCAAGTGATTTCAATTTTCATATCTCCCACAGTTTTATAGACGGATGGTTCCTACCTTCTAATCAAATATAGTAATCAAAATTCCTAATCGATCTGCCTTAAGGATGGGTTAGGTTCGAATAAACGATGGTCGAGTTAGAAGGAATATAAATCTATAAACTGGGCAGCACTTTACACTCCATAAACACTTTTTGTGGCATTCAACATAAAATTGTTCAGATCTATACAAACTTGGGTAGTTATAGAGCATTTTAAAGTCGTGCTTGACCGACTTTATGGCTTGTTTATTGCTCACTTAGAACCCTTTGGGAATTATAAAGGCTCGCCACAGTTTTTGCCTTACTAAGGAAAGATAAGGGGTTTATTTTGGCAATATTATTGAATCACTTGGGACTTATTTCAGGATTATTTTTGAAACATTTTTAGTAGATTTATTGTAAATATTCATTTATTATTTATTATTATTTATTTATTTAAAGTGGCATAAGAAATGTAAGAATGATGGGGGAAATCGTGTTTCGGTCTGTCCAACGTTTTTTGCGAAATATGATTCAAGTTTTAGCTATATCTTTGAAAAATTTGCCATCAGATTTCCAATATTTGGCTTTCTGACCTTGAAACTAAGTAAGATTCGCTTCTAAACCTTTGAAAAATGTTTTAAAATCCATAAAAAAAGTTTTCGAAACAATTTCAAACTAGATTTAACTTTTTTTAATTGTTCTAAAGGTAAGAACTTGATACTTAAAATGAGAACAACAGCTTTAACACTGATTTGGCAAGGTTTGTACTCATCTGGAGAATGGTCTTTGGTTTTTTCCCCACTGTATAGAGATTTCAGATCCAAACTAACCTTTATCCAACCTGGCAACTGCAAAAAAGGTTTAGTTTAACATCTTTTCTTCAATTTCCACTGCTCTGGCTCTACTGATACCCTTAGTAGACTAAAACCAACCGACTTTTTCTCAAAATAAAGATGATGACTGTGTTTTTTTATGGGGGAATTGGGAATGCCAGTCAAGTTGTAGTGGCTTAGGTATGTGAGTGCGTTTGTTTGTACAATATATAGAATATTTATATATATATATATATATAGACTCCAGCATTGTGTACCAAGCACAATGCCGAAACATGAGCGCGCTCTGAGACATATTTCTAGAATTGATATGAGCAATGACGCTGCTGCTGCTGCCGCTGCTGCTGCTGCTGCTTCGCAGTCGACGTCGCAGTCAACGGTGGGTGGCTAACAAGTGCGCAGCGGCAAACAACGCGCCATTCGCTGACAAACGCTTAAGCTTAAAGCAACCCCAACACAAAATCAAAAAAAAGAAGCTACAAATAACCAAACACAACTATGGGTGGCTGTTGCTCCAAGGATTTAGATGATAAGCGCTCCTGGAGTCCCGAGGAGACCAAGAATGGCGTAAGTTTGAGTGTAATCTGTGTGTGGGTCAAACTCTCCAGCTAAAATCTGGGTTTTTTTTTTTTTATAGAGTACCACCTCCACGATTATAGCTCAGCCCATAGAGGATGTGGGGAGCACGGGAACATTTACCTTGAAGCACACGACTACCACCAGCACACATCAGAGGACGGTGACAACAACAAATGAGGAACAGTAAAAAGCACAGTTTTTAAAAACCGTTTTTTTTTTTTCCTCTTTTTTTTTTTGAAAGACATTTGTGTTTGCTCAGTGTGTGAGTGTGTGTGTGTGTGTGCAAGTGTGTGTGAATATTTATATATATATAATATATACATAAATTAATCAAGCTAAGCCTGTTGACGAGTTAATTAATAATTGTGCAAATTTTTCATAAATAAAACTGTTAAAATCACAACCGGCAGCGCTTCTCTCACACACAAAACAAATAAACAAACAAAGAGTAGAAGGCGGGCGGCTGCAGCAACGGGACGTGGTGGGGGGTGTAGGTGCCAGTTCAATTGCGGCAACGATAAGAAGAAACAATCCAACGCATTGCTGGCCGATGACATCAGGCGATGCAGAAAAAGAGAGACACAGAGAGTGGGAGAGAGAGGAACAACGGAAATTGCTCTCCAGCAAATCATACCTCTTGCAAGTACTTTGTTTTGATTCCACAATGACTAAGAATACCGTACGATCTACATGCTGCACGTGTGTGTACATGTTTAGACGGGGGTTGCCAGACTGTGCCGAAGCTTAAACCACAAGTTATAACGGTAACTTTTTTTCAGTTCTTCCTTTTCTAAGCAATCCTAAAAGCAGACTTTAAAAAAGTAAAGCGCTTTTGTTTGTTTAACAAAAAGAGGCACCAAAAAAAAAAACTAGATAAGATTAAATTAAAAAAGAATTTTTAAGAATAACAACAAATCAGCACAAAACTCAGCGCGGCAGAGAAAGAGAGCCAGAGAGCAATCGGGGACTACTATAGATAAATTACACTGGGCTACAAAAGTTGCAAATCTTCAGAGAAATTAAAAAAATCAGGCAAAAACAGCAGACCACCTACCGCCCCACAGGGACTTGTGATACAAAACGCGTGCGAAAACAAACTTGAACAGGAATTAAGGGTTTAAAATTAGAGAAATTGAAGTCAAATAACTGAACTTTAAAGCAGAAACTAGAGATGGACGCGTGTCTTATATATCCAACAAAACTGTGAAGTCATTTGACTTTGAATACTTATCTTTCATCGATTCAACTACCAAAAAGTAGGTACATTATACAATAAATGACCTTCTTCCTAAGATAACTCTTCCTGTAGAGTCTCTAACACTTAATAAATAAGCGACTCATCCAAAAATTCCCCAATTTGCATCCTTGTCTTTGTCAAATCAACCTTGACACTCTGTTGAGGGGGGGTTAAAAACAAAAACCCTGTGGCCCAGTGTCATTTTTAATAATTTTACGCTGACTTTACAATCAACATACATGCACATAGATAGACAGACAGACAAACAGTGATAGAAAACAGAGAATTTAGAGCATCCAAGGACGGATGTACCAGGGAAGTGATGGCACAACCAATACCAACGCACAATTTCCACAATTGAAAGGCGTTGTTTCACTTAAATCAGCAAATTGTTCGAGCAGTTTAAATGCAAAGCTTCGCGCAAACAGACGGAAAAATATGAAATTTTGTACAACAAATCTTATGCTTTGGATGGCTGTGTTCTTGGTGTTGTCTTCCGCCACCAAGGCCCTGCCCATGACCAATGATGAGGAGCAGCTGGTGGCTTTGGATTCGATAGAACAGCAACAGGAGGCAGCAGCACAATCGCAATCACACATTGGACGCATTGCCAGCAGAGTGGAACAACCCGAGCAGTTTAATACATTTGTGGAGGAATTGAAGACAGCCGGTGTGGAGGCAGCTAATCGTCCAAATTTGAAAACATTAAGCTATAAAGAGTTGACCCGTCTTTTGGCTATGTGGCAAATGTCGCAGGAACGTAACTTCTATGAGGCCAAACCATAAGGAAAGAGGCGCATCAACTTAAAACTACATATAACCGATATACATCAAGTTTGAATAAAGTAAATAAAACAACAAATACACTCTTGGATATTATATAAATCATAAACCGAAAACGAATCGGGATGCCAAATTTTAAATCTTTTGAGTGACGCAAATGAAAAAGCTATCTTTTTGGATAGCAGTACAATGTCGGTGGCAGAATTAGATCCTTAAAACTAGCTTATACGATTAGGCTTGTTTCCCCGCAACCTAACCCATCCGCTTGTTAGCAATACAGCCAATTTTTATGTTTAACTTATGGCTCAACTCAAAATATTTGTCTGTTGGCGACCGTTACAATATCTACTCGCACACAAACTAACGATGTGGCAACGCCATGACATTCTTGTGGTTTCTTACAAGCCTCTGTTCTTGTTTGTGTCTTACAGATGTCTTACCAACGGTCTTTTTGCATGCTAAGAGCCTCATATGTGACAGGGATTTGACGCACCGTCACGCGTATGGTCCATGGAGGTCAACGGTAAGACGACATGTTGTTCAATGGTTCAGAGTCATATCTCAGAGACTATGCAAGCTAGAAACTTGAAATTTAGAAAGTAGGCTGAAAATATGTCCCTAGACATTTTAACTGGTTAAAAACGAGTTCGGAACCAGTTCAAATAAGTGGTTCAGAGACATATCTCAGACCCCTTTCAAGCAAGGAACTTGAAATTTGGGAAGAAGGTTGTATATTCAAAGTTAGACATGCTAACTGGTTCAAAACCGGTTCGGAACCAGTTCGAATAAGTGGTTCAGCGTCATATCTCAGACCCCTTTCAACCTAGGCACTTGAAATTTAAAAAGAAGATTGTGTATTTAAAGTTAATTCTTTCAAAACCGGTTCGGAACCAGTTCGAATAAGAGTTTCAGTCATATCTCAGACCCCTTTGAAGTTAAGAACTTGAAATTTAGAAAGTAGGCTGACAATATGTCCTTGGACATGTATATTGGGTCAAAAACTGTTCGGAACCAGTTCGAATAAGTGGTATAAAAGTGGTTCAGGGACATATTTCGGAAATAATTCGTGTTAGTTACTTGAAATTCGGGAAGTAGGTTGAAAATATATACTTAGACATGTCAAATGACCTCAAACCACTTCGGAACCAGTTCAAATAAGTGGTTTAGAGACTTAGAAACTTGAAATTTGGAAAGAAGGTTGTAAAAGTGTAGTGGGGCGATTCCAAACAAGTTTTAAAACAAATGATTCAACGTCTTAACTCAATATTTATGCCATTATCAGAAAACTTGGTATGTAGGCTACAAATAGAAAGCCCTAAAGATAATGGTTCCGAACCAATTCGAACCAGTACAACAGTAGAAACATTCAAAACCTCGCCTAGTCGTCTCCCATCCTCGCCCACAAAAAAAAACAACAAAAAACCAACTTCATTGTCTGCTGATGCTGTGGGCACATTTGGCTGCTCCCCAGGTGGCGGCGCTTCACTGTAATGAGACTGACGGCAGGCTAGCGCGGCCGCTATCTCTCGGTGGGCCCATAAAAACACAAATGGCTAGCGGGGCTGGCTCTCTCCGCTGTTTAAACTATTTTTATGTCCATCATTTCATTGACGGCCGGCAAACGTTAAAGACGCCCAGCAACTAGGCGCAGGCATACACTAAGCGGGTGCTCCGGTACTAATTGAATCTCAAGTGGAGGGGGGCGGGGTAGTAAACCACCTGCCTGCTTATCAGCGAGATTAGACAACGTTCCGGCTAAGAAGATGGCCACCTTGGGCGCCTGGGATTACACCATATTGGCGGTGGTGCTGTTAATATCCATACTGATTGGTGTCTACTATCGTTTTGTGGGCGGCCGACAGAGCACCACCAAGGAGTATCTATTGGCGGATCGTTCCATGGGCATAACTCCGGTGGCTTTCAGTTTGATGGCCAGTTTTATGTCGGCCATTACCATTTTGGGTGTCTCCATGGAGAATTATCAGTATGGCACCATGTTTGTGCTCATAAATGTGTCCTATGTGCTGGCCACGCCCATAGCCGCCTACTTGATATTGCCAGTTTTCTATGGACTGAAGACGGCAAGTGTTTACGAGTATTTGGAGTTAAGATTTGGCTATGGAGCCAGATTGGCGGCCTCTTTAAGCTTCTCCCTGCAAATGATACTCTATATGGGCATTGTGGTCTATGCGCCGGCGTTGGCCTTGGAAGCGGTCACTGGACTGGATCAGATATTCTCCATTTTGATAGTCGGTGTGGTATGCACCTTCTATGCTACATTGGGTGGCATGAAAGCGGTTCTCGTCACGGATATTTATCAATCCCTGCTGATGTTTGTGGCGGTGTTCAGTGTGATTATTTGTGCCTGGATAAGGGCTGGCAGTTTGGATGAAATCTGGTCGACGGCTCAACGAAATGGACGCATTGACTTGAGCAATTTTAGTGTTGATCCCACGGAGCGACATACCTGGTTTACACAAATCTTGGGTGGCATGGCCACCTACTTGGCCATATATGGTGTGAATCAGACCCAAGTGCAACGTCTGATGTCTGTGAGGAATCTGCGTTCAGCACAGGCTGCCCTCTGGTGGTGTTTGCCCATACTCTGCCTGCTCAGCATTAGCACCTGCTTCTCCGGTTTGTGCATCTATTGGTACTATCAGAACTGTGATCCTGTGCTGGAGGGACGTGTCTCGTCGCGGGATCAGGTGATGCCTTTGTTTGTGGTGGACACCATGTCGTCGTATACCGGTCTATCGGGTCTGTTTGTTTCTGGCATATTCTGTGCCAGCTTGTCTACCATCAGCTCGGCCATCAGTTCCCTGGCTGCGGTGACTTTGGAGGATTATATGAAGCCCTTGGTGAAGAGCTGCAGTCGGACCACACTCACAGATCGTCAGACCCTGTGGTATTCCAAGCTGTTGTCCATATTTTATGGTGCTTTGTGCATAGGTTTGGCGTTTTTGGCCGGCTCCATTGGTGGCCTGCTGCAGGCAGCTTTGTCCATCTTTGGCATCATTGGAGGACCCTTGTTGGGTCTCTTTACGCTGGGCATGTATGTGGTAAGGGCGAATCAAAAGGGTGCCTTGGCGGGACTACTCATCTCACTGGGTATGTCATTTTGGATTGGGTTTGGTCAACCCAAACCGCCGGTGCCAAGTCTGGCAATGTCTACGGAGGGTTGTCCTCTAAATCAAACCTATGTCAAAGCAACGGAAGAGGATCAGCATTATTTCTATTTATATAGAATAAGCTATATGTGGTATGCCGCCTTGGGTTTCCTCATGTCCTTTCTGTTGGGTTGGCTGTTTTCGTTGGTGTTTGAATGGCTTCGTTGGGACAATAATAGACACATCTATCAGGATGCTGAATGTACGTTAATCAAAGCGGAACTATTTGTGCCACCATTGGCCAGACGCTTGCAGAGAAAACAATTGCCCAGGCTAATGGTGACAGCCACCAGTTCGGAAATGGTTGGACACTGTGACACACCCAGTCGAGAGGAGCCCGAGGAGGCATTTAACAGGCTTTAGGATCAAAATGTAACCCTTTTTTTTTTAAATATTGAAAAATAAAATGATAAATATACGTGAAACAGTGGTTTTCTATGGCAGCTACAGTAAGCAAACCTCCCTAATTTCAGCTCTTTAGCTCTTTAGATACAGAAAGATCCAGAATATGTATATTTTTCGGTTACTTTTCGATTTCGCTTGGCATTCAATGAAGTTCAAACAATGTTTTCATGCATTTTCCAAGCAGATATTCTTAATTTTCCATAAATTGCAGCTGAAGCTATCGCTAAACAATAATTTACCTTTAAAATAGTAAAAATAAAGCAAGAAAACGAACGAAAACGGAACAACTGGCATGACCGCCTACGGCGCCACATGCTGAACTATAACAATAGTTTACAGCATGTTGTTTCCCGGCTATTTGGCAGTCATTTGCTATGTAAAGCACTGCGTGCATACCAAAAATCAAGTTCTATACTTTTAAAAGGGGTTTTTTGATTGTAACTTGAACCGATTTCAATCTAATTCATAGATTTGCTTTTGCCTTGAACATAAACAAGTCACAAGGGCAGTCACTAAGAAGTGTGTGGCATAAATATGACTATGTGTAAGAGGCATGTTCCCGCGTTGAGAAATCAGAATTAATTTCATCTCCAACATATTCTAGGCAAAACGAAGTTTGGCGGGACAACTAGAAGGACTGTTGATGGGTGAAAAGGAGTTCTAAGGCGTCTCAATATAAATATATAAGTCTCTTAGCCCGAATGACAGACTGATAAACATCCCATGATCCAAAATCCTTAACTTAAAGATCTAATATACATAATATTGCACTAAACTATTATCAAAGCCTGAACTGAAAGGTTGATCCCATTAAGGCATCTCACTTCTGTTCTATCATCGACTTCTTAGGAAGAGATCTGACTAATATGAACTAGAATGGATAAGCTACCTATATGAGAATAAAGTAGGCAACTCGTTACAGCTGCAGCATAATGAGCAGATGTAAGCCACACTACATCGTGATAAATGGACTAACCCCTACGGAATCTCTTCTAGAGTAAGAGAAAATTGAAGAACTTCTTCTACTGCTCTACAACAACTACAGCTGAAGATTAACTTTCATCATAGCAAAAGGTTTAAGGGGAAGCTTTGGTATCTATTGCTTAAAAGGCCAAGAAAATGTAACATCATTTGGTATTAAGTTGGCCATGCATGTATTGTCATACTGCAGGAATGAGAATAATCTCTTGGAATAGAAAGAAAATCAAAATGGTTGTCTGTTTTTGTTGAAGCCCTCCATTTATCGGTAGACTGGAAGTCAAATGAGGTAGATATCTGTCAATTGCAGGGTGTCAAGGTATGTTTTGAGTGTTTTACATATACAAAACCTTCCTTAAAAGCTAGAAACTCTGCCTAAAGGACACTACAATGATCAGAGATTTTGATAGGAATTAATAACCCCGAGTTTCTTGAACCTACGGGCCAAGTTTGATGTGCTTGGAAGACTCTAATTCAACACATATTTTGATGACATAAAGGGTGCAGCAACCGAGTACCAAACGTGTCACAAAGGGTGTCTCAAGCTGACGTGTCACCGGGCAAGCCCGCAATTAATTGCCTAAGCATTAATAATCTGGAGTTCTTACCGTCACTTGGTACCAGCCAAAGACATTGGGCATCAGTTTGCCAAATTTACCGCGGGGAATGGGTGAACCACGTCTACGTGAGCTGGGACGATCCTGCAAGATGTTGACATTTGAAAATTACATGCCAATCATTTATGTCAACCTTTCAATTTTACCTTAATCAATGTGGTCGTCTCGGCCATATCATCATCTTCGTCCCAAACACGACGTGCATCTTCCACACGCAATTTGACATCTTTTTTGTAATTTGGGAATGGCTTGAAACTGACACGTCGCTTATTACGATCCTTGCGACGCTGATGATCCTCCACCTCTGCAAATGGCAAGGAAAATTCAAGTCATTGTTTACATATGTAATGGAAACTAGATAAATCTTACCATCAAAATCCTTTAAGGCGGAATAGCGTGAGCCGCCACCGCCGCCACCACTTCCTCCACCGCCTCCTCCGCCACCACCGCTGCCGCCACCGCCATTGCCTGAATTGTTATTGTTATAACGTTGTCCACCGCCGCCACCGCGTTTCGGCATTGTTTTTGCTTTTCCTTTTCTTTTTTTAGCACGCGCACCACGTTGTTGTTGTTGTTGTCGTAACTTTTATTGTATATTGTAATCGACCTTGGCTCAAACGTATACAAAAATGTGCAGCTAAATACTGCTGTTAACTTGCCTTTAAACGTGCTAATATTCTTTAGCAAAATGGCTGGCTGAATTACAAAATACAATGAAAACTGATGCAAATGCAATTCACTTAATGGCCAGACTAGAAATGTCGAGAGGTGTGACAAGATAGCGGCGATGTGTAGGCAAGCAATGTAGTGGAACGATTGAGAATTGAGCGGAAACTTAGTGAAATAAATAAAATGGTTTGTGCTCTATTTATCTTTAAAAAAAAATTGTATGGCTTAACTCCCTTTCAGATGTTGCGATACAGTATATAAGTAAAGATATTCATTCCTGTGTGGCACTTACATTTTTTGTTCAAAACAATTGAACCCTTAATTAATGTTGTTACTAACAACTATCCATTTAATTAGGCCTAATAAGCTGTTAAATTAATGACAAACTTTAAAAATGAGACCACAAAAAGCAATTACTGTGCCAATCTCCACCAATTCAGTTCAACGCCATCTTTGGGGCGCTCACTTGTCCGTTGCGATAGTCGATAACTTATTTTTTTTTCTTCTGCTTATAGTTACAACTTATGGTCACACTCAAAGCCATTTACAAACTCAAACATGTCAGAGCGCCAGCGCAAGTGTATTTACACCCAACTCATAGCCGATAACGAGGATTACCTGGTAGGCCAACTAAGCGAACTGCTCAGGCGCTCTGCCAATCGTGCTCTACTATGTAAAGATTACTTCAGCATAGGCCTGTCAGGTAAGTGTAGTAAGCCGCACTTGAGTTGACATTGAGCAAACGTCACATATATGTATGTATGTGTATGTGTGTGTGTGCGTGCATATGTATTTATTTTCAGGTGGCTCTCTGGTGCAGCTATTAACCAAATCACTGACCACCACCACTCCTCCCTGGGACACCTCCCGTTGGCTGTTCTTCTTCTGCGATGAACGCTATGTGGGCTCCGATCACCACGATTCCACCTTCTGGGCATACAAAACCCAATTACTGAGCCGAATTCCCAGCCTCAAGGAGTCACAATTCATCAAAGCAAACACCCAAAACTCACTGGACGATTGCGCTTTGGCCTATGAGTTGCAGATTAAGGCCAAATTGGACAGCGATTTGCCAAAATTTGACTTGTTATTGCTGGGCATGGGACCAGATGGACACACCTGCTCCCTCTTTCCGGAGCAACCGTCCACCTACACTGAAGAGACCACAGATTTGATAATTCCCATACGTAACTCACCAAAGCCCCCGCCGGAGCGCATAACTTTTACTTTAACACTGATCAATGAGGCGCATCATGTGGCCTTTGTGGTGACCGGAGCGAGCAAGGCTCACATGGTTAAGGTATGGTTCTATTTGAAGGGTTTAGATGTATCATTAATTGGATTTTCTTATTATAGCAAGTGTTTGACAACAAGGATAGACAATTTCCAGCCGCTTGGGTGGAGCCTGTTAGGGGAGAATTGACGTTGCTGGCTGATAAGGAAGCGGGAGCTATGTTGAAGGAATTGAATTAAATTTGAACAAGGCGCGAGCGCCATGTTTTATCGATAGTCAGCGACTTCGATCAATTTCTGGTGTCCTTTTAAGAGATGACGGCGAAAAAGAAAGAGACAACAAAATAGTGCCGCTAAGTAAAAAGTAACTGTTATTAAATGAAGAGGTGGCAACTAAAGTTCTTAAAAAGCGCTTAAAACTGGCATTTATATGTATAAATAATTAAAATGACTCCCGAAACACTATGACAATAATTTCGATGTGATTTAAACGTTGATTTTTGAATTTTTTATATCTTTTAGAATTGATGTACGTTAAGGGTCGCCCAGGGAAGGCAATAAAAAGCAGTCAAAAGCAAAACACAACTTTGGAAAACCCCGAAAACTTACTTGTCAGGCATAAAATGTACATTCTAGGCTACTTTCTTTCGCCTAAGTTGAAATCCATGGAGATTCCAAGCACAAAAATTATTGTTTGGCGTTGCCGGAACATCTATTCAAGAAGAGAATTTCTTTTTAGGCTACTTTTTATGGCTTAAGTTAAAATAAAAGGAAATTCGCCGCTTAAAACTTAAGTTATGAGCTTTTTTGGAATGGCAGTCCTTGGAAAACCCCAATAAATTTACTTTTCCAGCTTATTATATTCGTTTTAAGTATCTTTCTTCAAGCTGTGTTAAAATGTGGAATTTTTTGGGTTGCCAGACATTTAGAAAACCCAATAAATTAACTATCCAATCAAGAAATCTTCATTTTGGGCTACTTTTCTCCACCTAGTCCAAAATTAATGGAAATTCCTAGCAAAAAAATGAATGCAATTGCCTCTTCAGGGTTGCCGGAACTTTGGAAAACCGAAAAATGTACTTTTTAAACCTAAAATGTTCATTATAGGCCACTTTCTTACGAAATACCAAGCACAAACATGATTTTGATTGCCTTTTAAGGGTTGCCGGACCTTTGAAAAACCGGAAAATATACTTTCCAAACCTAAAATGTACCATTTAGGCTACTTTCTTTAAAATCCCAAGCACACAAATGGATTTTGTGACCTTTTTGGGGGTTGCTGGACCCCAAAAAAGTTACTCTTCAAACTTTTTCAAGATAAACCTGTAGTAAATTCGCAATGATTTGTTAACTACTGTTTCTCTAAAGGTTTACATCGTATACTTACCCCAAGAAAAGACAGCCAAATGCAATAAACAGTCCTGATCCTTGTCTTGACCATCAACAGCCACAATTTAGACAGAAATTTGACTTCACTTTTTCTTGATTGTTTTGTTGTTTTTTCTTATAGAGGGAACTTTTGACAATAACTAGGAGAGGGACTTGGTACAAAAAGAGTGGTGGTGTTAGCTTTAAGCTTAATTGACAAAAAGTGGACTGAACTCAGGTGTTGTCAGTTTCCAGTGCTTTGGAGATGATGCCACCAGGCGGTGATTTGGCCGCATCCAGCGCAGCCAGTAGAGAGGAATTTGTAAGTAATTCCTCTATGCAGGCGGCTCCAGTGGCCAGTTCCTTGCGATTGGGGGACTGTGAAGCGGGCGGCGGCGGCGGTGGTGGTGGTGGGGCGGGTATGGCAAATATATCTTCATTACGCTGGCTGCGACAAAACTTGTAGAGCTCCGCATATTCCGTATAGAGACGTTGCCACTGCACATGCGGCTTTAAAGTATCCAACACGCACTGCATCAGCTCGGATTTGGGCACAAACTAAGGCAGAGCAGTTACAGGGTATTATTTATATACTTTTACTTAAGTGGTTTACACTCACCTGCGGCATATCCGGATCGGGACTATTGAGCAAGTCGTCCAGAAACATGCGCAATCTGTTTTCGCTGCCATAGCTGGCCAATTGGAACACCATCATCATGTGCCAATGCTTTAGCTCCTCCTCGGATTGTAAAGCTTCACATAATTTGATTTGATTCTCGATAAACAATATTTTGGCACCCTGTTGCCAGCTCTCCGTGTTGCTGCAAGAGATGAAACAGCCATTAGGATCAGGAGATCAGCTTCACCATTATCACGCATACTCACATTTCAATGGCATTGCTTAGACTTTGATAATTCTGACAGCTGGCCTGCATACTGAGCAGCGGAAACTTATGATTCACATGATCCAGTTCTCGTGGCAGTGTACCCCGTACGCCATTATACATAATGGCATCCTTGGTGGCCAGGACTAGCCACGATTGCAGACTATTGGAATAGGAATAGGAGGTGCCATTGGGGAAACCAATCAGGGGCATACCCCGATCTGTGATGGCGTATTGTGTGGCCGTGCCGTGTTTATTCAACAATTCTGTGCAGTTGGCCGCCAAGCGTATGACCCTACGGGCTATGTCCCAAATCCGTAAGAGGCCACATTCGGTTAAGACACCCACCAGCCGATTGTCCGGACTCTGTGAAACAAAATGTATGAATGAAACGTTGAAGGATCAAAGGAAAGCAGAAAATACAATCAAAATACATCCAAATTTTTGGTCTAGAGGTCCAAATAAGGTTTTTGGGGGTTGTCAGACCTTTTGAATGCCCTGAAAAATGTACTTTCCAAGCATAAAAGTTTCATTTCAGGCTATTTTCTTCAACTGACGCCATAATTCGTCAAAAATTCAATGAAAAGCTAGATTTTTGGCATGTTAAGGGTTGCCAGACTCTTGGAAAATTTTCTTTTCAAGCCTAAAATGCCGATTTTTTTGACTACTTTACTCAACTTGTGCTTAAAATCGAGATTTTGTGGTTTTGCTGGGGTTGCCAGACTGGGAAAACCTTGGAAAACTTACTTTCCGAACATAAATTGTTAGTTTAAGACAAGCCTAAGCAGAAATTTAACGTAGTCGATAGCAAGAAAGTGGGTTATGGTATATTTTAGGTTGCCAGAGCTTTTGCAAGTCCGGAAAGTTTACTTTCAAGCATTAAAATTAGTCTTTGTGAACTTGCTGAGGTTGCCATACTGGAAAACTTACTTTCCAAACATAAATTGTTAATTTTAGTGAAGCCTAAGTACAAATTTTTCGTAATTTCCAGCAGCAAAGTGGATTTTAGTATTTTATGGGGTTGCCAGACCTTTTAAAAGTTTGAAAAAATTTACTTTCCAAGCATTAAATCTTAATTTCAGATTACTTTCTTCAACTTAAGCTATAATTCAGCAAAATCCTACACAAAAAATGTATTTTTTGCCCGTTAGGAGTCGCCAAACCTTTGAAAATACCAACAAATCTACTTTTCAAGCTTAAAATGTGCCTTTTTGGGCTACACTTTTCCATCTATGTGGAAATTTGTGGAATTGTGACTTTGCTTTGGGCTTGCCAGACTTTTGAAAAACCGGAAAACTGTACTTTTCAAGCATAAATTGTTCATTATAGTTTACTGTCTTCAATCTAAGTTACAATTAGTCAAATTTCCAAGCAAATAAATGGATTTGTATACTTCTTGGGCTTGTCAGACCTTTTAAAATCTTAACAAATTTACTTTCCAAGCATATAAAGTTAGGTTTTGTTTACTTTCTTCAACCTCAGTTAAAGTGGATTGAAAATATAGGCCCAAAAATTAATTTTTTGCCTTTGAGGGGTTGACAGACCTTTGGAAAACCTGAAAACTTTAGGTTCCAAGTTGCTCGAGTAAACGTGAGTCTCAAATTGGTTCTAGAAGTTTTTTTGACCGTATTTTCAAGCAAAAAGAGGCTGATTCAGCAAGGATTGGTGGTTTAGGAGTCCCCAGAAGACCTAATCCATCCCAGTCTCAATTTGGGGTAATGTCTATGCTTAAATTCAAAATAGTACCCCCTACCCTTTGACATTTTCAAACCATTCAATACTCACAAACGCGCAGTGTACCGCCGAGCTGGTCAACGAAATGGCTGGAAATACCGGACAGCCCGTGTCCATGGTTAACAGTCGCATACTCCCATCGAGAGAGCATAGCATCACATATTTCTCGCATAGATTCACATTGATAACGGGTGAGCCCACATAGCATTCCCACAGCTGTTGGCTACCCAATGCCTTGGCGGCCGTCACTTTGGCCAACATGCCCTGGCTGGTCTTCAGGTTGCCATTCTGTACATGAATCCGTTGATTCTGGGCCATTTTCACAAACTCACACTTGCTGCTGGCGGTGATATTGAGTTTGGGTGCCAAAGTGGAGGCCTGATGGTCATCGGCCACCGGCGTTTGATTCTTACGCGGTGCCAGGGAGCGTGGAAAGTCGTTCAGTTGCTGGTGTTCAAAGTTTAGGGGTTGAACGCGACACTGAGCCGTGGGCATTAGTTTGAGACGCGAATCCAGGCGACCCTCGACGGCCTTACTCAGTACCACAGGTTCGGGTGGCGGCGTTATGGTTGTCAGCACATGCTGGTGCACTTTGGGCGTCTCCAGCTCCTGCTCATCGAGCGGTATGAACATGGGTGTGATTCTTCGTTTGCCATCCTTGGTGCGGGTTTCGGTTTGCTTGCTAATGGGTTTTTGGTTGGCAAATGTCGCCCCATTGGCCAGGGGAAACTCCGAGTGTAGCTCCTGCCGCGGCTCCAGTTCACCTTTGCCCAGAACAGGCGGCGCTACTATGCCCTGTTCCAGCAAATCCGGATGCTCCACCAATGTATTAGCCGTGGGGTGTCCTAGGCCCATGCCATTGCCCATGACCTTGCCGTAGATACGCTGTATGATGGAGTTCTTGTCATCCTCTGAAAGTGGAGTGCCCAGCTCTTCGTCACCAAACTGTACACAGGCAATGCTACCGTCTCCACTGCAGGCCATCAACAGGCACTCCTTGGGTCCCCAGCTTAGATCCAGCACGCTGTCATCGAACAGCTCACGTATGACTATCATGGGACGCTGCAGCGCCGTCATCCACACCGACAGCGAGCGATCTCTGGAGCCCACGGCCAGACAACAGTATTGCATCGGTTTGCTGGGACTGCCATCGGAGACCTGGCCACGGAGTATGGAGTTATGAAATCGCACACAAGTCACCGCCTTACGATGTCCCACAAAATCCTTATCACACTTCCAGCCCTCGCGTTCTATGATCTGTGCGGTGGGTCCTCCACCGTTCATGGCATGCGCCGATACCAAATACTGACCATCGGGTGACCAGGACAGACGTAATATATGGGTGGTGCCTCCACACTCTTCGAACGGCTCTGTAATCGTATTCGAACAGGTCCAGTCCACCGTATTCCATATCTTGATACTTCGATCGTCCGACTGCGAGGCCAAGAAACGTCCCACCGGATCCCAGCTCACACCCTTCACCAGTCCCGTGTGACCCTTCAGTGTGGTCACCATCAGGGGAAATGCACGCGCATCCCACACAATCACCGTGTTGTCTATGCTACAACTGGCCAAGTACACATCATTGGGCGACCAGGCCAGGTCCAGCACATCACCCGCATGGCCACGCAGCGTGTGATAGCATTTCCACGATTCGTGATTCTTTTGCATGCCGCCGGTGCCGAAGACACCGCTCGAGCCTTGCGATTTGCGCCAAATCATTATCAGTTTGTCATCCGAACCGGAGGCCAGTAGCTGGCCATTCTGGGACCAGCGCACACAGTTCACACAGGCCAAATGCTGATCCATCTGGCAAAGCATTTTCGGCACCGACGCATCCTGCTCATCCTTCACCGACAGCACCGGTCGCAGATTCCATATAACCACACGTCCCGAATCATTGCCCTGTCCGCCAGTGGCAAATTTACTACAATCCTGATGTACATCCACTGAGAAGATTGGTTTTTCTGCAAGTACAGATAACAAAACATGCAAAAATGCGGCTGTTGTGGCTTGGCGCGCGCTTTGCCGGCAAACTTTGGCCGTGTCTCACCATCGTGATGCACCCAGCCTGGCTTGAGGAGTCTCATGGAATTTGGCTAGCGTGGTGCTAGGGGAGAGCACTTAAGAGCTAAGTTAGTTAAATCTACTTAAAATGTTTAGGCCTCAAGCTGATTTGGAGAATGTTTTTCTTTTAGGGACCGAATCGCGGATTAGTGTGACCGTTGATGGTCAGGGGGAAAAAACCTCATGCCGCTTGCAAAATAATGTGCGGGTTAAGTTAACCCATGGCGCGCAAGGCAAAAAGGGAATTTAGCTGTTTCATAAAAAAATGTTGTTATATTATAATCTTACTTTAATTAACATTCTACAGATTTTAATCATTCCGGCGAAAACTAACACTCAGATTCATTTGACCCAGGATTAAAATCTATTAAAAATCATTTGAATTCTATCGAAAAGTTGTTGTAACTTTAAATGCGTTTATATCGAAACGACTTTTTCGAAATTTTAGTAATTCTAACAATTAGAAGAGCGGTAAGTACATTATATATATGAATATTTGGGGTGCTGCTCAGTACGCCTGGTGTTTTGTTCATACAACAAGCAGGGGTAACAGCTATAAATTTTCAGTTTTGGTTTAAAACTCATTGTGAATTGTTTAATAATTTTGTTATTTTTAAATTTATTTTATAATCTTGCTTGCTTGAGGCTATAGCAAAATAATGCAAAATTTGAGTCCCAACGGCCAAACTAAATCCGTTAGATGGCAGCTCCATTTCAAGTCTCGCAATCCATAACTATGGTCACACCATTCATCTCGCTCATTCTTTGCTATGCTTCTGTTTCTTGTATGGGTATTTTTACGCTTGCCCTTTGGCGGTCACACTTAACCCACACACCTTTGCAACCATAATTGATATGGAAATTCGTGCGTTTTGGTATTGATGATACCCTAGTTACAGCCATAAGCCTAAAGTGATTAAATGAAAAATAGGCCCAACAATTGTTGAACCTGTTGAAGTGCGTACACTAAATAATAAACCCACCACCGAGTGGCAAGAAGCCTGGACAACTCGTCGCTGGCTTTGTGTGTGAGTGTCCCTGTGTATGTGCGCGTGTGTGTGTAGCGAGAAGCCCGAGAGAGTCAAATATAAAAACAATAACAATTGCGAAAACAAGCAACATGTCCACAACGGAGCGCAAGCGTTATCACAAGGATAATGCTCCAACGGATGACATACTCACTCTAATCAATTTGGTGCGCCAAAACCCGGCACTGTACAACTACAAATTGCAACCCAATCAGAGAAGAAGATCAGATATCCTAAGTGGCTGGCAGGAGGTGGCCCAGCAGATAGGCAGTGAGTATAGCTCAACTGACAACTGGCTATATATATATATATATATATATATTGATAATCTCTTATCTCATCTTTTAGATAAGTACACGGTCCAGGAGGTGAGACGCAAATGGAAGAACCTAAGGGACACCTATCATCAGTATCGCCTGCGCACCCCCAAATGCATTGAGGGTCGTCTGTCCAAGTGGCGCTATGCCAAGGAATTGGAATTCCTGTCCACGGTTTATCAACCCAAATTGAAATCCCATCGCAATCAGAGCTACGAGTCCCTGGGCAATGCGACTGCACCCATTGGCACCATGCTGCAGTTGAAGCACGAGCAGAAACAGCAGCTGGTGGGCGATGAGGAGGATGATGTGGTGGATGATGATGGCCTGTCCTCCCATCACGGCGCCTCACAGATTACCCTGGTCAGCGACGAGGCGGAGACTTTCATATTAACCGCCTACGAGGAGAGTGTGGCCGACGAGCACCATCACGGACACCACCACCATCAGCAGCAGCAGCAGCATCATACGCACCACCAGCACCATCATCATCACCACCATCAGACGCAGCACGACGGCAGCATCTCCAGCATTGAGCTCTCCCAGATAGCGCACGACGACGACGATGATGTGGTGGACGACGACGAGGTGGATGATGTGGACGACGAGGTGGACGATGGTCAGGTGGTGGACATAGTGAAGCATGAGTTGGACGAGGATGGCGCCACCGGGGCCGAGGTGGACTACGAGGAGGTTTGCCTGTACGAGGAGGCCAGCGGAGCCCATGTGGACTGTGAGATGGGTGTGGACGGGGATGGCAGTGATGTGGCCGATAGCAAGGGCTTCCACTACATCGATGCGCACGATTTCTGCATCTCGGACATTGAGACGCAGACGGTGGCGGTGCGCACACAACATCATGCCTATGCAGGGAGTGGAAATGGCAGCAATTCCAATAGTGTGCTAGCAGGTGGCACTGTGGTCGCCGATGGCAAGCTCAAGAATCTCACACTGGTGACCACCACGGGCGGCGTCACCACCAACTCGCGTCACGACCCCAGCGGAGGTGGCGCGGTGACGCAACAGATAGCCCTGGTGGATGTCACCGAGGCCACCAGCACCAGTGTGACCATTTCCAGTACGGCAGCGGTGTCCCTGAATGCAGCCACTGTGACCACCACGCCCACGGCAGCCGCCGCCCTGTGCAATACCACTTCCTTTACCACACCCACGGCCACCATACTGCAGCTGCCCTCGCTGAGTGGCGGTGCTGGCACTCCTCTCACCGTCAGCAGCACCCTCATCAAAGATGACGAGCAACAGCATCAGCAGCAGCAACAACAGCAACAACAGCAGCAACACCAGCAACACCATCAACATCACCAGCAGCAGCAGCAGCAGCAGCATCATCAGCAGGTGGCCCAGGCATTGGCCAAACGCGATGAACTTGATCTCTTCTTTGATTTCCTCAAGAAGAAAATGCAATGCTTCAGCAAAACCCAGATCACGCACATCCAGATGGAGTTCCTCAACTGTGTGAGTCGGCAGGAGGTGGCCGAACAGGAGGCCAAGGATTAGCCGCCGTCTTAGTTGTCATTATGGATTATGATTTATATATATAAATTTTTTTTGTCAAATGTCTTAGGCTTAGGTTTTTTCGTAACGTTTACCAGACGCAAGTTGTCCCAACCCCCTCCCCCCTGAACCTACCTTAAACCTGGTATGTATAACGCTCCCTAGATTCTATAGATTGACCATAGTTAAAATAGGCGTAGTGTGGTTATCCCAAGTGTAATGATTGTAAGTGTATAAAATAAACAAAACACCTAATCGATTCTCGATCAAAATTGAAGGAAACTGGTGTAGGTCCTTTGAATGCAAGTGAGTGGGAGTGGGAAATACATGGATTTTTGATTGAAGAAGTTAAGAAGTGTTATCAGAGATGCCCTATTGTTGTTGTGGTAGCTTTATTACGTCCAATCCTGGACGTACAACACTGATCTTTTAAATTTAGTATTAGCGATATGAAAGCACATTTGACAGGCGGCAAATAGATTTGGAAACAGCACTTTAAGGGCATTTTATGTGCTTTTTAAGGACTCTTGAGCTACGGTAATGCCATAAAATGCAACGAAATCCATTTCTGCTTTCGTATTATACCATTTTATGCTATTTTATTGCAACTTTTGAAGTATAACATGCCTATTTGTATCGAAATTGAATCGTTAAGTACTTTTTCGTACCTTTTAGTGGTCGGCAGCCCCCAAAAAACTACCAAAAATTCGCAAATCTTCTCTTGAATAGTTCGGAAATCCATCGAAATCTGAACTTTTAAAGTCGTTCCTTAAGAAGTCAGTACTTAAATCTGTACTGGGAGTATTCTTTTCCAACTTTGCTAAACTAACAGTTGAAAATAATGGTTAAAAAAACACTTTTTTCCACTTTAATCATCGAATCATGACTTTTGGTCCCCGATTTCTTCTGAATCTGTACCTTTTCTGTACTTTCAAAGCTTTGAAAATGCCTAAAAGAACTTTTTTCGAACTTTTTATAATGGAATATTGGGAATATGGTTCCCACTTTTTCTCAAATCTGTACGAAACGTACTTTTTCGGGAGTTTCTATGGGTCGGCAGACTGGGAGTAAGGCAAAAAGGACCACTTACACTTAAGGACCGCTCGCAATTTCACTGCAATGAAACTTTTTAAGCTTGTGCCTAGAAAAAAGTCCCTTCCTTTTATTTAAATCTGTGTGGAAAGTATTTTTCCAGCAATTTCCCGTATTTTTTACCAAAGGATCTCCCTTAAGTTCAACGAATCACAAATTATGAAGCCCTGCTCCCTAAATCTGTACAACAAGTCCTTTTCCTTCCATCGAAAGCCTAAAAAAGAACTATATCCAGTTTTTTTTTACTCTAGGATGGCCCGTACTTTCGTCGAATCTCAACTGACTTAACTTTGACCCACATTTGACACAAGAACATGAATAAACAGCCCTTCGAACTGGCTCAGGGGAATAGCTTCAGGAACAGCAAAACCCTTGGAGACAAAATCGGGTGAATTTTATGTTGTTTTTTTTTTTTGGTTTATTTGTTGTTTTGTTATCAGCCCTAAGGCTTCGTCCTTCTACATTTCATCTGTTTGATTTTCGGACAGCAACACAACAATTCGACGACGACTTGTTTCAAATTTATAAACAAAACTTAAACGAAACACTTAAAGACTACTGAAAATTTAGATGGTTCTCATTTTGGGCCCTAAAATTTGGTTTGAGGCGGAGGGCGCCATTATTCATCGCAGACACACACACGCACGCACGCAGACATGCAGACACACACACGCAGATACACACAGGCTTATAACAACAGGACTAGGAGATGTACCCGGCGGATGGGATGGGATGGTGGGGGGGACGAGGCACAATCACGCGCCAGGCGTGGTTGTCGTTTCACCCTTCAGTTTGGCAATATGCTCCGAATTGAAGTAAATGATGGTAATGGTGATATCATCACGATACATGCGCACCACATCCTTGGGCAGGGTTAGATAATACGAGATCTTGGAGTGCTCAATGCCATAATCGGTGGCACCCAAGGCATGGCGTATCAAATGGGTGGCCGCATTCGAGTCAACGGGTTTGCGTGTAAGGCCGGCTCTAAAGAATCAAAGATTAGAGTCAAATCTGCTTGTGTTTAACCATCTAACCAAACTCACTTGCGTTCGTTGAGCTGCTCCGAGATTTGCTGCAATGTGATTTCACCCTCGGGCAAACGCACGGGTTCCAATACCTTTTTCGAGTTGATGTGTTCCCCTACCAAACTGACGACCTCACTGGGAGACAAGAAATCCCATAGTCCATCACTAGCCACGACTAGAAACTTGTCGGCACCACACAAATCGTGCTCTTGGACATCGGGTCGTGCAGTTAGGTAGGGGGGTGTGTAATAGTGCGGCGGCATGGACTCTTCACCCAACATGGGCAGCACAAGATTGGCCATGATATCCAATGACCATTTGTAGCGGAAATCACCAAATGCACGCAGTGGAGCCAATTGACTGAGTAGACGACCATGTCGTATCACTGTACCATGCTCTCCCTTGGGATGTTCATCCAAAATGCGTTTCACCTCCTGTCTGTTATCCACATTGTGTTCCTGATTCAGTTTTTTGGGTATCCATTTATTGGTCTTGGGATCGAGTGAACCCAGAACGGCACCACAGTCGCCAGTGCTGGCCACATGCAGCTTAAGACCCTCCAAATGCACCAGACAGGCCACGGCGCCTGTTGAAGAAACCAACAAATTAATAAAAGAAAACAACATACATTTCCCCAATCGCCCCTAGCTCTGCCGAATCCTCACCTGAAATGGCCACATTCATGGTGCGTGCATCCCTAATGGCCAGTGCCTCCTCCGACAGTGTCTCATCCAAATGCACAAACGCATGCTGCAACTCACTGCCCACATCTCGCTGTGGTGTCTTCACCAGCTCTTTGATATACTTCTGGAAGCTCTGCTCATAGATGGGCCTAATCTCGCTGACAAAGTCCATATTATCATTGTGACACTTGAGGAAGGTTTGACTGGAGCAGCCACGTTTTATTTGCTCGCGCAGGACTTGCCTTGGCAGTGTGGCAGCCGAAATATAGCGCAATAGTCGTTTGGAAACCACCTGGCCGCAGGAGGCTCCGCCATGACCATCGAAAATGCCACAAATAAAACCATTACGAAAGAGCATGCTGGCCTCGGTGCGTGAATCCTCGCAAGGGGAATTGGAGCCCAATTGATTTGTCTCATAGCTGCGTATAATGCCTTCCAGGGGGAATTTGTACACAAATTCGTGTTCCCGCAGCACCACGTTGATCTAAAGAAGAGAAGGAATAATTGGTTGGATTGGATTTGGCGCACATGTGGTATATTGGTATACTTACATCGTAGGGACTGAGCTGTGGCAAGTGCGGCAGCAGACGCAACGCGTTCAGACTGATATCACGTACATTGCCCCGCACATAGGATGCAGCATTGTTAATTAGGAATTTCCACATTTCCAAATGAAAAGCTATGCTAAAATTAACGGTAAATAACAGTTGGTTCGGTAACCTAGCGGCGCGCACAGACACACGTTGGGATTTTCGTTTAGTTTTACCGGCAAAGAATTTTACTGTTTTATTGTTAGGAGAATACAAAATTTGATGTTGCCTCTTGAACGAATGGAGTTGTAATGAATATCTGGTTGAGGTTTCAACCCAAAACGATTTTGACATTAAACTAAATTTTTAATAATAAAATAAATGTGAGAGCTCCTGGCTCTCTGTGTAGTATTTTGTTGCTTCTAAATTACGGTTACACTCTCAGAGACAGCTGTTGCAGCGTGCTGCCAGATCAGCGAAACAAAGTAACGATGGCAACTGGTTTACACGAAGTGAAAGCGTGGAATCATAATTGTAATTTGCAAAGTAACTGAAATGGTTAAAAATCAATTAATAGAAACGGTTAATAAGGCTTTAATATAGATGCAAGGGGTAGCGCACTACTAAGTCCACATAGCGAATCCCCGGTAGGTAAAAACTACCCTTCAACCATATTTATTAAAATTGGCATCCAAAAAAAAATAAAAACTTAGCGCTTTATTCAAATTTTCATCCGAAAATGTTAAAAAATAAGGATATACCTTTTAGTCCAACCCCAACATCCCCATCATTTGGCCACGTGTAAACCTCAAAGTCAAAGTGCGACAGATAAGTGAATGAAAATACGGCCATACTGTTTCGAAACAAAACAAGCGCAGGCAGCTGAGAATTTTTTTGCATTTTACAACCCAAACACAGGCCAAAAAAACAAAGCGAATAATTTTTTGTACAATTGACGTAGCCAACGCGTAGATGCACCAGCTGTAAGTGCAATTAAATCTGCTATTGGAGTGTTGTTGTTGTTGGCCTTAAGTGTGGGCAAGACCCCACCAAATCAACAAGAAGCAGGAGAAGGAGACAAAAAGTGTAACACACACACACAAATTGTAACAGTAACTGCGTCTTAGCTGTAAATTAACAAAACAAAAGCGTACTCCAGCTGCTGCTGCTGCCTGCAACAACAACCGCACACAGAGAGAGCGAGATGGTCGAGCCTATTTTTGAGTATCAATTCCGTTTGATACTCATCGGCGACAGCACAGTGGGCAAAAGTTCGCTGTTGAAATTCTTCACAGATGGAAAATTTGCAGAGGTGAGCTAAAGTGCAGTTAATAATTTATACATACACACACACACTCACACACCCACATTACATAATCTCTCTTTAGCTCTCAGATCCCACCGTGGGTGTAGATTTCTTTGCCCGCCTTATTGAGATGAAAGATGGCACACAGATCAAACTCCAGCTCTGGGATACAGCCGGACAGGAGCGTTTCCGTTCCATTACCAAATCCTACTATCGCAACTCTGTGGGCGTGCTTTTGGTCTATGACATCTCGAATCATGCCAGCTTCGAGCATATTCCCCTGTGGATGATGGAGGCCCAGCGACACATTGAACCGCATCGTCCAGTTTTTGCCCTGGTCGGCTGCAAGCTGGATCTCATCAATGCGGGTGGACAGCGTGAGGTGTCCACGGAGGAGGCACAAACATTTGCCAAACAGCATGGTCTGCATTTTGTTGAGACTTCCGCCCGTACCGGGGCCAATGTGGAGGAGGCCTTTCGCATGGTCACCCAGGAGGTCTATGCCCGCATCCGATCCGGTGAATACAAAGCCGAAGATGGCTGGGATGGCATCAAGTCGGGATTCACGAGGCCAAATAGTTTGGACTTCAATTTGGTTGTGGCCGAGCCGGAGAAGTCCTCCTGTTGTTGATTTGTTCGAACCTAATTGTAAACGTAAACAATTTCTGTTTAGTTTCTGTTTCATTTCCTTTGTCTATATTTTGTTATGCCTTAATTTAGCTGCAACACCAAAACGAAACAAAATCCAATTAATTATAGTTCTTTTTTTGTTTTTAAGTTTGTCCAGTCAATTAGGTGGTGACTCATTTTGTTTTGGGTTTGCTTTTAGTTTTGTAGTACAATTTGTTTTCCAAACAGGACGATTGACTCCCCTACTTCTCAGGGCCGATTTCTCATCCATCTAATGGTTGCTATGTGTCAGATAAACTTAGATTTTGCTCCCCTATTTGTTGGTTTATGTGACAGATAGCTCTCTGTGTGGAAGACTAGAAATCGGCCATTACTTATATACAAATACATCAAAACACATACATCACACCATAATTGCGCGTATGTATGTATTATGGAAAACATACATAAACTATACTTGAAATATAAACGTTTTTATTAATATGTCCAGAATTGTGTGGTAAAAATCGATTTTCAACATGAGGGAGAAGTGTCACAGAAGCTGTTGACTTTGTCATGAATCCATTTTGCTAGCTCTGAGTCACATTGGCGTCAGTACATGATTATTATTCGTCATGGGACTTTTGCTTTTAGGAAGTATTTCACTCTTAGAGCCGATCACACCCCCTAAGCTATGGTTGACTCAAGACACGGTACTTAGAAGACTGCATACACGCACGACTGCATCTTAGCGCACACGACAAGCAAGCAACACAAACTAAATTTAAACTGAACTGCTTAAAGATTTGAAAGTTATTGTATCATGAGTTCAGAATGTTTCTCAGAGTTTTTGAACCGCTGTTTCGGTTTAGTACTTCGTGATTAAAGCCAATGGAACCGCAGTTTTGCTTCGGTTTAGAGATTTTCACTCAATTTATTCAACTTTTCCCCATCTTATCTTAAATATATATTTTACTTTTCGAACTTACAACTATAAGACAGTCCGAAATATAGCAAAAACCCAATTTATGTTCTTGGTTTTTACAAATCTCATTCCTTAAGGCCAGTCCTTAAGTATAACAGTTCGATTTGTTCCTGAAACTAAACGAAAAGCTGATTTTTTGCACTTTTGAAATTACGAGAACTTCAAAAATATGCCAAAAACTAAATTTCTGTTGTAGGATCTCCCGAATTCAAACAAATCTCAGCCTTTAAGGCCTATACTCTAGAATAACGTTCCGTAATCAGCTCTAATCTGTTTGGAAAGCCATTGTTTCCGAACTTTCCAAGGTAAGGTAGTCCAAAAAAAAAAACAATTTATGTTCTTGTATTAGCCGAAATTCTTACAAATTGCATCCTCTAAGGCCAGTTCTTAAGTAAAGCGATAAACGAAACCCGATTTTATTTTGAATCTGCATGGAAAGTTTTTTTTTTTTGACTTTTAAAGTTACAAGAGCTTAACAAAAATACCACAAAAGGCATTTCTGTTCTATTCTCGAAATATGAAGTTGTGAAAGTTTGAAAAAGTCAAAATCTAGCCCTTATTTGAGTTCATCGTTGCAACTTATCCTTAAATCTGCTGGGAATGTCATATTTTCGAGTTTTTGAAGTAGCAGCACTTTCGAAATGATATCAAACATCTTTCTATTCAAGTATTGACCCTAATTTCACCGAAACTGAACCCTTTAAGCCCTTTCTTGAGTCTAACTTAAAGAAATGTACTTAAAACTGGTTGGCATACGATTTTTAATGGACTTTTGAAGCTGTGGTAGTTTGAAAAATCCTAAATCTAGGCGTTCTATTCTATTGTAATGTAATATAAAGCTGGTTCTGTTGGTTTGGAATACGTTAGAGGTATTAGTTCTGATTTTAGGAGACACTAAACCTCACCTATTGGGTCTGGCTAATCCTTAAATTATATAAGATATGGTCAGAAAAAGCTTTTTCATACTTTTCTTAATGTCAAAATATACTTAAAGTGCGTTTTCCTCGAACTTTTGCTTCAGTTTTACAGATTTCTTTGACTTTTGAACAATTTTGAAATGGAATTCCTAGAGACTTCTTTGACTTAAGTTGGATTGAGGTGAGGATAATGATGACAATGCCAAAGAAATGGAAACTGTTTGGTATACCTGAAACTATTAGCCACTAGTGTCTGGGTAGACCTACTTCCGCCTGGTCTTGCTACGCGTGTTATTTGCGGCTGGCATTCATATTCTCTGGTCCTCACACGAGTCTTGTTAGCTGCTGGAAAGGTGTTTACTGTATAATTGCATACGAAAAACAAACAATTTATTTTGTACAAATTAGAATATCAAAGTATCCATTTCAACACGTCACTAAAGTATTTTCTGCTGGTCTGGAATCACGGAATGAAGCTAGATGGGAGTATTTGAACAGATACAACTGTTGGTGGTGGTTGTGGTGGCGGACGCACTCTTCAATTCTTGATCCATCCACGCCGGAGTACATAGACCAATGTAATGCCCACAAACAGTGCACCCACAGCCAATCCCATATCACGGCAACTGTGGGTCAAAATGAAATGCAATTAGAAATTGGATACAAATATATACCGAATGGTTGGGAAATCAAAGTGTTAGGGAGTTAATGCAAGATGCAACATTGCTTGGGCACGGCAGGCTCTTCGCTGGTTTCAGTAGTGGGCGTGGCACTAGGGTGAAGGTAAAACAAAATAAGAATAAAAAAAACAAAGGGAACCAAAAAGAAGGGCGAAATCTATGGTCTAGACTCTAACATCAAGACGTGCAAGGACGAGTCTTAGGTGTGGGTGCTAAAATGTAATATTTACAGAGAATTTGGACTTACACTTCGACTTAACTTTTGTAGAATTTCACTTTGGTGCTTGAGAATGATTTAAAGCTTACAAAATGCAAAATACAAAATGTTTGGATTAAAATACAATATCAACAAATGGTTAAGGAGTAGGCAGGGGGGGTGGGGGCATGCGTGTCGTCTATTTTTGGTAGCAAAAAACAAGTTTCTGACCAAAAATAAACCGAATATTGATTGGCGTCATGCAAACAGCAGAAATGCTTTCAAGAATTGGTATATATGTACAAACATACATATGTACATATGTAGTATAGATAACACACAGCGTGCACGTAGCAGTTGTTGAGGTGGGGGAAGGAGGAGGAGCAGCAGCAAACGCCAAGATAATGAGATCATTTCAAATATGTCAATTCACAAGCAGATGCCAGACACACTCACAAATCACAGAAATGGGCTTAAAACTGATTACATTCATTAGCGTCTCACCTAACTGGACATTTCTTTTTACAATCACTGGCCGCCAGGTCACCTATATAGTACTTCTTCATGATTTCCCTGCAAACACAAAAAACAACACATCACATTAACCAGAAATTGAGCAGAGGTAAGCACTTAAGCGCACTCACCTGGCCTCCTGGCTGTGGCCCACATCTATGAACTCTTTGGTGCCATCACGACCAGCCACATCTATGAGAGAATCCTCGCCACCTGGATGCTGTCGTCACACAAAAAGTCAATGTTAATGGGAGTTGCCTTGCTGGAGCTAGGTTGACGGCACTCACCTCGTGCAGGAACTTGGTCACATTGTACACTTTCTGTTCAATTATCACCCACAGATCATCGGGTTTGTTGTGCTCTTTAACGGTGGCCAAGCTGATTTCTTTGGTCATTTTGGATGAACCTGTTGGATCTGTGTGCGACAAACTACTAATGAGACCAGGGCTGCACAGTTAACAAATGCAGGGCTAGCGTGCCTTGGTTAGAGATGAGTGAAGTAAAAGTGACTGCAGTCACTGCGACTTTCACACAGTGCGGCCATTAAGTGATAGCCAAAAAAGGCTAGATTTGTACAAATAAAATGGCCAAGTAACTAAATCTTAAAAATATTTTATTATATATATTTTGAAAAATAAATAATAGTAATAAAATGATGTATGTTTTAGTACTAATATGCTGATTTGCACTAGGAGTGCGCTCTGCGTTAGTCAATCAGCTTTTTTCCCATGCAAAGCTACATATGCAGATAAGAAGTCAAATTTAAACAACAAAAAGCCAAAGCTCCCACTTTCATCTGATTTGTTACCTATTTTGAGTTTTTAAAAAAAGCTAGAAGTGACGGACAAAAAGCTGATCTGGAAGCACTGATTTGTGGTAGAATTGCTAGTCATTGTATGATTGTACATTTTAAGCTGATAAAAGTCCATTGATTTCAAGATGGAAGGAGTCCTAAAGTCCTACATTGATCAGATCTGAAAATCCCGGCTCCATTGATCCCCATTAATCGATTAACTAGTGTTTAACTATAAATCCTGCTAAATGCCAACACTGCTGCCACTTAATGGTGCTCATCTCTACACAAAAGCAATAACCGTTACTGTTACTCACCTAGACACAGAGGCACAGTGGGCCTAAAATCGCATAAACAAAATACAGTTTTATTTAATTTAAACACACCAATTAAAAGTTTTGTTTATTGTTTTGGAACATGAGAACGTTAATTCTTTTTTTTTTGTTTATCAATATTTGTTTGCCAATTAACACAGCTACATGGAGAATACTTGTTCTTATTTCTTTTTTTTATGTATTAGTTGAAAAGCTCTGTTTAAGATTTACTATTTATGGGTGAGAAAATCTAGAAAGCGCTATCGGCCTCCAAGGTGACAAAGATCTGCATGCCGCCACCACGCAGACGCAACACCAAGTGAAGGGTAGACTCCTTCTGGATGTTATAGTCGGACAAAGTGCGTCCGTCCTCCAGCTGCTTGCCGGCAAAGATCAAACGCTGCTGATCTGGGGGAATGCCCTCCTTGTCTTGGATCTTAGCCTTGACATTCTCGATGGTATCGGAGGGTTCGACCTCCAAGGTGATGGTCTTGCCAGTCAAAGTCTTGACAAAGATCTGCATGCCACCACGCAGACGCAACACCAAGTGGAGAGTAGACTCCTTCTGGATGTTGTAATCCGAAAGGGTACGACCATCTTCCAGCTGCTTGCCGGCGAAGATCAAACGCTGCTGATCTGGGGGAATGCCCTCCTTGTCCTGGATCTTGGCCTTGACGTTCTCGATGGTATCGGAGGGTTCGACCTCCAAGGTGATGGTCTTGCCAGTCAAAGTCTTGACAAAGATCTGCATGCCACCACGCAGACGCAACACCAAGTGGAGAGTAGACTCCTTCTGGATGTTGTAATCCGAAAGGGTACGACCATCTTCCAGCTGCTTGCCGGCAAAGATCAAACGCTGCTGATCTGGGGGAATGCCCTCCTTGTCCTGGATCTTGGCCTTGACGTTCTCAATGGTATCGGAGGGTTCGACCTCCAAGGTGATGGTCTTGCCAGTCAAAGTCTTGACAAAGATCTGCATGCCACCACGCAGACGCAACACCAAGTGAAGGGTAGACTCCTTCTGGATGTTATAGTCGGACAAAGTGCGTCCGTCCTCCAGCTGCTTGCCGGCAAAGATCAAACGCTGCTGATCTGGGGGAATGCCCTCCTTGTCTTGGATCTTAGCCTTGACATTCTCGATGGTATCGGAGGGTTCGACCTCCAAGGTGATGGTCTTGCCAGTCAAAGTCTTGACAAAGATCTGCATGCCACCACGCAGACGCAACACCAAGTGGAGAGTAGACTCCTTCTGGATGTTGTAATCCGAAAGGGTACGACCATCTTCCAGCTGCTTGCCGGCAAAGATCAAACGCTGCTGATCTGGGGGAATGCCCTCCTTGTCCTGGATCTTGGCCTTGACGTTCTCAATGGTATCGGATGGTTCGACCTCCAAGGTGATGGTCTTGCCAGTCAAAGTCTTGACAAAGATCTGCATGCCACCACGCAGACGCAACACCAAGTGAAGGGTAGACTCCTTCTGGATGTTATAGTCGGACAAAGTGCGTCCGTCCTCCAGCTGCTTGCCGGCAAAGATCAAACGCTGCTGATCTGGGGGAATGCCCTCCTTGTCCTGGATCTTGGCCTTGACGTTCTCAATGGTATCGGAGGGTTCGACCTCCAAGGTGATGGTCTTACCGGTCAAAGTCTTGACAAAGATCTGCATGCCACCACGTAGACGCAACACCAAGTGGAGAGTAGACTCCTTCTGGATGTTGTAATCCGAAAGGGTACGACCATCTTCCAGCTGCTTGCCGGCAAAGATCAAACGCTGCTGATCTGGGGGAATGCCCTCCTTGTCCTGGATCTTAGCCTTGACGTTCTCAATGGTATCGGATGGTTCGACCTCCAAGGTGATGGTCTTGCCAGTCAAAGTCTTGACAAAGATCTGCATGCCACCACGCAGACGCAACACCAAGTGGAGAGTAGACTCCTTCTGGATGTTGTAATCCGAAAGGGTACGACCATCTTCCAGCTGCTTGCCGGCAAAGATCAAACGCTGCTGATCTGGGGGAATGCCCTCCTTGTCCTGGATCTTGGCCTTGACGTTCTCAATGGTATCGGATGGTTCGACCTCCAAGGTGATGGTCTTGCCAGTCAAAGTCTTGACAAAGATCTGCATGCCACCACGCAGACGCAACACCAAGTGGAGAGTAGACTCCTTCTGGATGTTGTAATCCGAAAGGGTACGACCATCTTCCAGCTGCTTGCCGGCAAAGATCAAACGCTGCTGATCTGGGGGAATGCCCTCCTTGTCCTGGATCTTGGCCTTGACGTTCTCAATGGTATCGGATGGTTCGACCTCCAAGGTGATGGTCTTGCCAGTCAAAGTCTTGACAAAGATCTGCATGCCACCACGCAGACGCAACACCAAGTGAAGAGTAGACTCCTTCTGGATGTTGTAATCCGAAAGGGTACGACCATCTTCCAGCTGCTTGCCGGCGAAGATCAAACGCTGCTGATCTGGGGGAATGCCCTCCTTGTCTTGGATCTTAGCCTTGACATTCTCGATGGTATCGGAGGGTTCGACCTCCAAGGTGATGGTCTTGCCAGTCAAAGTCTTGACAAAGATCTGCATGCCACCACGCAGACGCAACACCAAATGAAGGGTAGACTCCTTCTGGATGTTATAGTCGGACAAAGTGCGACCGTCCTCCAGCTGCTTGCCGGCAAAGATCAAACGCTGCTGATCTGGGGGAATGCCCTCCTTGTCCTGGATCTTAGCCTTGACGTTCTCAATGGTATCGGAGGGTTCGACCTCCAAGGTGATGGTCTTACCGGTCAAAGTCTTGACGAAAATTTGCATCTTGGCTGAAAAAAAATAAAACAAATTTAGCAATTGTGGCTACATACTAACAGGCATTTGCCCACTGTAGATGTCAGCTGCGTATATTCACTCTTTCTCGCTCTCTATATCTGTCTCTTTCGTTTTCACTGGCCCTACTGGTTGCGCAGAGCAGGTCAAATGAACTGCGTATTACAATGATTTGATAAGTAATTTTTTTTTTAAAAAAAAAACACTTAAAAACAAGCAATGTAAAGGCACAAAGTCAAAGACAGGCAAATGTTACCCTAGATTTCTGCGAGCGGCAGTTCACGCTTGTGACGAAAGGTGAAGGTGACTAGCTAAATACATATGTATTTTGTATGTACTTTGTACATATATTTGCACAACTGCAGACTTGTTGGCTGATATTTTGCTTCAAACTGAACAAACAACAAATTATTATTTATCTTAGAAAAACAAAGAAACTAAGTTATGTTATGCAAATACATTTGCTCTTTTTCTCTTCTCTTTTCACCCCTCTCAAGTGCGCCGTTAGTTTTTTTTCTGCGTAGTGACCCAATTTTCCTGACCCCCAACATACATGGCCGTTTTTCTTGGCATACACACAAAATTCTCGATACTTGAATAGACACATTTCCAATTGGTTTTCCCCTTTTCGAATTTCACAAATAAACTATTTTTTTTCCATTCTCTCCTTCCTATGACTAATCAAATTTTTTCTTCTTTGCTGCACTTCGTTTTGCTGCGACGCCATTTTGATTAAATGCAAGAAAAAATGGCCACTGCAGTTGCACATAACACACACCCATGCACACACACATGCATACATACCTTCTTTTCTTTAATTACGGGCACAACTTTATATCTATTGTCACTGAGCTTATGTACTTATATTTTTAATAATCTTGCACTTGCACTTTTTATTTGTCCTAAAAAAAACTTGCTTGTCCGCTTTATTTTTTGATGTTCTCTCAACTATTTTCTCACTGTTAATGCTTTGGCTCCCGCACACCTACACTCGTATTTATAGGCAGCCGAACTGATTTTCACAGCCTGCTTATCGCTCACGAGTGTTGCCACTTTAGCTATGTTTTTGCTAGATTTAGCTATTTTTATGTAAATAAATGTAATTGCGGAATATCTGAGACGTTGCTAGCTAAAATGCATTTTATATTCGTTTGGAACCTTGAAAATCTTTAGATTAACCTTTAATGCGAAGCCTTAGCTTAAATTTCTGTGTGATTTAAGTACTTGTTACCAAAAAGCAGGCATTCTATGTGTTTTTTTTTAATAGTTTGTTCTATTAAGCCTCTTTTTTGGAGTATGCTAGTGGTAGGTGTCATAACTTGCAATTATAATCAATAGCTTGGAAAATATTCAGCGTAAGATAATAAAAACAATATTTTTACCATAAAAAACTCGGGGAAAACTCATCAAAATAAATGGAGCTTAAAATTTGTCATATTTATTTAAAGGCTTTAGTTGGGAGTCGTTAAAGGTATTGCTCTGTGCTAAAATGGACATTTACAGACTTTCATTTTAAATGCCCAAAATCCCATTTCTTTAATTATACGCCTGTAAGACCTAAGAACTTAGAACTGAAGGTTTGCTTCGGATTTAGCTCCTTAAACAACAAATTTTAGATGTTCATGGTTATATTAACTATAATATTTGCCTTTTTAAACGTTCTTGTTGTTTTAAGTTCCAAAAACATTAATTTTCTTAGAATTATTCATGTCAAGCTATTTTCTTTTTAGCCACTCTAGCTAGTTTTGGCTTTTAATTCTGGTGTTTAACAACACTGACGACAAAATATCAGCAGGGTGTCGCTTGATTCTTAATTTTCTTTAAAAAGATCAAAATCAAAAATATTATTAATAATAATAATTAACTTGAAGCTTAAATTGAAGAGAGGCAAACCTTATTTAAAAGTTAAATAATTATATATATTTGTTAATGAGACACCCTGTCTATATACAACAAATAGGAACTTGATTCTTTGTCTGCTGGGGGGTTAAACGACCTTTGTTTATTTTGACGCCGCAGGAGATTTGTTTGACGCTTTGGTCAATAGCCTCGGACAAAAACAAAGACGTCACCTCCAAATGGCTTGGCCCCCCAAAAGACTGCATCAAAGTTGAGGTCGATGACTAAGTGGAAAGTTCGGGAAGAAATGATGGCTAATGAAATGGGAAGAGATTCTATATGTACTTCCGCTTTTCCAGCGTCCCCCCCCTTTTTAAATTTCAGAATGTTGAGGGAATCTATACAAATTTCGTTTATTTTCTTATTTGTGTGTTTTCCATGATAAATGCAATATGGGAGTTCCTTACTATCAAACGAAATATGCAGCCAGCTGTGCCATTTTATCCTTGCGACTGCCGCGTCCACCTCTTAAACTGTTACCACCGCTGACACCGGCGCCGCCAGCGCCCACGCTGCCCGCAGCACCAACTCCACCAGCCACAGCTGGATTACCAGCACCCGCACCACCACGTCCCGCCTTGCCACCACGTGAGCCACCACCACCTCGCACTGGACGTGAGGCCACCGCTCGATGCTTCTCCACCAAATGGCTAAAGTCGCTGGAGCAAAAAATGCAACCAGTTTTCTCTTCGGTGCCATCCTTAAACTTGGTTTTATCCGATTTGTAGACCACATTCACCAGCTGGGCGCCACAGTCCGTACATTTGGCCTCTAAAATTGGAGTAGGATTAGTCAAGTTTAGGGGGGGGTGGGTAAAGTCCTCTCCTCCAGTTGCTACTCACCTTCCACACTTATTTTGGTGGCTCCTTTAAAGCAATTGATGATGACATCACAACGATTGCAGCCCAATTTCCACGTGGGAGCCAATGTGCAGTCCAATACCAGCACCCCAGTGGGACACTCCACGCAACCCGAAATGCCCAGGGTGTTCAACGAATGCGTACATGTGGCATGGGTGCAGGTATTACAGCCACCCAAATGTGGCATATCACTGAAGGGCGGATGATTGTAGCAATAGGGGCAGAAGGGAAACGAGCGTCCCTTCACGCCCGTGGAGAAGGCCAACAAATCGAAATCATCCAGGGGACATTTGAACTCACGATATACCTTGACATTGCCATTGGGCAGGGAGTAGGTCTCATCGCAATGCGAGCAATGTAGGCGGGCTGGCTTGGTCTGGGGGGAAAAAAAAAACAGGAATGGAGATTACACATTATTGGGCACTTGCACCTCAACTCCACTCACCTGTATATACTTCATATACCGCCTGCATTTGCCGCACCGTGAATGCGCCTTACCCGACTCGGCCAGCGGTGAGAAGGATACCTCAAAGAGTGCATCCATATTCGCAATGTTCTTCACAAAATACATAAACTTAAGCTTAAAGATTTTTATGGCATGTCGCAGCACATCATTGAAATCCGCCGATCCCTTGGCTATCAGTGTCAACATGCGCTCCACCTCCGTCCGCATGGTGGGCAACACCAATTCGGGATCAATTTTCTGATAGCCATGCACCAGCACAATACCCAGGGTGGTGGGTAACAGTTTGCGTCCACTCTCTATGCGCACATAATTCCGCTGGCAAATGTTATTAATGTGCACCGGTATGGAGGCATCGGTGCCAATGCCATGCTGTTCCATCAGCGTAATCAATTCAGCTTCAGTGAGATAATCGGGCGGTCCTGTCTGGCTCTCGGCCAGGCGTACATCATTGATGGCCACATGTGTGTCTTGTACAAAGGGTGGTATGGCCTCATCTCGGCCAAAGGCCAGCCAGGTCATCACCTTGGTATAACCAGGATCCATTAACACATTGGCCGTACAACTGAAGTATTCCAGTCCCACCTTCAGTTTGGCGGTGGTGGTGCGATATTTCAGATCTCTGGACAGAGTGCCCATGAAATGGCGACATATGAACTCGTAGACACGCCAGGTATCACGATCAAAGTCGCCACGCTGTCCCAGCTTCATGGGTGTTATGGGTG
Organism: Lordiphosa andalusiaca; assembly: GCA_035044965.1. NCBI lineage: Eukaryota > Metazoa > Arthropoda > Insecta > Diptera > Drosophilidae > Lordiphosa > Lordiphosa andalusiaca. Next base: position 35,650 of record JAWNNM010003599.1, on the reverse strand, counting down.
GATGGTCGCCGGCATCTTTGCCCTTGCGTGGTGCCTGCAGATCGGCACTTATCAAGCGCGCATCCTCGCCAAATTCACTCGAAGGCTTCAGCACACGCAGCACCGCGGGTAAATCGAAATTAGTGGGATATTGATTAGTCTCGGTACGTGGATAACTGATGTAGCCCTGGGTGTACAGACGCTCGGCGATTTGCATGGCCTGGAAGGGTCCTATGCCCAGGCCAGAGCTGCAGATACGCATGAGTTCCACGGTGTTCAGGGCCTGTGGTTTGCTTTTAAAGGCCTCCTTGCTGGAGACGCTCTCCACCCTGCGAAACAAAAAAAAGCCATAAATTAATGGCCATTACAACCTTTTATCAAATTCTCAACTTACAGTGCCTCCTTGTGCTCCTTGACTCGATTAAGCAGCATTATGGCTATATCCTTCTTAAACACTCTCCCTCTGGCCCACTCCAGCGTGAACTCTGGCTGTCCCGCCAACATTTGCAAATACCAAAAACTTTCCGGCTTAAAGGTTTGTATGTCATCATGCCGTTTCACACAGAATCCCAGTGTGGGCGTCTGGCAGGGACCATACGAAATCAGCGACGAATCCAAGTCCCCATAACGATCCTGAAAGAATTTCGTTTGGAAGCGTGTGAAGGCACAGCCTATGCGCAAATCCAACTCCTGGCGCGCATCCACCGATTTGGCCTCATTCTCATTCGGGTGACCCAACTTCTCCATGGCCCCTTTGATATCTTTATCCGTGATGGCCGAGAAATGTGCACGATATGTCACCTGCGGACTGTACACATTGCGTATTACACTCTGCACTGCATCCATCACCTCAAAGCATATGTTTTCGCCCTCCTTGTCGCAATCCAGCCATAATACCAAATAGTCACAACCCCGCGCCTCATGGGCCAAAAAGGTTCGCATATGTTGCTTGGGATTCGTTTCCTTTTTCTCGGTGGGACAGCTAAATAGCTCCACCGGGTCCACTTTATCCCACGAGTTGTATTTGCTAATGAAATCCAGGGACATGACATGACCACACACCGAAGTCATGCGAAAGTGCACCGCCCCCTCTGAGCGAAAGTTGCCCGTCCACTCGTGTGTGGAGCAGCCATTGCTGGGACCTGCGTACACATCAAATTGAAATGCTGATCCTGGCAAGAACTCGTGGATGTCTTAGACTCACCCCGTTTGGCCGTACACCGTCCATTCGAGAGTATGCCCGCTAGGGAGGCAGCTAGCGAGGGCTTTTCGGCCACCATTAATACATTCTTCATGGCTTTGATATTTCGAACGATTTTTTGCCGGCCGTAAAATCAAAAGCCGGTCAGTCAGTGGCTCCTCGGTGTAAGTATCTTAAGGGAGTGGTCTTAATTGCCTCCAGGATGGTTAGCTAATAGATAGTACTGGTTAGTTATAAATATTTAAGCTAAAATTTTCGCGAAATTAAGAATAATAAAAAAAATTGTAGCTTCTGCTTGAGTAGAAAGTGTGACCAGCCGAGGGTAAGTCGGAAAATAACTGATTTACTGTGGGCGGTGAGAGCGATAGTTGTCGATTAATGGCAAATCGATGGGAATGAACCAGTTGATTGGTATTGTTAGTTCATTGGGTTTTTACTCACATTAGAGATGAGCCCCAGCTGGGCAAATTCCAATGTGTCCAATATGGTTAATTGTGTGCGGCAAAAATTGTACTGTTACAGTAGTGTTTTTTTTTGGGGGGGCTTTGATCACCGCTAGGATGATGGGTTTGGTTGGTCACAGTTTGGCGACCGTATTGACCAGATGCAAGGTGCACTCTTGACAGTAGTTTTGAGATTGGCAGTAGTTTAGAACCTAAGTGGGTTTCAAAGGCACTGCCACTCTCCTACTCTTAAGGCTTGAAGTCGAATTTGTTTGAATTTAGAGGGTGTTTTAATGCCTTACGCTGTCGACGATCGAAAATTTTACATATCAAAGAGTTGAAAGAATAATAAGTGATTTATCAAATGTTTAAAACGCAATTGTCTTGCATTAAAAGTCTGTTGTTGGCTGTTTTTAATCAGACTTTGATATTAATATTAAGAATACGATATTTTTTTGTTCTTCACTTGTTCATCTCTAACACGTTCAGCTCACTCATTTGAACTAGTTAGAGCTCAAACGCGGCAATTTTTTATTAACCGCCTACGGTCACACTGTATACAGCTCTAATACTAATAGCAACAATTTGCAAGCTGAAAATCATATTAAAAAATAGAAGTTACAATTTAGTTAGCTTAATTTAAAACCACAACAATTGCACACAAAGCGGCCATTACAACTTACAAACAAGCAAAGCGCACAATTCAGCAGCGAAACCAATACAAAGTATTACCGTTGTCACCAGCGTGTGTGTGTGTGTTGGTGTGTGAGTACGCGCGTGTGTGTGTGCTTTGTTCTTGTAAAGACCGCCTTTGAGTGGAAATGGCAAAGAAAACTTACGATTTACTTTTCAAACTGTTGCTAATTGGCGATTCGGGCGTTGGAAAAACTTGCATATTATTTCGTTTCTCGGATGATGCATTTACCTCCACATTTATATCAACCATAGGTAAGAAATACAAGAGAACCCAAATTTGAAGAGAGAGACAGCCACAGAAAGAGAGAGAGAGAGAGAGGGACAGGCACAGCAGGGCCAGGCCGCCAGGACTTAACGGTTTATTGGGCGTGGTCTGAGGGGGGAAGTATAGATCTTTGGACCTGCCATTTACATTATCAATATCAACAACAACTCACTGACATACATACATACATAGATCAAGTGACCCAGCCTAACCACTAATTTACCTAGTTGGGCCATAAAACTAGATTAATACACGTAACCGATACGTGCTAGCATTTATTTTATCTTTTTATGGTGTCAATAAAGCCTAGAGCAGGGGGGGTGCGCGCTACATGATTCATAACAATTCTCTTTTATTTGTTTATCGATAACTAATTCAGAATGCCGCAGTGACGTCATTCAATTCAAACACTTATTCTCACTTCTCCCTCCCTCCACCCCCTTCTCCATCTTCCACAGGAATTGATTTCAAAATCAAAACAGTCGAACTCATGGGCAAAAAGATCAAACTACAAATATGGGACACTGCCGGCCAGGAGAGATTTCACACGATAACCACCTCATATTATCGAGGCGCCATGGGTATCATGCTGGTCTATGACATAACAAATGAAAAGAGTTTTGAAAATATAGTCAAATGGCTAAGGAACATTGATGAGGTAAGTGATCGTATACAAACACACACACACACACAGGCACAGAGAGAGACACAGTTAAAGACAATCATCAATCTGCTCTCTTTCTCTTAGCACGCCAATGAGGATGTGGAGAAGATGATTCTGGGCAACAAATGCGATATGACAGACAAGCGTGTGGTCAGCAAAGAACGAGGCGAGGCGGTAAGAAAATAATCAATAATCTTTATCTTCATCCATTTGGTGGTACAGTGGCTGCTGCTTGAGGAATTTGTATACCCTTGCAAAGGAGGGTATTATAATTTTGCCCACAAGCTTGCAACGCATGGAAGTATTCATTTCCGACCCCATTACCCAAATATATATTCTTGATCAGGGTGACGAGCTGAGTCGATTGAGCTTTGTCCGTGCGTCTGTCTGATCGGATGACTATATCTCATAGGAACAATCGGTCGGAAAACCAGTTTTAGTATGAAAAACTTTTTTCTTTTCAATGGAAACGTCTCCAAACTTTGTAATCGTAGAATATCTATGTTTTTTTATAATTCTACCAAGTTTTATTAAGATCGGACAACTTATGGTATAGCTGCCAAACAAAAGATAGGTCTGAAAAACAGTCTTAGTTAGAAAATTTGTTTTGTTTTTAATGGTAGCATCCTGCAATTTTGTATTTGTTTGTTTCACATGCTTTCACATAATTTTACAAATTTTTGGCCAATTCGGATGACTATATCAAACTATCGGAGGTATACTACATAGAGATATCCGCACGATTGTCCACACAATGTTTCAGTACTGAACACCCACCACCCTAGGGTTTAACTGGGAATATGTGGCAAGGCTACGGACTCAAGTGATCTAACCTTTCCCCTAGCCTAGCTATAACCCCTCTCCTCCTCTGCCCCCATAAGGAATCACCTAACATAAGTGTTTTTAAGACTGAACCTACAAGACTTTGGATTGTAAAATGATTTTTATGCCATTTGGGTATTTAGCAACAAGTGGCAAGGCCAAAAATGCTCAGTAAGGTTTGCCATTTCAGCAAAACGGAACAGCTGTGTCATAGCCCAGCCTTAAATAGGAAAAGACTTAGGTTTCTTGGTCAACCAATCGGAGGTATTCTACACAGAGATTCCAGAACGACCACCACCATGGTTCGGTACTGAGGATCATCTTAGGGTTTAACTGGGAATAAATGGCAAAGCAACGGTCTAATCTTTCTTATTCTATACTAGCTATAAGCCCCCTACTCCTCCGCCCCCATAAGGAATCACCTAACATGAGTGTTTTTAAGACAAGACAAGATTTTAAAATGATTTTTATGCCATTTGGGTATTTAGCAACAAGTGGCAACGCCAAAAATGCTCAGTAAGGTTTGCCATTTCAGCAAAACGTAACAGCTGCTAGCCATAAGCCCCCTACTCCTCTGCCCCCCAAGGAATCACCTTACATAAGTGTTTTTAAGACAAGACTTTGGATTGTAGTATGATTTGTATGCTCTTTGGGTATTTAGTTACAAGTGGCAATGCCCAAAAATGCTCAGTAAGGTTTGCCAAAACGGAATTGTGCTTGCTTTTCAAGGTATTATAATGAAACCAGCCACTGTACCTCTCAAATCCCTTTCCCATTAACCCATTTACTTATTTATCTCACTGTTTGTTTGTTTTTTTTCTATTGCAGATTGCTCGAGAGCATGGCATACGCTTTATGGAAACATCCGCCAAATCGAATATAAATATTGAGAGTGCATTTTGTGAACTTGCCGAGGCCATATTAGATAAAACATCTGGACGCGAATCGGCCGAGAATACGGAGCGTGTGGTTATCGATCGTCGGAATAATGAGAAGGCGCCGGGTTATAGCAAATGTTGTGCGTAAACACACAACACACAACAGTTTCGGGGGGAAATTTTTTGGGGGGGGGGTTGGGGGGTGGGCGGTGGTGCAACCGACTGTACGAAGCACGAAGCAATAAACTTAGGCACACACACAACACACACACAGCAGGAACAAGCGAAAAAACAACCTACCTAAAGTTTAAACAAAATGAAAAACAACAACAACAACAACAACTATTTGGAAGCAATTTTACAAGACCAAAAAAAAAAAAAAAAAAAGAAAAGAAAAACAAAGAGCCGAAGATGATGAACGTTAGTTGGCGCACAAGAAATTTTGGTTGGCTAACGTGTGGCGGGCCAACAACATGATTCCATACAAATAATAATAATAATAATAATAATAATAACATACAAACTTTTGTAATGCCACATATATATATATATATATCTTTCTTTTTTTTTTTTTTTGATATGATCTTATATATGTATATGTATGTATGTGTATGTGTAACCAAAACTCCTCCTACTCCTCCTCCTCCAGTTCATCTTGTGCACTTTGGCCTTTTGTTGTTATTTTGCCGCCTCCAATTCTTTAAGATATACCAGATATATATATATATATATATATATACACATATATGTAACTAAATGACGTCGTAGCTTGCTCTTGCTTTTTGGTTTGTTGGCCTTGGCCAAAGAAAGCCTAAATAACCCCAGAATATGATGATAAAAAACAAAACAAAACAACAACAAAAACAAAAACTGATGACGATGCAATGGACCGGATGTGTTTTATATAATACTTACTACCCCTATAAATATATATATATATATATTTTTTTTTGTTTGTTTCGTCGTCTTAATTACTTATTATTTGTAACTGTATATGGATTTAGCGTAGTTGTCCACACCAAATGATTTAATGATTAAAACAAGAGAAAACCATTTATATATATATATATATATGTATGTGTATATATATATGTATGTGAAGAGAAGCGAATCGAAATTAGTGTAACACAATTTTATGGTCTAATAAGAGGAGTGAACTAAGCGAGACAGGGAATACAAGCCAAGGCATTTAGCATGGATCAACCCACTGAGGAAGTGAAGTGGACGACACCATCAAAAAGACGAAGTTAATGATGTTCACAAGAGAGTGATTGGAGTCAAGATTTGTGGTATTCAAGACATGCTGGAGGAAGGGGACAACGAACTGATTCGAAAATGCGAAAGGAAAAGGGACAAAGGAGAACACCATACGTGGTAAGTTGACTTCCAATTTTAAGTGTCACCGTAAGTCAGGAATGCTGAAGAGAACAGGAATAGTAGCATATAGCCTACACATGCTACTATGCAAGCAAAATGTGACTTCTAATGGTCACCTCTATAGAATCATATCTATTAGGTCTGTTCTCGTTTCCGAATTCGATCGATCGGAATAGGCAAGAGATCTGATATTCAAGAATTGATTAGAGAAATCGGTTAAAGCTATCAGCCATCAAAACTGTTCTTTGGAGAGAATTCTAAATTTTAAGATAAAAGCCGAGTCAAACAATCAGCCTTTCGAAAAGGGAAGAGTTTCCAATTCCGATTTCACATACTTTGATCGAAATCGAAAACGGGAACAGAATCACATCTATAGCATAAAATCAGCAACTTCTCAGTGACCTCTGCATATCGCAGGGTATCACAAGAGGCAGTACTTAATGTGACAAGCATGGCGAATGAGAGGAAAGTCTTGGCGAAAAGATTGCATATTTTAATACACTTGCAAAGGGTATTATAATTTTGCCCAGAAGTTTGAAACGCATGGAAATATTCATTTCCGACCCCATAAACTATATATATTCTTGATCAGGGTGAAAAGCTGAGTCGATTGTCCGTCTATCCGTCTGTCTGTTTGTTTCTACGCAAACTAGTCTCTCAGTTTTAAAGCTATCGAGCTGAAATTTTGCACAGAGTCTTCTATTTGCTGCACACTACTTATATGTCGGAGCCGACCGGATCGGATGACTATATCTCATAGCTGCCATACGAACAATCGGTCGAAAAACTAGTTTTAGTATGAAAAACTTTTTTCTTATCAATGGAAACGTCTCCAAACTTTGTAATCGTAGGTTTTCTATGCTGTTTTATAATTCTATCAAGTTTTATTGAAATCGAACAACCATATGGTATAGCTGCCATACAAAAGATAGGGCTGAAGAACAGTCTTAGTTAGAAAAACTTTTTTGTTTTTAATGGTAGCATCCTGAAATGTTGTATGTGTATGTTTCACCTGCTTTCACAAAATTTTACAAATTTTTGTCCAATTCGGATGACTACATCATATAGCTCCCATACGAACAATCGGTCGGAAAATGGGAAAAAGGCTATTTGTATCAAAGAACACCTAGTCTATGTTCATTTCGTCAATGAAAAATAAGAAAATTTGGCACAAAAATCTAGAATTTAGTTCAATTTATATGATTTGTGGTTTTGCAGAAGATGACACTCAACTGGAACTAATTTTATACATATACAGGGTGTGGTTTTGAGTTTAATTTAGTCAATTGCAGCCTGGCTTGATGAAAAGTGTTATACAAGGCTAGAACTGACCCTCTAGATGGATCTAGGGGTAAATTTCAGTCATTTACAGGGTGTCGCTTAAGCTTAAACCAGAAAATGGTAAAACATATTGATGAAAAAATTCAAAAAATGTAAAAAACTGCCTTCTTGGCAGGTCCCTTGAGCCTATTTCAGTGGTATACAGGGTGCCATTTTGTGCTTTAACAAGGAACTGGTAGAAACAGTCACCCTAGATCTCCATTTAAACTTATTTTCTCTCATATACAGGGTGTCATAAATGAAAAATTCATTAAGTTTATTCAAAAAGTGAGACACTTTATACATATATTGTCAGGGCAGTGCTAAAAAATCACCCAGTATTTCAAGTATTCTACGTATTGCATTGATATACACATTCACCCGCTATCCAGGTGGATAACACTTTCAAATCATCGTCTAGTAATATAAAATCAGCATCCGTATTAAAGTCCAAAGTTCCCTTTTCATGTTGAACTTTCAGGCATTGGGCTGGATGCAGGGTGGCCGCTTCAATGGCATAGACCGTCGAACAGTCTGTTGATGAAATTGAAAAGAAAGATTACTTGGAAGTCACACAGCAAAATGGGGAAAAGCTACTCACTGGTGGACTGCTGAAAGATGCGCACACACTCATCCAGGGGAGCAATACTCCCACATAATGTCTGCGTGCCGGCTATATATGCCTTGGACTGCCTCACCTCCAGCGGCAGCTGACCAATGTGATGTATGCCATCCTCTAGACCCAAGGCCGAAATGGCATCGGTCACCAGACATAGTCCCAGCGGATGTGTACGATAGGCTATACGCAGAGCAGCCGGATGTGTGTGCACACCATCGGATATGATGCCAAAGTACACCGTTTGACCCTTGGGAATGGCGTCGGACGCGAGCAGACCCACCAGGCCGGGATCACGATGATGAAACGGTAACATGGCATTAAACAGGTGCGTTATCAGACTAGCTCCCTGCTGGACAGCTCGTTCGCCGATACTTAGCGAGGCCATGGAATGACCCAACGATACGGTAATGCCTCTCTCCACCAGCTCTCTTATCACGCTCGGATCACTGACCTGCTCCGGGGCCAGGGTAATGATTTTGATGCGTTCCAGCGAACCATATGTGTCGATCACAGTCTGCAAGCCTTTGTCTATGGTCTGTATGCAATTCTCGGGATGGGCACCCTTTTTCTGGGGATTTATGAATGGCCCCTCCACATGTACACCCAAAACTCCGCAGCCATTTGGTATGGTCTTTGGAATGCGTGGTAAAATGGAATGATAGCTGGCATTTGGTGATGTCACCAAAGTGGGACAGAATGAGGTGACGCCTGTTTTGACCAAACCCAGGGCCACCTTCTGGATACCCTCTTCGGTGGAGTTTTTGTCGTGGGAGAAGTCGACACCGTAGCCACCTGTGGACAAAAAATGTGGAGAAATTCAGATACAGTGGTAAGTGCAATTGAGGGAAAGAGCCCAAGAAATGGGTTAGACCGAACAAAAAAACCTTTTTATACAAATTCTTAACCAAACTGGACCGAAAACCTCTTAAGATACCGACTCATCCCCTTGAAAAATACTCAAAGTAACGTTTCTTATTGTCTTTTCGCAAAAGATAATGGTTTGGTTCATTTTATTGTCGTATCAACCTTTTTTTTTTAACCAAACCGAACCAAAAACCGCAAAAAATCCGCTCTTGTAACGGTTAAGATAATGTTTTCAGCTTATCAAACCTTAAATTCTTAACCCAACCGCAAAAAAAACGACGCAGCCCTCCGGTGGTCGCACCTGATAACGTTTCGTATGATTTTTTTTCATATTCTGAACCGAAAACCACAAAAGATAATGTTTGGGTTTATTTAATAGACGTTTTAACGATATTTTTGCAAGTTCTTAAGCAAACCGAATCGCAAATCGCTTAAAATGGCAATTTATACCCACGAAAATCGCACAAGAAAACGTTTCGTATGGTTTTTTCAATATTCTGAGCCGAAAACCGGAAAAAGCAAATGTTTGGGTTCGTTTGAAAGACATTTCAATGTTTAATTTTTAAGGTTATTAACCAAACCGAACCGAAATCTACGAAAATTTGATATTCTGAACGGAAAGTCCTGAATAATAGCGAAGCTATTAAGCTATCCTCCCAATCGTATGATATTTTTATATTCTGAGCCAAAAACCACACATGATAATGTTTGGGTTCTTTTTAAAGACGTGTCAAAGTTTTTAAACCTCTTAAACGAACCGAAAATTTCTTAAAATAGCAAAACTTCCCTCAAAAAATAGCACAACATAGGATTTTGTCTGATTTTGTACATCTTGATCCCTTAAAATAGCACAGCAATCCTTCAAAAACCCCACTAAGTAATTTTTTCATTAATCTGAAGAAAGATAATGTTTGAACTCATTTCTTATCGAAGTTCCACTGTATGGTTACTCTTATGCTCTCTCTCTCTCTCGTTCCCTCGGTCTCTCACTCTCTACCTTTGTTTTATTTTTGCAAAATTTGTTGTTGTTTACGATTCGGTATTACGACCAGTTAAAGTATCAATTGATAAGATTAAACCCAGCGATTACGCGAGTTGGTTCAGTTAAACAAATGTAAGTGGATGGATAGAAATGCCTATTGACCGCTGGGACCTTGGGGAGCATCTTCGTTTCGCTCTCTATCTACCGCTCTCGCGAATTGAAAGCGAAATTAGATCAGGGCCATGTTGTTGTTGTTGTTTGTTTGTTTACCATTGATTTGTAGGTCAATGTAGCCCGGCGCTATAATGGCACCGCCACAATCCACCCGCCTATGAGCCTTGTTGCGTTCGTCAAAGAAGATGGGTTCCGGATTAACAATTTTGCCAGCACGCACCCAGAGATCATCCTTGACCAATTTGTGATCACGCACCAGGCGACAATTGGTGAACTGTATCAGTAGCTCTGCGCCGGCGCAGGGCGTTTGTGGGTTCGTCATGGGGGGAAACAAAGGAGTTAACAACAACAACAACTACAATATAACTATAACAAATAATTAAGGGACAACCGCGGACAACCTGCGGCCCACAGCCACAGACTAGTAAATATAGACTGAGCGTTTGTGCTGCTGCGTCGTTGTTGGACGTTGGCTTCGTCAGCTGGTCGGGGCGCGCTGGTTTGAATTGAGGGTAGGGGTTGGCAGTCGCGTGCGCTAGAAGAGTACGGCTGGTGAGCGAGATTGATTTTCTTAGTTGAAGTGTTTTGACTTACAAATGGTTTTCTAAAGTGATTAAATGATTTCGATTGATAAAGTTATGTTAGCTGAGCATAATTGAACAGTTAGAAATTAGTAGAAGGGCTGGCAAATGGTGGAAACAAAGAAAAAAAGGTTTTTCACTGCTTCCATTGATTGGGCTGAATTTATTATGTATTTAGAAATTTTGTTCACTATTATTTATACAAAATTGGTCATAATAAAGGTTTGCTTACTTTGAAATTCAAACCTGCCGCAGCAGTAACCGAGCTCTGTTAACAGCGGCAGAGCGCTGCTTAACTACAGTGATTCTCTCACGACTCTCTCTCTCACCTCGCTCACTCACTGTTAATTTGTGACGTCTTCGCCCACGACTGGCTCTGTTAGCAAAGAGCGCTCATGTTATGTACAGCAACAGTAATCTCTGCTCGAACTTTGCTTAGCAGACGTCTATGTTTAATGTTTACAAGCTTTTGCACTGCAGTAGAAGCTCGGAGGCAGCATTACCAAATGTCATGTACATTTTGGCTTCAACTGCATGTACTCTGGCCAGCATACAAGGCGCCCAACATTTCGAATTTACGGCTACATTCGCCAAGTATTTTCACTTGGACAAACCATTAACAGCGTGATGTTGCGAGAGGCGGCGTAACAGCGTGCTGTTACCGCACGACCCGCTGCAGTATGACCTTCGCTTCTTAGCCTTAAAATACCAAAAATATGCACTTTCACAGCGAGTGGACAGTGGCGTTGAGTGTTAGAGCAGGCAGCTTGGTCAGCTGGGCGCTTTTATTTGAAAAATTTGAAAGTTTACTGAGAAAATTCAAATAAAATATGAATTTATGAGCAAATTGGATAAGAAAAGTAAGGCCAATTTCAAAAATTGTCAGCAAATAAAAATATAAATGTAAATTGTTAAGAAAACAACAAAGAAAGGCAAATTAAAAGTGTTTTAGGAGTATAAAATATTCGAGTACCCCAAGCTAAATGTAGAAAAAACTTAATTTAACATTATTTGGTAAAACTTAAATTTTTCCCTAGCCAATTTCCAGACATTTGTTGTACTAAAACCCTTGGGTTGGATTTCAAAAGGATCCAAATCAAAACTTCTGAGTAAACGAGTGCCAAAAAAAAAAGCTCAAACTTTTAATGAAGTGGCCAAAATGTTGTACATATGCGTATTTTTTATTCTAGTTTTTCTTTAATTTTTTCTTTTTGGTGGGTCAACTCTTAATCTCAACTAATTATAACTTTGATGCCCTTTTGAAAGGCTTCACTTCTATTCGCTTCGCTTGCCAGTTTGTTTTTTGTTTTTTTTTTTTTTGTGCCCATTTTGATCAAAGCCGCCGTCCGCTGGCCGTCCATGACAACGGCATTTTCATTTAACTCAATTTGGGCCCAAGGAAACATTAGTGTTAAAAGGGGTGAGGCGGTGAGAGCGGGGAGGGGAGGGGAGGGTGCTTTGGCTTATCACAGCCCCAGAGAGACTTGAGAGCTTTTAGGCGATTTCCAAGGCAAAGGTTTTTGAGAGTCATTAAGTTTATTAAGTGGCCAAGTGCAGATAACCCAAATGAGTAGTGCATGGCCCCCAAAAATGGCAAAAAGCAAACGCAATTTGCACTTGCAGCGGTAGGCAGCACCAGCACCAGCACCCACCCCCCCTTCCCCCCTCCGATCTGCTGTGCCTAGTGCAAAGTTTGCCCACAAGAGAGCGAAAGATAACAAACAATGTCGGCTAGCAAATTGCCATTGCAATTGCAAACTTCGGATTATCGCTCAGTTCTTGTTCTTCTGCTTCTTCTTCTTCTGCTTTAGTTTCAAGTGGCCACTCCACGAATGCTGGATGGGTAGGGGAGGGGAAGGGGGTGGTTCTTATCGCATTGCAGTTGATGTAAAAATAATTTTCTTTGTTACTTAAAAATGCTGATAAGTTTAATTCATTTTGCATTAAATGCAAAGAAATGGTCAAAGGTCAAAATGTGGAGGGGGGATTCCCCTGAATTTGATTAACTTCTAGAGGATATTAGAGGAATTCTTTCAGAACATCAAAATGTTGTATTACAATTTTAAATATTTGATTGTTTTAAAAGTAAGTAAAGAGGATTACAACAACAACTTCAGTTAGTTGCAAGTATAAACCGGCCTTGATTTAAGCCTAGAACTTTAGTGGAACTCAGTGCAAAGAATAGCAAAAATCAGTCAAATTTCAGCTTGAAACAAGAATTCGACAAGTTTAATGAGAGAACAAATTCTATTTTCAAGATTTTATTGTAAAGTTCTTATACTAATGGTTATACTCATTTTTATACCCTTGCTAAAAATATATTAAAATTGTTTAGATGTTTGTAAAGCACAGAAGGAAGCATCTCCTACCACATAAAGTATATATATTCTTGATCAGCATGACGAGCGGACTCGATATAGCCTTGTCCGCCTGTCTCTAAGCTAACTCCGTTCTCAGTTCGTAACTATGTTCACCAAACTTTGCACGCAGTCTTTTAGTACAAATAAGCTGCTAATTTTTCGAAACCGGCTGAATCGGAACACTTTAGCATATAGCTGTCATAGGAACAACCGGTCGAAAAACTAGTTTTAGTGAGAAAAACTTTTTTGTTTTCAATGGAAACGTCTCCAAACTTTGCATGTCTTAGTTTGCTATGCTTTTCCATGATTCCATTAAGTTTGGTCGAAATTGAACATCCATTTGGTATAGCTGTCATAGAAAAGTGGGGTCTGAAATGTAGTCTTAGTGAGAAAAACTTTTTTATTTTCCATGGAAACTCTACTAAACTTTGTAATTCTTCGTTTGCTATGCTTTTCCATCATTTTATTAAATTTGGTCAAAATCGGACAACTTTATAGTATAGCTGTCATACAAAAGTTCAGTCTGAAAAGAAGTCTTAGTGGAAAAAACTTTTTTAATTTCAATGCAAACGCCTCCAAACTTGGCATGTCTTAGTTTACTATGCTTTTTCTTGATTTTACTAAGTTTGGTCGAAATCGTACATCTATATAGCATAGCTGTCATACAAAAGATGAGTCTGAAAAGTAGTCTTAGTGAGTAAAACTTTTTTGCTTTAAATGGAAATGTCTTTTAAATTGGCATTTAATCATTTGACATGTTTTCACATAATTCTACAAAGTTTTGTCCAAATCGGTTGACCATAGCATATAGCTGCAGTACGAATGATGGGTCGAAAAATTAGTTTTAGTGAGAACAACTTTTTTCTTTTCAATGGAAACGTCTTCAAACTTTGTAGTCTTAAGTTTTGTATACTTTTTTTTATAATTCTACCAAGTTTTTTTTGGAAATCGGACAACTATATGGTATAGCTGCCATACAAAAAAGAGTTCTGAAAAACAGTCTTAATTGGAAAAACTTTTTTGTTTTTAATGGTAGCTTTCTGCACTTTTGTATATGTTTGTTTCACATGTTTTTACATAATTTTACCAATTTTTGGCCTAATCGGTTGACTACATCTTACGAACAATTGGTCGGAAATTGGGAAAAAGAGTATTTTATGATGAAATGTATAAAAACTTGCGCACAGACGAAGTTAGCTTAGCTTTCTCGTTTCAGTTCAATAAGTTTTAAAGTTCTTCAACCAAGTATTAAGCGTTCTTAAGTTAAACACTTCAAGAAATGAATTCATTTATAGAACTTTAAGTTTTCCAAACTATACCAAATCATGTTTAACGAACTTAAAACGCTTTTCAGTTCTATTATTTCTCATTCTAATTACTAATTTTCAATTATTGGTCTTATTGTTTCCTTTTTTAACTGAAGCAAGAAATTTCTTTATTTTGAATGACTTTTTCAAGATTCTCAGTGCATTTTGAGGGCGACCCTCGCCAAGTGAGCTCAAGCTTCAGTCATTTCTTCAGTGTTTGCCCACCGCCTATTAATAAAAAAAGAAAGGGTCTTTTGTTCTTCTGCTGAACCATTGTGTCTGTGTGTGTGTGTGCAGGTTAAACTGATTCATTCTGTTTCTGGTTTTTGGGGTTTTGTATATTGTGGATGTGGCACATGTTGCACAAATGCTGCAGCAGTTCCAGTTGCAAAATTATTGCGGTGCTTAAGCGCTATGCAAAATATTCTATTGCCTGGGATTTGGTAAGCGGCATCTGTAGAAGTAGAAGTAGCAGAAGTAGAGTAGACAGTCAGTTATCAGGCTCAAGCGACACAGTGGCTGAAAAGCACACCAACTGGCAATGAAAAGCTGACAAACCAACAGCTGGTAAGGGCTTGAAATGAAAATTACATCAAATTCAGCAATTGTTCTGAAAAGTTTTCTGCAAATTTTATCAATTAAAACTGAAATGAATCTTTTGTCAGCCACTGTACCTGTCATACACATGCCACACCTGTTACCCTTTCCCCCTGTGTAGGTGCGTGGTCTAGTTCATAGGTTTATCTCAACTGTTTTGGCCATGTTTTGCAAGTTGTACAAACCACCACAACATTTTATTTTGGTTTAAGCATGCATTCATTATGTGTGTGTGTGTGTCTGTGTGTCCCCTCGTAACTCCTGGGATGGAGTGTGGGGTAAGGGACAGGCCATCCAAGACAAATGGAAGCGGCATACGTGCCCTGAGATTTTGTGCTTACTTGAGTCCTTTTGTTCAGCTCATTTGGCTCAAATAACAGACACACACAAAACACACACATCGATTAAGCTGCGGCCGGGGTGTGGGGCAGGAAGTCGAAGAAAAACAGAAACAATTAGCACGGACCAGGACATAATTGGCGTGCAGTTACCGAGGCTGATTAAAGAAGCAATCATAAAATTAAGACCCATAATCCAGTGCAATTTGGCAGCGGCGACTACAAACAAAGAAACAGACCGACAGTCCGACAGGAGCACAGGAGCTAATAATAACCAAAGGCAACAGCTACGGCTACAACAACAACAACACAAAAATCACTTTACACGCTCCAAATACAACATGAGTGTACACTTGGAGAAATATTTAAGTATTTGCTACTTGAATCAAGCACTCAAGTGAATGGTTTTAGGTGGCTTTTTTATGTGTTTGGGTTTTGTGTGGGTTGTGGGATTTAGTGCTGTTTATTTTTTACTCTTTTATACATTGAGATCAAGCTTTTATGACGGTTTTGTTCAGATGTGTTCCAGAAATCTGTAGATACTTTGGCGTCAGTTCAATCCACTAAAAGAAAGGCTACTTTTCAGTAGAGTTTGCTTTTCCCTAAAGCCTAACAGCCTCTTTGCTCTGATGTATTATGTTTCTCCATAACAACATGATTGAAACTGTATCTGTAAAATTTCTTTAAATATCCGGCTCGAAGGACCAAAACAAAAACACAGTGGGATAACTGCTCACTATGCTGTTATTGGGGTGTCGAAAACCTGTTCCATGCTCATTTTTCGAAACCGGAAGGATCGGTTGACTGTAGCATATAGCTTGCATACGAACAATCAGTCGAAAAACTAGTTTTAGTATGAAAAACTTTTTTGTTTTCCATGGAAACGCCTCCAAACTTTGTATTTCCCAGTTTGCTATGCTTTTCCATGATTTTACTAAGTTTGGTAGAAATCTGACATTTATATAGTATAGCTCCCATAGAAAAGTAAGGTCCAAAAACTGGTCTTAGTGAGAAAAACTTTTTTGTTTTCAAAGGAAATCTGCTTAAAATTGTCATTTAGTAATTTGATATGCTTTTACACAATTCTACAAATTTTTGTCAACATCGGATGACTTTAGCATATAGCTGCAGTACGAATAATCGGTCGAAAAACTAGTTTTACTATGAAAAACTTTTTTGTTTTCCATGGAAACGCCTCCAAACTTTGTATTTCCCAGTTTGCTATGCTTTTTCATGATTCTACCAAGTTTGGTTGAAATCGTACATCTATATAGTATAGCTGTCATAGAAAAGTAGAGTTTGAAAAGTAGTCTTAGTGAGAAAAACTTTTTTGTTTTCCATGGAAACGCCTCCAAACTTTGTATTTCTTAGTTTCCTATGTTTTTCGATTATTCTACCAAGTTTAGTTGAAATCGTACATCTAAATAGTATAGCTGTCATAGAAAAGTAGAGTCTAAAAAGTACTCTTAGTGAGAAAAACTTTTTTGTTTTCTATTAAAACGCCTCCAAACTTTGTATTTCTTAGTTTGCTTTACTTTTCCACGATTCTTCCAATTTTGGTTGATATCGGACGGCTATATAGTATAGCTGTCATGGAAAAGTCTTGAAATTAAAATCCCATCAACCAACATCACACAAGCTTACACCTTAAATCACTCACAAAAACCATAACAAAGCCCAAATCATGCACAAAATCCGTTCGATAGATGTGAAAATGTACGGTCACACTTTTAAACCGTTGACAATTTATCGATATTGGGTTAGTCTGAGCTTGTGAAAGCACAAGTACCTACTTAAATGTAGGTTATTGGCGGCAATTACCCATATATTGATCAGTTGTATTCAGTAATTGAGCCCCTGTTGCCCTGTTTGGTTTTTGGTGTCACGGTCGCCAAATTTTCGATAAAAGTGGATTTCGAGGGTGTCGTTTTGACTTTAGTAATTCTGAATGTGAAATTTGTATGAAGAAGTAATGAAAAGTTGATATTGAATAAAAGCTAGTTCCAATTGGAGTAAGCCTGGCTTAGTTTAAGGGTTCAGGTTCGATAGGTTACTCGAACTCTGAAGCCTTTTCCGCATCATTAGATCAACACCTACAGGATGAGGTTTTCAATTGGTGAACCTGGGTTACCATATCCATTTCTCACCTCCCACAAATCACTTTCAAAACACACAAAAGTACAATACTTTATAAATTTGATCAATGTTTTTTCGAGTGCAAATGTGTGCGTGTGTGTGGACTGCATCCAGCAGCTGAATCTGAAGCTGAAGCAGTGGCAAACGCAAAGGCCGAGTCAGAGACGAGCTTTTGCTACGTGCGGCGATTTGTGTGCCCGGTTAATACCAACCAGCAGCAAAGTAGAAACTCCTCCCTCAGCAATATGAAACCTTCATTAGCGAGGCACAACAAGAACAACAGTAGTAGGAGCCAGCCAGCAGGAGGAAGAATTTTGCTAGACCGCCCACACCCCGCCTCGCATTGAAAATGCTTCCGGCCATACAAATTGTACGTGAAACGTGAGAAATTAATTTTCAAGGTGGCCAACGGCAACGTGTACCATATAAAGCCTGTCAAGGCTCTAGTGTTGCTCGACTGACCAACACACATTATTTAAGCAGCCAAAGCCAAATCATTTGACTCAGTTTTAAGATGTTTTAAGACTAACAAATGGCTAAGGGAAACAAATTTTTGAGTCAAATGATCGCACACTGCTGCAAATCTAAGCTTGACAGTTCAGCTGGAGCACTGCACGCACAGCAGGTGCATCATTCCAGTGGCTTCCATGGCCAAGTCTGTTTGTGGTTGTGCATCTTTTTGAAAAATCGTCTGACTTGTCAACGTCACAACGTAAAGCAATCGAACGGCGAACGGCGAACCCTTTTAACAAAGCCGCCGCAAAAATTCTCTATCGCACCGCACACACACACACACACACACAGAGAGAGACATAACGGGACCGTTGCTGTTTATCAAATGGAATGTGTTGTTCGCCCCTCTCCTTGCCACTCCTCCTCCTCCTCCTCCTTGGGCACTGCGTTTATCTTCCACAGCTCTCGCAAGTCTCGCCAGTCAAGAAAAAGCGCAAATCAGCCACAATTGCCGCTGACAGACGCAAGCATCCTGCTTTGGCTTTGTATGTGTCCTGTCACAGAGGGTTGAGTATGTGTGCGTGTGTGTGTACTTGGCTTTGACATTATTTGTGCTGCAAGCTGACAGATTTTCGTTACGGCAACATTAAATTGAATTTTGACATTTCTTTGCATGCATATCGAAACAGGCGAAGGAACTTACCCACCCCCCGCACCCCTCCCCTCCTATCTCTAACAACAAACATAGCCACACAAATCGTGTGATAGAGTGAGAGAGTTGCAGCTGTATTTAAACTTTAGCCGGTTCTATCTATTTTAAACATTTCCGCTTAACCAGCCACAATCTGGCCTGTGGTTCCGGTCAGCCCTAAGTCGAAATGCAGTTGGATTTGTGAGGGGCGACACAATGGAGCGGTATTTAAGTTGCAATTTATGGCAAATGGCTCAACATTTACAGCTTGTCTCAGAAATTGATGTACATTTATTTGTATATTTCTATGAGTTTACCCCTGGCCTGTAAACGCTTGGCAGTGCGCGAATTATTGCCTACTTTTTGGGGCCACCTCATGAGCCGCAGGCAGCCATGTTTATTTATCAAGTAGCATTTTGTGTTGCCTACTTTTCAGCGTTATGTGTCAATTGTGATTTGCCATACGCACTGTGGGCCGGAGTTACTGTTGAAAATCGATTCGAAACGGTTTTTATTTTGGAAAATTTGTGTTTCTGGAATTTGCATCTAATGTTGCTCAAGCCTTGGCTTCCTAATTCAGATCCATTCTCTCAGTAAATGCCAGAGCAAACGAAGTTGGATGCAGAGGGAACTCATTCTCTTTCCACAAAAATTACAAGTAGCCCCCCCTGAAATGGCTTACATTCTGCTACAAGTCCACAGCTCTGTTCTAAGCAGCCAGCAATAGGCGTTATATGAGTTATACTTACATTCCCCCCTTGAACACTTATTGAAACGCAATCTGTGCTTATCTGCTGGGTTTACACAGTCACCAAGCTTGGAAAGGAGAATAAATAGTGCACTCTCTGACATAAGAAAGTGTTGGTCTGTGCAGCAAGTTGCCATATTCAAGGGGCAACCGCTCATACCGGCCATTGAATCCACAAAAACGTTCCAAGTAGCCACCCGGCTAGCCTATGAAAGCTCCATTTTGTCATTTTTATACCAGTTCGAAGCAGTTTGTGAACCATTCAAAAAACACACTTTATTTTAACAAACCTATAGGCCAAATTTCAAGTTCGTGGCTTTAGGAACATCGGATTTATGGCTCCGAAACACTTTAGAACCGTGTAAAGAAACTATAGAACCGCTTCAGAGGCTCCAAACATAGCCTATGGCTCTTTTCTGATCGACATGAACGTACTGTGGCCAATTTTGTGAAGATTGAATAGATAAAATCATGCTAACATGCAAACATACAAACAAGCAAACATGCAAATATGTAAACAAACAAATAAACAGACATGCAAATATACAAACATAAAAAACATACCAACATGCAATCGTACAAATACACAAACATGCCAGCATGCAAACTTGCAAACATGCAAATATGCAAACATACAAACATTCAAGCATATCAACATACAAACAAGCAAACATGCAATTATGCAAACATACAAACATGCAAACATGCAAGCATGCTAACATGCAAACATGCAATTATGCAAACATACAAACATGCAAACATGCAAACATGCAAGCATGCTAACATGCAAACATGCAAACATGCAAGCATGCAAACATGCAAACATGCAAACATGCAAACATGCAAACATGCAAACATGCAAACATGCAAACATGCAAACATGCAAACATGCAAACATGCAAACAAGCAAACAAGCAAACATTCACATATGCACACATGCAACCATAATAACATACAAACATCCAAACATAACATGCAAACAAGCAAATATGCAAACATACAAACAAGCAAACTCTATCCTGATCCCTCGCTGGAAGTACTTCGGTGCGAAGAGCTATTTTTATACCCTTGCAAAGGTTATTATAATTTTGACCAGAAGCTTGCAACGCATAGAAATATTCATAAACCATATATATTCTTGATCAGGGTGACGAGCTGAGTCGATTGAGCTTTGTCCGTCCGTCTGTCTGTCTGTTTCTACGCAAACTAGTCTCTCAGTTTTAAAGCTATCGAGCTGAAATTTTGCACAGAGTCTTCTTTTTTGCTGCACTCTACTAATATGTTGGAAGCGACCGGATCGGATGACCATATCTCATAGCTCCCATAGGAACAATCGGTCGGAAAACTAGTTTTAGTATGAAAAACTTTTTTCTTTTACATGAAAACGTCTCCAAACTTTGTAATCGTAGGTTTTCTATGTTTTTGTATAATTCTACCAAGTTTTATTGAAATCGAACAACTATATGGTATAGCTGCCATATAAAAGATAGGTCTGAAAAATCGTTTTAGTTAGAAAACCTTTTTTGCTTTGAATGGTAGCATCCTGGAATTTTGTATTTAATTGTTTCACATGCTTTTACATAATTTTACAAATTTTTGGCCAAATCGGATGACTATATCATATAGCTCCCATACGAACGACCGGTCAGAAAATGGGAAAACGAGTATTTTTTGAAAATATTTAAGCGAGCGTATTAAAACTTCGGCACAGCCGAAGTTAGCTTTGCTTTCTGGTTTTAAGATTTTGTGGCAAGAACAAGATTATTATAGTTCAGGTTTGAATAACCATATGAGCAACTTCAACTCAATCAAGACCTAGACTAATCAATTGTGGGTTATGTCAAACGTATCCCAATGAAACTTATGACGAAGTCTATTCTACACTACTAAATGAATTTGATGGCTTGGCATAAGTACCCAAATCTAACACTAAGCACACACACAGTTCAAACTCTCATCCTATTCATCGGCCCTTCAGACCAAGAAATGGCGCTGTAACTCTTTATTGTTGAACAACAACTTAAGTTACATTTACTTCAACCCCATTTTCTGGCTAAGACCAGCACCCGTTGTGGATTTGGCTTAAATGTTACCATTTTAAACAGTTTTCCTTGTGATTTTCAAATGGCACTTTTAATTGAGCTCCCCCCTCTCACTCTTACTCCATCTCTCTCCATCTCTCTCTTTTCCACTGTGTTTATTTGCCGCTTGTTATATTCACCCATGAAATCCGAGTGTTTTGACTTGGCGAATTAGCCATTGTGATAACATTTATGTGGCACAACCGGTGGGGTGGAGCCTTTTGGTGCTTCATCGCACTTAATTGGGCAAACGATGGCCTGACTTGCTTACAAATGTGCGTCAAATCCCTGAAATGGCAAAGGCAAAGAATTCCAAAAACAAAACGACCCACTCACGTATCAGGCGTGGTGTGTGTGTGTGTGTGAATATTGCATACGATAAATTATTTTAAAGCGTTATCCCCGCCCCCCACTTCAGTGTTTGGCGACGCCCTGCATTACCCACATCTATTTAATATACCGCGACGCATCAGTTTTAATATTGTTACGATTTTATTTACGCGCATGAAAATTTATAAACGTTTATGACATTCTGTCTGTCTAAGGGCACGAACGCGGTGAAGAAATGGGGGGGGGGGGGGGCCCAAATGAGGGGCCGGATATTTGTTTAGGGAAAGAGAAGAAGTAACTAGTTCCCTGGTTCTGTTATGCCTTACTCAGAAACTTTTATCTTAAAGTTTCACATATTGTAGCCCCATTTTACTCAGAACCTTTTGCTGTAAGGTCACACTTATATAATTTAAGTGTGACCAGCTTTGATTGTCCACTTTCGTTAGATAGTTGTACATATTTTAGACCCATTTTACTCAGAACCGTTTGTTGTACGGTCACACTGATATATTTAAAGATTGTCCTCTTTCACTTAAAAGTTTCACATATTTTAGCCCCATTTTACTCAGATCCTTCTGTTGTACGGTCACACTGATATACTTTAAGAGTGACCAGCTTTAATTTTCCACTTTCATTAGAAAGTTGTACATATTTTATCACCAGCCTTCTGTTGTATGGTCACACTGATATACTTAAAGTGTGACCATCTTTGTTTTTTCTCTTTCACTAAACAGTTTCACATATTTTAGCAATATTTCCCTCAGAACCTTCTGTTCTCTACGGTCACTGATATGTTGTAAGTGTGACCAGTTGTCCATTTTTTATGAAAAAGTTGTACACACTCTAGCCCCATTTTCTCTAAAAACCTTTTATTGTAAGTGTGACCAGTTGACCACTTTTATGAAAAAGTTTCACATATTTTAGCAAAAATTTTACTTATAAGCTTTTATTACACAGTCACACTGATATACTTCAAGTGTGACCAGTTGGCCACCTTTATTAAGAAAGTTTTACAAATTTTAGCAATATTTTGTTGAATTGTACGGTCACTTTAATGAAAAAGTTTCACATATTTTAGCACTATTTTACTCAGAACCTTTCATTTCTACGGTTACTTTAAATGTGACCATTTCTGATTGTTCACTTTTATAAAAATGCTGCACAGCACTTTTTAGCTTAGAAAATATTGTTGTACGGTCACTCTGTTTATTTTTTATTCTGTCTAAGGAGGAGTGAAGTGAAACTAGCCGGCTTTACTCAAACTTTAAGTGTGATTAGGTCCAAGCGACCACTTCTATTACAAAGTTTCACATATTTAAGCACTATAATCAGAACAGATATCAGAAAATTATGTGGTACGGTCACTCTAACTTGAAAAAAGTCTTTCGGACATACAAAATTGATAAATTGAGGAGATTTTGGTGCCATAACTTAACTCAATTGACTTACTTATTCAATGCTCCTGGACAGTTTTCAGGAAAATCATACTAATATATATATTTACTTATTTATATGCTGCAAGCTTATAGTTACAAACTAAATATCATCTTCATCTTATCATCTTAAAATAGTTGCCCCACGTTCCTTTAAATAAGTTATATATAAAACAAAGCTTTTCAATTAATGAAACTGCTTTATGTGTTTCATTCAAGACAACAGCTTGCCATCTAAGCTTGATCCGCTCCTGTTAGTGCATTGCCATGAATTTGTATGCTTTCAATTGTATACCCTTTTGTTGTGCTTCAATTCTGTACAGGATTGGTAGTATGCAGATATTAAAGCATAGAATGAATCGAATGATTTGACTTATATTAAAGTGTTTGCCTGACTGACTGATTCATCAATGAGCTGAGTAAGGCTTTGTTGCTGAATTTTTGACAAAGTTTGGTGCAAGTTTAGTTTTTATTTCAAAATAAGTCTCTTAATACATCTTATTATCATTACACAGAAAAAAATAGATCCAAAAAAGTATCCATTTGGGAGGAATATGTCTTAAATATCCTTTAAATCATTCAACGGAGCTGTAAAATGATCACAAGGATCATCATTTTTCATATCCTTTGGATGATTTTTAGCTCCGTTGGATGATTAAAAGGATATTTCAGACATATCCTTCCCAAATGGATACCAGAAATCATCCTTTTTTTTTCTCTGTGTGTATGTAGTCCTTTTTTCTGACCTTCTTTAAGCAATGAACACGCTGACTAAGGCAAGATTTTGGAAAATTCTAGCTTTAAGAGCAGAAAATGTATAATTTTAGACCAAAAATAGTTCACTTAATGACTTTTGTAGACAGCAAGGCACATTTCTAGGCTAGGCTTGGTTACTTAAAGTTTTGCTCAGCTCTTGAATGCATGAGAAACTTGAAAAAACAGCCAATCGGGGCAGACCAAACGAAGCTGAGAAGGTATAAGCAAGTTCTAAGGAAGCTTATTAGTAACAAAAACTGGCGCCAGCTCGCACAAGACAGAAGCTTTGGATACCAAAAAAGTAGATGAAAATGTACTTATTTTTCAGAGTATTCAAACTTCGCCTATACTAAAATATCGCATAGACATTCAATTCCATTCAATGTTGCTGTTGTAATTTTTGGGCTTTTTTTTTTTTTTGCGACATTTGTCGACATTTTTGCCTGCCTGCCTGAATTTGGTTGGTTGGCTGGTTGGTTGGGTTTGCTGCAGAAGGCTGCAGAAGGATGCGAGGCTAGGCGACAGCAACTACTCGAATAAAATTTATTGTTTCTGATTTTTCTTTAGTCATTATTATTGCGCATATTTATTATGTATTTATTAATTTGTTTTGCTGCGGCTTTTTCGTTTGATTTGTTATCGGCTCGTCGCTGTTGTTGTTGTTGTTGTTGTTGTTGCTGCTGCTGTTGACGTCGCTTGACGGCGTTTGTAATTTCGTTTTCGGTATTATGTAATTTATTAACTTTTCATTGAAAGTTATGCGCCAGCGTGGCGCATTGACGACATCTTTAATTAATTACATTTTAACATGATAATTAATAGTGCCAATGTGCGTCAGGCGATGGGGTCGATAGGCCCAATCGAAACCCCAGTCACACACAACTTGTTGCAGTCCAACCAACAATCGACTACCAACAAGCAGCTCCTCCTCCTCCCTCCCTCAACTCGTTTTAATCAATTATAATTGCTGGCATTTTTGATTAGTTAGCACCTGCCTCAACCAAACGATTTGTACGTTATATACATACTGAAACTGAATGTGGGCACTCGTTTGGACCGCACCAACCAAAATGCAACTGGATGTCCTGTTGTTTGGCCAGGCAAACATTTTACGTAATTGCGCACATATTTAAATTGCGTACCCATAAAGCACAATACACAATCAAATTACACTTGACAGCCAAATATGGGTGGATGGATGTTGAAATGGGGAACAAATTTGGTGTTTTTTTTTTTTTTTAATGTCACGGTCGCCACTTTTACAGTTAGCAGAAGAAGGAAGAGTGGAAAAGGATGGAGAAAAGTTCCATTCGGAATGGATATGTCTTTAATATCTTTTTAATCAATCAAATTTGGTTAATTTTTAGCCTCTTTGGATGAGTAAAAGCATACTTAAGAGCTATTAAGGTATCCAAATGGATACTGGAAATCACCCAAGGAATATTCTTTAATATCATTTTTATACTCTGTACCGTAGGTACATAGAGTATTATTATTAGTTTGTAACAGCCAAAAGAAATCATCTCCGACCCTATAAAGTATATATATTCTTGATCAGCATCAACAGCCGAGTCATGTCCGCCTGTCTGTCCGTATGAACGCACAAATCTCAGAGATGGTAAGAGATTGAGGTTTGACTTGTATGGGACAAATGCTTCTTATGTCTGCAGGCAGATCAAGTTGATTATACCCTTGCAAAGGGTATTATAATTTTGCCCAGAAGTTTGCAAGCGCATAGAAATATTCATTTCCGACCCCATAAACCATATATATTCTTGATCAGGGTGACGAGCTGAATCGATCGAGCTTTGTACGTCCGTTTGTCCTTCTACCTGTTTGTTTCTACGCGAACAAGTCTCTCAGTTTTAAAGCTATCGAGCTGAAATTTTGCACAGAGTCTTCTTTTTTCTGCACACTACTAATATGTCGGAACCAAGTGGATCGGATGACCATATTTCATAGCTCCCATGGGAACAATCGGTTGGAAAACTAGTTTTAGTATGAAAAACTTTTTTCTTTTCAATGGTAACGTCTCCAAACTTTGTGTTCATAAGTTTTCTATGCTTTTTTATGATTCTACCAAGTTTGATGAAAATCGGACAACTATATGGTATAGCTGCCATACAAAAGATAGGTCTGAAAAACAGTCTTAGTTAAAGAAACTTTTTTGTTTTTAATGGTAGCATCCTGAAATGTTGTACGGGTATGTTTTACATACTTTCACCTAATTCTACAAATTTTTGGCCAAATCGGTTGACTATATCATATAGCTCCCATAGGAACAATCGGTCGGAAAACTAGTTTTAGTATGAAAAACTTTTTTCTTTTCAATGGAAACGTCTCCAAACTTTGTGTTCATAAGTTTTCTATGCTTTTTTATGATTCTACCAAGTTTGATGAAAATCGGACAACTATATGGTATAGCTGCCATACAAAAGATAGGTCTGAAAAACAGTCTTAGTTAGGAAAACTTTTTTGTTTTTGGTGGTAGCATCCTGAAATGTTGTATGTGTATGTTTCACATACTTTCACCTAATTCTACAAATTTTTGGACAAATCGGTTGACTATATCCTATAGCTCCCATACGAATGATGGGTCGGAAAATGGGGAAAAGAGTATTTTTTGAAAATATTTAATCAAGGGTATAAAAACTTCGGCACAGATGAAGTTAGCTTAGCTTTCTCGCTTATTTTTAGTTTTGGCCACGCCCCTACCGCCCCCGCAATTTGAAAAAAACGTCATATCTCGCACAGTTTTAAAGATAGATGGTTCGTTCCTTCTGCACATATTTAGTAATAAGAATAACTTATCGATACGCCATAGTATGAACGGTTGTCGAGTTATGAACAAAAGACTGTTCGCTGCAGCAGCAGCGCTGCTTTCAGCATCAAAATTTCTGCTGAGCGTATAATTTCCTTGGTACAGAGTATGTTATAGTCGTGCTTGACCGACTTTCTTGCTTGTTTTTTCTCTGTGTAGAGTTGATATGTGAAAAGTTTGAATTTGGTTGTCTAGTGTTATGGGTGCCCCCAGAAAAGTAAATCTGTCTGGCAGTCAGAACACACACACACACACACACACACACCGAAAGTTAATAAGTAAGAAACGATTGTGTTCTGTGGATTCTGCATGAGGTTTTCCAGACGACTGCGGCTTCAACTGCATTTGCCTTCCAGCCTTGTGAGTCTGCTCTGCATTTTGTAATTTATTTAGATTGTCTTTGGCAAATATTTATGCACATATTTTTTATTTATTATTGATTTATAATGCAAGACGAGACTCCAGCGTGGCGTTTTACTAATTACCTAATCACACACAAATCTACGCATAACCATCCCCCGCTTTTTTTTTCCAGGGATTAGTTTGCATTTGCGGTTGCTTTTTAGGATTAGAGGCAATTGTCCGTGAGTTATTTGCCATCTTCCTCCCTCCTCCCTCCTACACAATCTCATCCACTTTGATTTGATTTCATCTTTCGGCCAATTGTCCGGCCGTTGCTTTTGTGGGCGGATCGGCCACGCCTACAGCTAAACGTTGATTCTTTTCTTTTTGCCTGCTTTCGTATATCGAGAATATTTCACAGGCAATTTCGCCTGCTCACACACATCGTTTGCCATTCCGGGGGGGTGGGGGGGGCAGGCATGGGACATTCATTTTTTTTCTTCTTTTTTTTTTTTTTTTTGCCTGCAAACGGTAATAAAAA
This sequence comes from Lordiphosa andalusiaca, assembly GCA_035044965.1. Taxonomy (NCBI): domain Eukaryota; kingdom Metazoa; phylum Arthropoda; class Insecta; order Diptera; family Drosophilidae; genus Lordiphosa; species Lordiphosa andalusiaca. The sequence continues at coordinate 7,851 of JAWNNM010003599.1, read as the reverse complement.
ATTCAGTTCACGTCTCAAGCACTTATTGATACGTGAGCATAGATGACACACACACACACTCGCACACACTCGCACACTCGCACACACACATAAACAGCGCTTATATATGCATGACCGTGTGACTGAGGGCAGCCCAAAGGGGCTTTTAGATGTGTGCAAAAGTGGCAAAGTCTTTGCCCAATTACTGACCCTCCTACTCACGTAGACGGGTGTAGGGGTGTATACACCTCGTAAGTAGCTGGAAATTAATCTATTTTGTGAAACGAAACTGATGCTAAGGTGAACGAGGTGAGAAATGGGGGCCATATACCCTTGGCCCCTTGCACAGGAATTACTTAACAAATTTATGGAAAACTTAGCTTGGTTTAGCGTAGATTTTGTACCCATTCGGTTGGCCATTCGAGGCGGATCTGAAGTTTTAAAGGTGAAATCATAGATTGATTGAGTAAATCACTTTCATTTTACTTCTATCACATATTTTCTTGTTTCACTACTCACCTGCCGTCGATTGTTCGCCTGTTTCGGAATTTTTGCATAAATCAACCTATCAATCGCTTAACTTGTTTATCTTACCCCGGTAACGATTGTTAGGGAGTCTTATTAGCACTCTGGGATGTGATGTGGCGTCGATTACTCGCCTGATTCGACATTTTTGCATGTCTCTACCTGACCTGACGCTTAACTTGTTCATTTTTCCCCGCTAACGATTGTTACGGAGTCTCAGCAGATCTCTGGAAGGTGATGTGCCGTCGATTGCTCGCCTGATCTGGCAATTTTGCTTATATCAACCTGTTCGGTTGCTGAAATTGTATACCTCACCGCGCTAACAATTGTTAGGGAGTCTTATTAGCTCTCTGGGATGTGATGTGGCGTCGATTACTCGCCTGATTCGACATTTTTGCATGTCTCTACCAGACCTGACGCCTAATTTGTTCATTTTTCCCCGCTAACGATTGTTACGGAGTCTCAGCAGATCTCTGGAAGGTGATGTGCCGTCGATTGCTCGCCTGATCTGAAAATTTTGCTTATATCAACCTGTTCGGTTGCTGAAATTGTATATCTCACCGCGCTAACGATTGTTACGGAGTCTCATTAGCTCTCTGGGATGTGATGTGCCGTCGATTGCTCGCCTGATCTGGAAATTTTGCGTATCTCAACCTGTTCGGTTGCTGAAATTGTATAAATCACCGCGCTAGCGATTGTTAGGGAGTCTTAGCAGCTCTCTTTTGCTTATCTCAATCTGGTCTGTCGCTCAACTTGCTCAACTCACCGCTCTAACGATTGTTACGGGGTCTCAGCAGCTCTCTGGGAGGTGATGTGCCGTCGATTGCTCGCCTGCTTTTCAAACTGCTTGACTGCCTGCCTACCTGTTGCATTCAGCTGAAGTTTCTTGACTTCTTACTGCACTCTTCCGTCTGGCTCTTTTTGAGATGGGCTACAGTTGTGTGCTTTGTTTTTCTGGCAAATCTTAGAAAATCACAAAAGTTCCACTTTTTGAATGTTTGAAGGCTATTTTTCCTACTTTTTTGATAGCTTCTTTGGCAGAGAATGAGATCCAACAAAATCCGGGCATAATTCAAAAAGAATGTCAAGTCAAATTAGCATAAAAAAATCCACATAATTATGTTAAAACCCAGTTTAGTTCATAAGGCTTCCCACAACTAACCCCATCCATGGTCCGATGTGTGAAAAAAACTTTTCGGCTTACAATTAAATAGTTTCCCCCCCTCCCCCCCAAAAAAAGTGCAGATAACATTTCCAGTAAATACCACAAAAACACGAGAGTTTATCCCTCATCTCACATACATTCAAACTAATTAACTTGGCAACAAGCTGGACAATTGCCCATCTACTTATCAAGTTTTTGTTGTTGTGGTTCTTTTTTTCTGTTTTTTTTTTTTTTTTGTTTCTGCAATCAATTTTCAATCAACCTTGTGCATCTTCTGCTTCCTTTTGTTGTTGAACTGTTTTTACAGTCATCCGGACGTCGCCCCGCCCACCCGCCGCGCGAACAAAAGCAAATTACAAATAAATTAACAAGTTAATTGAGTTTCGTGTTTAGGCAACAGACCAAAGAACCGGCCAGAGGGGGGAGATCCGTCGCTCTCGACTTTATTGCGGTTTGGCAGGTGCGTAAAAGTTTGCGGCGCTTGCGGTCGCCCTATACAGTTATTAACAATTAACAATTAATGCTAAATCAATAAGAACAAATAAAGGGAACATATTTATCAAGCGGATGGCAACAAAATGTCATTTATATGCTAATCAGGCATAGGATGTCGCCGCGTAGCGCAAAACTTTAAGTTGACGGTGGTGGTTCGTGGTGAGGTGAGGTGAGGTGAGGGGTATTAATTAAAAATTTTGACCTGCCCACGAAATTACCAAACAACGCACAGGCAAAAACACACAAAAGCCACAGCACAAAGGTAAACGCAAACGCAGTGCAATGCAGCCGAACAACAATAACAAAAACGATAACAGGCAGATTCGGTAGAACGTGTAACAAAATGATTTGGATTACTCTAACTGAGGGTATGCCATATAGATACGTAGCTTATTCACACGCAGGCAGCTCGGTGGGGTAGTTGGCATCCATTTTCTGTTTTGCAGAGAGAAAGTATTGAGAATTCGTCGGTTTGGGTGATGCTTCGAGCCGGATTCTGTATAGAATAAGAGCTAAATTAGTCTTAGAATCCCACTCCAAAACTTCAAAAAGTCCTAAAATATGCAAAATGATGCGAATCAGCACTGTCGATCCTTCGAGCCGGATCTTAAATATGTAGAAAATATAGCCAGTCTCCAGTTCTTTGCTTGTATTTAGTTTAGTTCTTTTATTCAAAGCCCTAGAATATAGAAAATAGGGAAAATGATAAGATTTCGCAGTCGTGGTCCTTCGAGCCGGATACTGAATACTGAAAATATAGTCAGTGTGAAGTTAGCGTTTCTTGAATTTAGTGTCTTTGTTTCACACGAACCCATAAAACACAGAAAATATACAAAATCATATGGTTAAGCACTTTCGTTCCTTCGAGCCGGATCAAGACTATGTAGCAACTATAGTTCCTTGCTTGCTCTTAGTTTCCTTGTTGTACTCAAAGCCCTAGAATATACAAAAATATGGAAAATGATCGGTTTTCAGAGTTTTGGTCCTTAGAGCCGGATACTGAATGTTTAAAATAAAACCAGTGTGGAGGTATCGTTGCTCAAATTTAGTACCTTTTTTTCAATTGAACTGCTAAAACGCAGAATATATCTAAAATCATGCTGGAATAATGAAATAAGCCCACAAAACTATATTTTTGAACCATTTTTATTAGGTAAGAAGACGGAACTTTTAAAATAGTTTCGAAAAGTTGCTTTAAGCAAGTGCTAATCATCAATATTCCATACTTGGTCGGGGTAATTGCACCATTTTTATTTAAAAAATAGAGGAAAGTTTACTTGTATACCCTTGCAGCACGTTTTTGTAACTAAGACTACTTTTAGGACCCCTCTTTTCTATGGGAGCTATACCATATATATGTCCGATGTCCACTAAACTTGGTGGAATCATGAAAAAGCATAGCAAATTAGGAAATACAAAGTTTGGAGGCGTTCCCATTGAAAACAAAAAAGTTTTTCTAACTAAAACTACTTTTTAGACTCTACTTTTCTATGACAGCTATACTACATAGATGACCGATTTCGACCAAACTGGGTGGAATCATGAAAAAGCATAGCAAATTAGGAAATACAAAGTTTGGAGGCGTTCCCATTGAAAACAAAAAAGTTGTTCATACTGAAACTAGTTTTTCGACTGATCGTTTCTATGACAGCTATATGCTATGGTCTTCCGATATTGACAAAACTTTGTAGAATGGTGTGAAAGCATTTTAAATAATTAAATGCCAATTTTAAGAACTTTTCGTTTGAAAACAAAAAAGTTTTTTCCACTAAGACTGCTTTTTGGACCTTACTTTTGGACAGCTACACCATATAGATGTCTGATTTCGACCAAACTTGGTGGAATCCTGAAAAGCATAGAAAACTAAGCAAGACACAGTTTGAATCCGTTTCCATGGAAAACAAAAAAGTTTTTCTCTCTAAGATTGCTTTTCGGACCCCACTTTTCCATGGGAGCTACACCATATAGATGTCCGATTTCAACCAAACTTGGTGAAATCAAGGGAAAGCATAGCAAACTACGATATACCAATTTTGAAGGCGTTTGCATTGACAACAAAAAAGTTTTTCATATTAAAACTAGTTTTTCGACTGATCATTCCTATGGCAGCTATATGCTATAGTCTTCCGATCCGTCTGGCATCGATAGATGTGCAGCGTAACTGTACTTACAGACTGCGTGCAAAGTTTGGTGAAGATAGCTATCAAACTCAAGGAAAAGATAGCATAGAATCCGACGGACATAGCTATATCGACTCAGTTCGTTCTGCTGATCAAGCATATATATACTTTATGTGGTCGGCGAGGCTTTCTTCTAAGCGCTACAAACATTTGAATAATTTTATAGTACTCTCTGCGTGGTTTTATATCCATTTTAGGCTTACAATTTCCTAAAATCAAGAAAGAAATATGTTTTGACTGTAAAAACTAGCTACAAAAACAACTGTGCACCTTGAGCCGGCCTGTACCTAACTAATCCAAACCAACCAAAGTGTATACAAAATCCAACATATTTGCATCTCGTTGGCCGCAATTTTTCAATTACATTTTCGGGTTTTCGTGTGTGCGGTTCACAGTTTTGGTACTTAAAAAATCAACCATGACCACAGGTCAGGAGGACAACGGCCCAGATGTGGGTAGATATGGTGGAATTGTTGTTATTGATGCAAAATTGATGCCTTGATGATGGACTCTGAAAAGGAATGGATGAGCAAAGTGAAGATATTTGAAAAAAGTAAAAACTATCTCTTCATTTGAATTAGTTTAATATAAATAAAGTTGTTTAAGTTTCAGAATGCAGCCACTTTCATTAGTTCTTTGTCCTTTGTGCAGCATTAAGTGACATAACAATAAAGTGTGGTCAATCTCTGGGCTGGTAGACTGAGGCAATACCATCAAAATGTTTATCATGTGCCGTCGTTTGATTGCTACGGGAATTCTAATATTAATTAAAGGCTCAAGGCACACACACAGACACACACACACACACACACACACACATGCTGTCTGTCTCTCTCTTTCTTAGTAAATAAATACAATTAGCTGGCAGCGTTGGCTTTCTCTGTTGCGTGCCACGCAAAATGAGATGACACTAAATCAAAGTTATTCAACTCACGTCGTTAAGTCATTAATCGAACAATGCAAGGCACGGGAAGATGCCACACACACACACACACGCGTACACCCACACACACGCACACACACACACTCGCACACACACACACACACTCGTAACATATGCTGATATCGTTCCTGGCATCACGTTGACGACCATGTTGGCACATAATAACAATGCCTGCCCCACCAAATGATGTTGTGAAGATGTTGCTGATGATGATGATGATGATGATGATGATGATGATGATGATGATGACGATGATGGCGATGATGATGCGGCCCAAGAGGGCCGCGGGTCTTCGGCATCAACACCCAGCCAAGCGAAGGATGCATTATTAAGCGCATAAATTTTGGCCAAGTGTTGAAAGCCTCAAACAGATGCCACAAACAGATATGCCAAAAATCCTTACAGCAGAAAGTGGGACGGAGAGAGAAGGTGAGTGGAGGGAGAGAGAAGTGGTCAACCGTTGGCTTCTGCCTTGCGGTGCAAAAGCGCATTCCAAGTGCATTTGACATTTGCCACCACAGGTAAGCTGAATTGGCACCGAATGTGATTGATTTTATTTAACAGCCATTAAAATATACGTATGTATCGTTTCTGGTTTCAGTGGAGCTTTCTTGTCCAAGTCCCCTTGCTTGTAACTCCATTTTATCAAATGTTCAGAACTAAAAGCACTTCTCATACAATTTCATTTGGAATTGATTTGTTTTCAGTATATCCGGCTCGAAGGACCTTCTTATTCGTTCTTTAACGTTTTGTGGAGACATAGGCATGCGTTATAGGATAGCTTAAGTAAAAACCGCTGTCTTTCTGGGTCCTACTACATCTGCGAGGCTTACATATTCTATCGGTTAATGAAATAAGTTTATTTTTGTGATTTTAAAGCATTTTATTTGTCTTTATACCCTTGCAGAGGGTATTATAATACTGTCCGTTGTTTGTAAAGCATAAAAGGAAGCATCTCTGATCACATAAAGTATATATATACTCGATCAGCGCTACGAGCTGAGTTGATTCAGCCCTGTCCGTATGTTTCTCTGCTATCTCCTCCCTCAGTTTGAAAGCTATCTTCACCAAACTTTGCACCAAGTCTTTTAGTACAAATACGCTAAACATTTGTCCGAACCGGAGAGATAAGTTGACTATAGCATATAGCTGTCATAGGAACAATCGGTCGAAAAACCAGTTTTAATGAGAAAAACTTTTTTGTTTGATATGGAAACGCCTTTAACCTCTGTATTTCCTAATTTGCTATGCTTTCCCATTATTTTACTAAGTTTGGTTGAAATCGGACGACTATATAGTATAGCTGTCATACAAAAGTAGAGGCAGAAAAGTAGTCTTAGTAAGAAAACCTTTTTTGCTTTTAATGGACACTTCACCAAACTCCGTATTTTTTAGTTTTATATGCTTTTTTCTGATTAATTTAAGTTTGATCGAAATCGGACAACTATATGGCATAGCTGCCATAGAAAAGTAAGGTCTTAAAAGCAGTCTTAGTAGCAAAAACTTTTTTGTTTGCCATGGAAAGTGGCTTAAAATTGGCATTAATTGATTTAATATGCTTTCACACAATTTAACAAAGTTTCGTTCAAATTGGATGACCATAGCATATAGCTGCCATAGGAACGATCGGTCGAAAAACTAGTTTTAGTGGGAAAAAGTTTTTTGTTTCTTTTGAAAACGTCTCCAAACTTCATAATTTTCTGTTTAATATTATTTTTTATAATTCCACTAAGTTTGGTAGAAATCAGACAATTATATAGTATAGCTGCCTTGGAAAAGATGGGTTTAAAAACAGTTTTTATGAGGAAAACTTTTTTATTTTCTATGGGAGCGTCTCAAATCTTTGCACTTATTTATTTTCTATACTTTTACACAATTCTACAAAGTTTCGCGTTTTTAAGCCCATCTGGAAACCAGTCTTTTAACGGAAAGCCACTAGCCAATTTTTGTAAAATTCTCAAAGAATATTTCGGAATTCGGTTCCAAACCGGTTGAAATATTTTTCTGCTGTTCAAAATTGTGTAAAAAAGTTATTAAAAAAATTTTGTACAGTAATTTAAACCTCCCAAATCTTTAAACGCCCATAACTCCCTTAAATGAAGAGATAGGGGCTTAAAAGTGGTTTTAAAAAATCAAAATTTTCATATTCCAATTTTTGATCAATAAAATATTTAATTATAATTAAATTAATTATTATTATAATATTTTTTGTGTAAAAAAGTTATTAAAAAAATTTTTTACAGTAACTTAAACCTCCCAAATCTTTAAACGCCCATAACTCCCTTAAATGAAGAGATAGGGGCTTAAAAGTGGTTTTAAAAAATCAAAATTTTCATATTCCAATTTTTGATCAAAAAAATATTAAATTATAATTAAAATAATTATTATTATAATATTTTTTGTGTAAAAAAGTTATTAAAAAAATTTTTTACAGTAATTTAAACCTCCCAAATCTTTAAACGCCCATAACTCCCTTAAATGAAGAGATAGGGGCTTAAAAGTGGTTTTAAAAAATCATATTCCAATTTTTGATCAATAGAATATTAAATTATAATTAAATTAAT